>JAWNNQ010000764.1:0-200581 GCA_035044765.1 Leucophenga montana
TCTTTAGAATTTTCCACTTTTTAATAGGCACTCTATATGATATGTGAAGTATGCATTCTAAACAGCTGCAGAGTTGAGAGACCAAACTTGTGCAATTGTTGATTTTGCGGAAGCATTTTCACAACATGTAGATCGTTCATCATTTTTGGTTTTGCATTGCAAATTCCATAAGTCTGAGTTGATGATTCAGAAACGACACTGAAAATCTATCCATCAATCATTGTCATGTGGAACTCGTGATAAATTTCGAAATTGTTTGTCGGCGCAATTTTCGAGATTTGTAGCTCAATATTTTCTATTTCCTTGCGTACCAGGTCGGCGGATTCTTTTTGGCATATGATGTTGATTGGTCTACAAAGCCGAGTGGAAGATGGTCTCACATTCTGTCATATAGTTTGTGATCCACTATTAGTGTCAGAGCTCAACATATTTACAACTTTGGCAGCATTTCTTTTGCCTGCTTTGTTCTTCGCACGAGGAAACCTTAAATATTTCGGAAACCTTTTGGACTCGTCTTCCACTACTACAATTTGCAAACGATTTCCCAGGGCGGCCTGCACAACTTAGTTTTTGAATGAAAATATATGGTGTGTCTAACCATTCCTTATTTTTTTATTCAAAATCATCTTCCCGATTTCCAGACCTCTCCCATCTTAATAGAAGTTGTCCAGCGAAATTTTTAATTATTTTCTTGATGGCTTTTATTTCTTCATCTGTTTGCCTTGGTGCATAAATTTTCGCAAAAACATAATTCTCGAGCGACATATTTCTCTCGTAATTAGTCTTTTTCTTGCGCCATACCGAAAAAAGTGCTCGCTTTGAAACCGGCATAGTACCTAAAATAACTAATATCTTGTAAAATGGGCATTTCCGAGGCTTCATATTGAAAATTTAGAATCACAAAGACGCACATTTTCACAAGCACTAAGAACTAGCACCAATAAAGACCAATCTATATTAATTTTACTCCACTAAAAGTTGTAAAAGATAAATTGGGCCTTAATACCACAATGGTTCAATTCCAATCAATTTTCAAGGAACTACAACATAAGACAGTCCACGCAAATATTTTTTTACACAATACATACTCCAATCTCCAAATTAAAAACAAGAAACTTGATAAAAATCGAAAATTTTTAAAATTTTACTTTAATTTGCTTACACCATGCAAAAAGTACAAAACGTAGTGCAGACCTGCAGAAAACCCATATGATCACTTTAAAAGCTGCAGCTGTGCCAATTGCGATCATTATGAAAAAAAAAAAACATTGCAATCATCCCTGGGCTCTTAGTTATCGATATTAAAAATTTGTTTGGCGCCAAACGCATTTTCAAAATTTGAATTATTCAGCGCTAGCTCGCGCCTCGGGCCCACTGTGCGTTGGCTGCTCGTTTCGTAGTACTGATCACGAATATGCTCGCATATAATTTAAGCGGTCAAGGATGCCCACCATTGCACAAATTACGTATACCATTGGACGTCTAGAGCAGATATAGATATAAATTTTATGCTGAAAGAACTTTTACTATACGTAGAGCCTACATTGTTTCAAAAAAAGTATTGATCATTTAAAAAGCCCATATAAGGGAAAATTCTTTATGGCACTTGGTTGACACTACTGTCCTCTATACTGACGCTGAGTTTGAGCGCTATCTGTCATTTAGTTTCTTTATAGTGTTCAATTTTGTTAGATTATCTCAATTATTTTTTGCGATTTTTAAGAACTTTTGCGAATTTTCTTCAAAAACACAATCGCGTAAAGATCGCTGAAGGCAATTCCGACTCCATATTCATAAAATGGGCTTACGAGTTCGACATGTAAACCAGTCAATAAGCTTCGGAATAGAGTCTTCCAACTAAGCCGAACCGAAACCAAAAAAAAAAAAAAAAAACACATTAATATCGATCAACCACGTCAATATATGTATAAGTCTAGGTAATATAGAAAGTCAGACGGTAAAGAAAGAATATTATGTGGCGTTTTTGAGATAGCAAATTCATAGCAAATTTGTGAAAACTGAACTCTTCTGCACCACGACCGTCTCACATCTCACAAGGTTATCATTATGAATGAATTTCTTACTAAAAACTCAATAAATACCTTTGAAAAAACACGATATTCATCTGTTATGGGTCCGGCAGACATTTTTCCTTTTCCCAAAACTAAAATTACCACTTCGAGACAACCGTTTTTAGGCAATAAGAAGACATAAAAGAGATCTAAAGTCGATTCCGAAAAATGTCTTTAAAAAATATTGTAATGGTAGGATTATTCGTTGGCATAAGTTATTATTTCGTCGGAAGTGTCTACTTTGAAGACGCTGCAATAAATATGCATAAAGATATAATAATCATTTTGTGTTTTATTGAGCAATTTCCGGTACTTTTTTGTATGAAAAGCAAATCGGAGGCAAATCAAAGCAACTCATACTATAACATTACGATACATTTTATAGTCTCTGAGCAGCAACCACTTAAACAGACGCAGGGACGGATTAATTGAATATGTATGGAAAATGCGTATACCATTGGACGTCTAGAGCTCTCCCTACTTACGCCACTGACCCTATGAGTACAGGGTATAAAGAGTGCGAATGTTGGTGGAGATGTAAAAGTTTATCTTTAGTATTTTCTTTTTGTTTGGTTTACTTTTTCTCAAATATTGCACATTTAGTTGCATTTCGTCTGAGGCGAGTTTCGAGTGTCGCGCCATAAGCATTGCTGAGAACTTGCGTCATCACCTTGAGCATCATACTATGAGTGGCCGTTGTCGTTGTTTTAATTAGTTTTTAAATATTATTATTGCCGATAAATATAAACGTAATTAGCGTGACGCGGACCAGCGGCGTTAATATTGTGCACATTTAAAGTGAAACGCTTATAATTGAATCTACGGCTGTAACTTTCGTATTAAATAACAACTGTGACTGTTCAATGTTTTGTCAAACTAGACTTTCGGTGCGTATAAGTGTAAAAGTTTGTCTATTTGTTGCTCCATTATCAGCGACTAGATCTCAGAGATATATATATATATAATATTTCATTCATTTTTCGGTGAAATTTGCGCGCACGATACCCTGTAGCCATATGCTAAAAGGTATCATTATTAAGTTGTATATATGTATGCAACAGGCAGAAAGTGCCGTGGCTGACCCTATAAAGAATATATAATATTGATCAGCATCAAAAGTCGAGTCGATATAGACATGCCCATGCGCTCATTCGGAAACTATAAGAGAGAGAGAGAGAGACTTCAAGTTCGGATGAGATTATTTTCATTTGAGATAAAGTGTATTAAACCAACCTGCCAAGCCCACATTAGAGAGTAGCCGCATAAAAACTTGCCCACTATCTTTTGAATTTTTAATTAAGTTATAAACATTTTGTTTCTCGTATTTATTTTACTATCCCAGAGGCAATAAAGGAACCACCACAAACTCAATCAGTGGTGCCACAGACTTTCACCTTAAAATGTTCACACACACACACACATCACAAAACCAACAAATTAACAATTATATAATTACTCATACATGCTTGACAAGACAAATGAAGCAATGGAAATAAAACATGTAGATAATAAGACGTTGTAAGCTACTTTCCAAATCCAAACACTTAATACATGAAATGGTCAAAAGGTGAGGATGTAAAACTAAGCAATAATGAGGCAAATTAAAAATAATACAATGGCAGAAAAATAACAAACAATAAATTAAAAAATAACTAATAATAAATTAAAAAAAAAAGAAAAAAAACTAATAATAAAAAATGGTAGCCTAAATAACCTGTATTCGTCCGCACTTGTTTTGATCGAAGTTTAAACCGTTTGCAAATTATAAAGTTAAATGCATGAAATATACAATGGGACAAATCTATTAAATGTGCAATACATTGAAACAGCTACTGCAGCAGTGGAAATATAATAGTAAATCAATTTTGTATTTAAAACATACAAGGTTGTGTGTTTGTTTCTATTTTTTGGAATCATTTAAAACACTTAATAGTATTTGATTCATGTTAATAGTATAAAGAAAACCAATAAACTTGTGTTCTACCGCTTTGACTGTGGCTTCAATTATTATAGTATTATAAAAATTGTTATGTGCCGTTGAAAAAGTCCTTCAAATACCTTTAGTTGGCGTAGTAATTATTAAATACTTATAAAATATGCCGCATACGTTCAGATCGGACCACTCCTCCATTTTGAAGTATTTCTGTTATGAGCATTTTACTTTTCACTTCCAATTTATAACTTACGTTAATTCTTATAAAATATTCAATATAGGCGCAGATCGGACAACTATAAGAGGTAGCTCTATACAAACCTGACACCGATTTTTGAGTCTTGGTATGAATAGTTTTGTGCTAATTTGGTGTAGCATCGTTAATTCTTTTCAAATATCTCACAAAAGTCCAGATCAGACTACTATAGAATATACAAATCTGTAGTTCTTATAAAGAACCTTGAACAAGGTACAGAGTATCTCAAAGTCGAGCCCACTGGACTCCAGCTTTCTTTCTTGTTTTTATTTGTGACTTTTTATTACTTGGTTATGTAAAATGTACCTTTGTGGTTTTCTATAAAGCCCGCTCAATGAAATGTGCAGGTTATAAAATAGTCATTGGTTTTCTTAATTATTTTCAATGTATTTCGTGAACTGGTCAGTTTCTGTCAATTTGTGTAAAGTGTTTATGTTAAATTCTGGAGTAATGAAGTAATGGAGTAGACCAGCGGTGTTAAATGTGATTGAGTGGCTCAATGTTACATAGCTACCCTATACGAGTGACTGTTGAACAGCGAACATAATTAGCATGGCGCTTCAATATGTTACCGCTTAAATAATTAAATTAAAAAAAAGTTGGTCAAGCGAAATTTTTTAAATATTTGTTTAATTCAGTATCGTCATCAGCGACGCTAAGAATTTCGAAATACCAAGTTAGAAATAGAAGGAAAGACTTTTTGCAAAATTTCTCCACCATTTTTTTTTTTTTTTTTTTAATAAATTTAACACCAGACTCGTAATCAGCAACCACAAATATTCCCTCATACATTAACACTTAAAAACTAGCAATTAAAAAACAACATTAAAAAAAATAATACCGCCATTTTGTTTTCAGTAATTTTGACAGTTGTTTCGATTCAATAAATTTTTAGAAAGTTCTTTCATTTAGGTTACGCTTTTTTGTTTTCAGAAATTATGACAGCAAATTCGTAATCAGCAGCTTAAAGAACTTATGACACAAGCCAGCTTGCATTTTTGACCAACTTTTTTGGATTTGGGTCCACTATGCAGCGTGATAAAAATCTCAAGTATCAAATGTCGATTGCAGTTCGTGCGCTTAAAATTCAAAATTCAAATACAAAATCGGGCATCTAAAGTCAAGATGATCGATTTTTTATTCGAATTTTGTTTGTTGATCTTGTTTGGTTAATTGGTTAATTTACACCGCATTTTGAGCGCTAAGTTCATTTACTACTTATTTAACCTATTTGATAAAAAACTGTATTGCAAACGGACATTTTCACATTTGTTTTGCTTAACGCAAAACTAATGTAGAAGTTTTTGAATTTGTTTTTTTTTTCGGTTGGTTTAGCGCAGAAGCATGACTCATTTCTGACATTCCGTTTACCGTTACGGCACGACACTAAACGAACGAAAAGCAAAAGGCGGAACATGTAATCGTACACATATGAATACATGTGACGATTGTGTCGTTCCGCCTGAACAAGCAAGCGATAGACAGACCAGCGTGCATTGGCTTGTTGAAAGCTATAGTTATGTGTGTGTGTGCGTTTGCGAATTGGTGTTATCTAGCGCGCGTTGGGGTGCGGTATGCACTTGGTAGAATGTATGAATAATAACATTATAAGTGTATAATAAAGTTTGTCTCAAATAAAATACATGTACAAAGTAAACAAAGCACGCACACCATAGATCAAGGAAGACGACAATAACAGAGAGAGAGAGAGAGAGAGAGAGCACTCTTTGTTGTTGGTAAGGAAACTCTTTTATATGACAAGTTGTTTGTGTACTGATTGAATTATTGGAACTACATTAGAATTCAATTCACAAAAGTATGCAATTTTTCATCAATGTTTTCTTATGACGTTATCACGTAATTAACCGACTTTACAGACAACCATTTTTTTTTTTATGAAAGTTACCTATCATTAGACTACGGTCAAGTTTTGAGCAATCTGCATCATTAAGGTTTTGTTTGAAAGCTCTATATTATATTACGGAGTTTGTAACTCACACATTAAATGAAGCAGAGGATACAAAATAATTTATATATTCTTGATCATCTCGACTAGACGATTCGAACAAGCCATGTCCGTCTGTGTTCTGTCTGTGAATCAAAACTAGTTTCTCAGTTTTTAAGATAATAATAAAGTTGCTCTTTTAAGAGTTTGAGATAAAATTTATTTATGTATATATGAATATTTTTAACATAAATTTGCCATTTTTGATAGTTGTGTGAATGGGAATAATTTTGTTGCGTATGAAATAATTAATAGCATTAAATTAAAATTTAAAGAAATTTTGGATTGAGAGGATGTTAAACCCAGAGCGTGTGGAATGTTAGGCAGCAAACAGCTGAGCTATCGAGTCCTCAAATTGTTGCTGTTAAAACTGTACAGTTTTGGAATATCAGCTATTCTTAACTGGATTCACCTTTTGTATGTGCTTTATACAATTTCGATACAACAAATTTAATACAAAGCGTTATATCTGCTAGTGGGTAAATCGTGGTCATGTTGGTACTCGTGTTGCTTACTTTTATAGAAAGTCTTTGTATCAACTTTCAAACCAATATTTCAAATATCGACAGAGTAGGACGCAGTCAAACTCACTGACGGATACACAGACGGTCATGGTTAGATCGACGCGTCTTGACGTGCTGATCACGAATTTTCATATATAGTTTATGCTGTCTCGGATTCTTCTCTTACGGCTTTGCAAACATTGTGACTGAATTATAATATAAATTCGATAGATGGTTGCGTATAATTTCGTTGCGTATGAAATTATGAAAAAAAAAAATTGCGAATAAGTATGATTTGCTAACTATACCTATAAGGTGTTAGTAAGCAGCTATATAGCTAGACACATCGATGCCTCATGTCTTTATTACGAGGGGTACTATTTATATTTGAACGTTTTGCAATGGCCTATTTATATATAAATACTTACATAGGGTGTTTTTAGAGGTGTAGAACTTAGAATTTGAATCAAAATACTTAGATGTCATAATTTCAAGCTGAAAACTGGCTTTATTAGAAAGATAATTTTATACCATTAGCGTTTAAATATAATTTCAGGCATGTGGGCACCGTGGCTAGCTTGGCTGTGGCACATTCCAATTTCTACCATTTTTTATTTAGAGTATACATGGTGCGAAAACGATCCGAAAACGGTCCGTTCACGAACTGAACCCCGATTTTCGAAATAAATTTGCACAATTGGCAAGCGTTGTGCAGGCGTCCGTCTATTCATGATAAAATGGCAACCACAAATGACAATAGGGTTGCCAGGCCGGACCAATTTATGACAGTATAATCTCTCTGTCTGATAATAAAACCCATATACATATGTCACCATTTAAATTTCAATTAAATAAAATGGCAAAATATTGTTACAGTTTAATTGTCAGCTGCACACATGTAATTTATTAATTCAAATATAGAAAGATATACAAACTGACACTCTGAACATAGTTGACAAACATCGATTACCTGCGGGCAGCTAGAACTAGACAAAGATAGATACTATCGTATAGAAAATTGAGGAATATGCAGGCTGAAAGGGCAATAGTGTCACAGTGACGCTCGAATGCAATCGCACACGTATATCAATTGAGTTGGTTTCGTTTGCTTGCCTCATGCACTTGCCACAATATAAAATGCCACATCATGAATAACGAGTGTCGATTTCTACTGAAATATCAACAGCAACAACAACAACATCGATATGTAGATACTTGTACAATTGAAACTAGCAGTGTGATATGTAAAACAATAATACTCATTCAAAAATCGATTGCAATAATATGTTCCATATGTATTTATAGAGATATAGAGAAAATATGAAATAAAATGGTTCTAAAAAAGTTCGGGGCGCAACATTGAACTGAAATGACTGACTGCAAAAGTACCAATTTTATTTGATTGAAAACTAAATCCACTAGTATAAAGCATTGAAAAGGGCTTCGTACGTCTGAACGGATGTACAAGTAGTTGTTGTATAGAAATTCGTTTTAAACTATATTTGGAATATATTCTGTTTATTTTCTTGAAACCTTAAGCAAATTTCTAACATACAAAAAGTAAAATTTTGTGAAATGGGAAGCGAATGTTATAAGTAGATAGTACATACACGAGTATGTACGATGAATTTATAATACAAAATAATAAACTGGAGCACACATTTGAAAAGATGATCTATTGAATGATCATCTTGCTAGATATGATCTATTACATCTATACCATAATGGATCTAAGCTTTTGCAGGCAAAATCTATTAGGCAATATGATAAACTGAAATGGTAGAGTTTACGTGTACTTCTCCCAACGTAACGGTGGTTGGAGCTATTGGACTACCTCCTCTATGAGACTACCTCCTTTATGAGTCAGTTAGGTTAGTTGACAGGGTGTGCGGCAGACCCAGCCTACACTTAGGCTGACTTCGGTGCGTATTTATCGCTTTTAAAAATTGGGTAAAGATCGTTCATTCTAAAATCATTTGGAATATTTGACAAATTTCACAATTAGAGTTCACAAATCTAATTTCACAGTCTGGGGCAGTGAGCTAATGCAGTGAGCAGCTATTGTGATAGCTTCTTCATTTGTTGTTAGAGAAGTCCCCAGTCTGCTGGCTTGTTCGCCTATGAGACAATGGCTCGTGATGACTCCTATTACGGTCAGTTTGTCTGGTCTGCTTATCCTTAATAGCGCATTATTTTTCTAAGGTCGTATTTTGGTCATATCTGTTTTGAGCTGTTGCACGTGGCTATCCTGGTCCACCGCTTGTTTGCAGTGGCTATGGTATTGCTCTTGATTTGCTGCTTGAAGGTCAACAGAGGCACTCCAACCGAGCCCTTATCCTGAGTAATATGTGTCGTTGTGCTTTGTCTTTCTATTTAATCCGCTGGTAGCCGCGGGTAGTGATTTCGCCATCGAACTTCTTATTGAAGTCTATTTTTGGGATGCTGTAAGTTGTGCTAAGTGGTAGGTAGGTGTTTGTTGAATTGCCTGTTCTACGGTTTTTCACATATTGCCTTCATTTTTCCCTTGATTTTTTTTTCTTTCTGGTGGTTGTGAAGAGGAGCAGGAACGAATGTGGTCTCTAAAGTATTGCGACAAAGATAGATAAAAACCAGTTAACGCTATCTGCCAATCACAAAGATCTGAATACACTACCTCAGCTCTCTCAATTTGCTAAAAAATTTCAACAAAAAAGTGAAAGTGTGTATCACGCTCTAAAGAGCGATTCGCATTGTAGTACATGTCGGTTTAGCATCTCGACTCGCTTATCAACATGTTGGGGATCATCAGTGGAGAGCGTGACTTCATAGTATTGTTGCTAATATTTTAAAGAAGAGGAATCAAATAAATATTTAAAACAAAAAGCGATGGAATGAATAAAAAAACCTAAAAAAATTCTTTTGCTACTCTGAATTAATTAATTGCAAATGCCCATAGAGAGCATAAATCTATGTATAAATAGGCGAAGGCGAAAACGTTTAGTATCACTTTTCCTACCCTAAACACAACTAAGGCGCTTTATTTATTTAATTTTTTTGAAAAGGTTGTGAAGCGAGTTAGTACAGAATCTATATTTTTTCATAGTTTTAGTTTGCAGGCAGTTTATGCAGTTAAATTTTTTTTTTTGACATTTAGTGGAGTGCCGGTTATCCAAGGTCAACATCAAGACACACCGACATGAGCTTAGAAACAGTAAAATTATAAAAACAAATCGTAAAGAGAGCATCCGTACACAGCGCAACTGTACATGCTTACTTATTGCCGCTCTCTGTCTGGGCGGCCCTGATTTAGATTCGAAAGATTTTCGTGACACTGTTGTATTATTGATATACTTATTAACGGGTACTTTTAATACAAAATGTCTAATATAAAACACTGATTACACTCTGAAATGCAGAGTGTATTATAAATCTAACAAAAGTACATTACAATAAGGTGAAATCTAATAAATTTTCCGTACCTAAATTTCCAGTTTGTTAATCAATCGCTTGCGGCATTAAGTAATGACAAACGTAATAAATCGCATAATTTAATTTAGTATCTACGTCTATATGTATACAGATACATTCATGCAAAGTTCCATTCTTTGTATGAATGAATCTACAAACATATAAACACATATAAACACATACACATGGGTTACGAGTAGCAAATCAAGAGCAACTAATTGATTTAACCATGAGAGAGAAAGAAAAACGCTCGCTGAAGACATAGACAGATTGTTTGTCACACACACAGATGCACAATATAAAGATATCACGGCTTGAAAAGTATCTTCATTGAGAACGACGTTGACAGCAACAACAAAAATAACAACAAAAGCAAAAGCAAAAGCAAAAACTTTGGCAAATTGATTTGCCATATATGAATCGTGTTTAATTTGCAGTAAATCTGTGATACTCTTAGCCTACTCTTAGCCTGGTCTGTCTGTCTGTCTCTCTGTCTTTATGTCTGTCTCTCTATATATGTATATCTGAGCCTTCTCCGTTTATCTGCTTTGATGAACTTTGACATTGATGAGTTAATGATGATTAGTTTGACTTGAAAGCACGAAAAGCAGCAAATATAAATTGTAAGCAAAATAAAAGTAGAAAAAAATTCCAAACTGCCAAAATAAATTGCTTTGCAAATTTTTGTCTACTGTGTGGAGGTGTTTGGTGGTGTACATGAGAGTGTGCATGAGGGTGTGCATGTGGTTGCTCAAATGAGGCTTGACATGCAGCAGTGTTTAGTTTTGGTGAAAAGTTTTCGCTTTTAGTTTTTTTTTTCTTTTTTTTTCATAACTTTTTTTGGTCTTGGAATATGAAAAAAGTTATAAGAGCGCAGAATATTCTAAGTAGTATATGAAACATTTCATTTTAAACATTTTCAACATTTTAACTTCTCAAATATGGATTGTTGCATAAATAAGTATTATATTAACATTTATTTTAAATTTTTGTTTAATAATTCAGTTTTAATTTCTTCGATTGATTTTAGAAGAGCATTTAATAGACCCTGTACTGGGAGTTCAGGATGACGGAGGAAGATTAAACCTATTTAACTAAATATTTTTATATATAGTTTTTATACAGCATAATACATTGGAGTCTGCATAAATTATACAATTCAATATACTCGAACAGGGCTCTACGTCTAATAGAAATTATGGAAAATGTCATTAGGTAACCTTGATTTCTAAAAATCGTTCCGCCGGAAAACCAACCTTCTGGAGTCCACAATATGGACATCGTTGAATTAAGGTTTTTAATGTCACTCAGTAGAAGTTTTCAAAATTATCGCCACCAATTGCAACAGTAAACAAGAGTAAATTTTAAGAAAGAACTCTTAGCACATTTTCATTCAATTGATATAAAATCAGTACTAGCGAACGTTCTTAAGAACGCTTTACGCAAAATAAAGTTAGCCGTAAGTTACTTATTTCTAACACTAGTTTACATATTTCAATTTTAAAACGATAAATTTTTTTTGTTGAGAAATTTGAGTGTGTTGAACACGAAAAAATATTGTTTTTTTATATGGCCTATTCATACAATAATATCAGATATAAATCGATTTTCGAATTATTCTCGGCTATAGCGAACCGTGGCCTGGAAATTTCGATATGTGCAGAAGCAGAAATGCAAAATTAAACATGAAGAACCGATTAGTGACGAAATCAGAAGTGACGAGTTGGAGGACGCTGGAGTATATTTATGCAAATGGACGATGGGAGGAGCGTGGAAATGAGGAGACACGTCTACAAGAAGAGCCAGTATGTAAGGCTCTACGAATCTATGCTTGTGGTATTCGATGAATGAATTTACTGAAACCAGCGTCCAGAGTGAACGGCAATTCTGATCCTAATGAGCGATATATTATTAAAATTTTTTAAGTTAATTAAACTTTTTTCCGTCTTTCTCTTCTATAAAGTTTTTATTTTTAATTGAACTTGGTCTTTTTAGTTTTCAAATTTTCTGTGCTTTTTTTTTAGTTCAACGCACATTAAATTAAAAAAAAAAACTAAGGTGTATCACGTGTTAGAAATGACCAATCTGATAGCGACTTATGTCAAAGTAAACATTGTGAAATACCCAAAAAGCAGTTTGAGAAATCGGTTTGAAGTTATAAAAAGAAATACTAAAAAAAAAAAGATTCAATTCGACTTTTTTGATGTTTTTGAATTGTAACCTTATATAAAGCCTATGCATAAGTATCTCCATATTGTTGTTCAATGCAACTAATTAAAATTTGGAATCGATAAGAACGTTTCCTCTAGCAAACAGATTGGATCAGATTTCTAACTCGACGTATAATTAAAATCGTGGACCAACCTTCTAAAAAAAACTTAAAAAAAGAAATCGCGGAAACTTCTAGCCTTGACCTTGAAGCACGGACGCCTCTGTGTGAAAGAGACTGAATGTATGAAATAGAGTCAAAAAACTTCGCGGTATAGTAGTTCAATATCAATATTTTCAGGGCCGGATCGAGAACGCTCTCTTGTGGGAGGAACTCTACTACTCTTAGGGAGGGGGATACTCTACTGAAAAAAAGAATATATAGTGAAAATGAAGCGCAAAAAAAGGTTTTCCACTACACAAAAATACTGTTGGGTGGGCGGAGGTTGGGGTAAGTTGGTCCCCCCTTGGATATGCCAATGATATTTTATTAATGTTTATCAGAAATAAGGAGAGAGAGAGAATATCAATTTTATATGCGTATGAAGGCTTCGTATGGACGAAAGCTTCACATAATTATGAAAGGGCGTTCCACGCCTACTAAAAAACTAATTATCTTAAGACATTATCTAAAAAAGTAACTTTTACCTAAAACCAGAATAGCATAAGGTAATCTTGTGCTTAAAAAACGGCTAGATCTACATTTTTATACCTAAAAAACTAGACAACTTTTTCCTTAAAAATAAATCCGTACGTACTATTCATAAAAAAGATTGCATTAACATTTATGTAATTGCGTTATACAAACATACATATATATGCAGATATGTATGTTGAAATACTAATAAAATAGTGCGAATTGTTTTACACTACACATCTAGGTATATGTATAAAAGATTTTGTCGAACCATTTTAAGATGTTTTACCGACAAAAAAATCGTAAATATATTTATATAGTGTTTTAATGTAATACTTTTTAGTTTATACATTGCCGTAAATATTGGATAATTGGATGTATATTGGATTGGATATTCGATGTAAATTACCTAAAACATTTGGTAAACAATGGCAATTTTTTTTTATGATGCACATTAGTCATTTGTAAATCTTAAGCTTTAAGCTTAAGTTTTGGCCAATTAAAACTAGATTTACGGAGTAATATTACCTTAAATATTAGGTCAACATGGGCATTTGTTTAGGATATTCAAAACCTAAAATATTAGGTAAGCATGGATTATTTTTAAGTATATGAATTAGCTTTACATTTAGATCTTATTGGACTATTTTTTAAGGAAAATATTACATGAAACAGTTAGACAATAAACGTCCTAATATCTAGTCCCATTTTTCCTGAACAAAATTTAGACAAAAATTCATAATTTTTTATTTATTTATTTAAAATTGCAACTACTATTATTCGGGGGTGCCACAGAAATCGCTCGCGAGGTAGCCATTCCGCTAAAAAAAAATCCACCATGTCACAGAACTTCGAGCGTTTCGATTTTTTTAGCATTGTCACAAACCATTTCGAACTTGGTACATAGGGTAGACCCCGCGCAAGAATAAACTAGTCTAATGTTTGTTCCTCATTATTATTGCTCTTTTTCCGTAGCATAATTGGTAATTTACAGTGATATTTAGTTAAATGCAAATTGATTGAACTTTTGTGACTATTTTTTGGTGGTTTCCAAGCAAAACAATTTGAATTTATTGCCCGCCACACTAAAAAGTTTGCCCGACAACACTAGCAGCTGTGCGCGGTAGTACTTAAATAGCAACAAAAACGAAAACAAACGAATCGCGAGGAGTTGCCACCTAACCGAATTAAAATTGTCGCAAATTGTTTCCTTAAATGCACAATAAATACGCGATTTCTTAAGGTTGTAATAATTGCGATTGAATTAGTAATAAGTAATTTATTATTTTTAGCTTAGTTTTAACGTAAATAGCAGCATGCTATCTACTTAAAAACAAAGTTCGAAAAACTTTTTAAAAAAACTGGCAACAGTGAATTGCAAATCGCTTGTGCGTGGAAAATTCAACTAGCGAAATCATAGTTGGTCTAGTAAAATGCTAATTTATTAATTAAAACATAACAAATTATTAATGGTTTAGATGTAAATTAATCAGAAATTGTACCCCCTATCTGCAACGATAGGCCTTTTTATTTACAAAATATATTTTAGAGGCGTATTTAGTCAAATCGCTAGCTCAATTACTAGCGAATTGCATTTCGCTAGTAAATGAGGTCTGTGGCATGGTGAATTGAAATTGAAGTGGAATTCGAGCGGAATGGATTCCTGTGGCACCCCTGATTATTTTTGTAATACAATAAATAAAACCGTCGCCTAATATAAAAATGTAATGTTCATACATTAATTAAACTAACTTAACACTCAGACCCATTGGAGGAATTTTTGTCAGATTGACCGACGATTGACCTACTCACAGCCTGCGCAGTGGTCCAAGCGGGCGCAATTACAAAAATAAAGCAAATTGAAGTTGCTAAATGAAATTTGCAAATTTATTGAATAGTGATTTGTCAGTACAGAGTTTTTTACATAGTGTAAGAAAGAGTAATAACAAAAATAGGGTGAAAACCTATTGTAAATAGATAGAACAAGGAGCACGGAGTGAAGTATTGAGCGCGTAATTTGTTGTACAAAAAAGCAACTTTATTGGCACGAAGTGATGAGTTGGTCGAATGTGAACATTTAGTAATATGGATTGAAGTAAGTAGGGAGAATCAGTCTCCCCAAGAAGAATTCTATGAAGAAAACCCACAGAGAGCATAGAACGGCGTGATAAGAGGGTTGGAAGATCTATTAATTTTAATCTGTCATGGTAGGGTGGAAGATTTAATTCGGAACCCCAATTGAGACCCCTAAGAGCAAAGAGAAGAAACTGTTTTCAAACTGAGTCAATACGATCTTCGGGAATAGCATTGTATGGGTTCTAAATACTACAAGATCCAAATTCTAAAATCGGACGAACAAAAGAAGTATAGAGGAGCTAGTGGTATAAGGTTCATTAAATTCCTTAGACCCACGCTTAACAAAGCTAAAACATTATTATAAATAAGTTTAGGTTCCATATAAATACCTAGATAGTTAAAACAAAACTTTTAACCGAAGGAAATGTTATTTAAATAATATGTCACTATAAATGGTTTTTTGCAATGAAACGTCATAAATAAACGAAATAAGATAAAACGATACCGTCGAGTGAATCCGACTATTATATTACAATGTACAATATTTGAGTCAAACATTTGAATGGTAACTATATTCTACAGTGGTCAGATATGGACATATGTGATATATTTTATTCAAATAGACGTAAGTTCCAGCCACGCCAAATTTGGTGTTTATTCACAGCAACAACACAAATATCTTCATTAAAAACTCCAAAATGGGGAAAGTTTCGTGTGGAGGCTACTCTTTATAATGGAGTTGAAAGGAAACTTCCTTTTATACACTTTATGTGAAGAAGAATATTCATTTGAAAGCGTATACAGACAAACAGACGGAAATGTCTATATAGGCTCGATTTTAAATGTTGATCAAGAAAATGTATGCCAATTTTATAGAATCTGCTAAATATCCTGTCGGCTCTTACATACATTTGCATAGGCTAAAATACAGCCTATTATCCTGGAACCGAAGCTTTAATAATAAATAAAAATTAATAAAAAGTGTAAGGATATTTTATATATATATATATATATATATATATATATATATATATATATATATATATATATATATATATATATATATATATATATATATATATATATATATATATATATATATATATATATATATATATATATATATATATATATATATATATATATATATATATATATATATATATATATATATATATATTATTTTGGTATATTAGAACCAGTGGCATAGATAGGGGAAGCTGTTCAAATTTTCGTTAAGCATCCACAAAGAAATGCAAAAGTTGTTTTACAAAAGTATTCCGACGTATTGGCGCAGTGAATGAAGTTTTAAATCTGTTGTTCGAGTAATGTAGGCCTCTTCCGGTTTTCACTTTCGGGCAGAATTTGCGAAATTTAGTTTCATAAAATTTAAATTTTTCACGAATTTCGCGATTTGTATTCACTTAAGCCAAATTGAGGTGTGAATTTCATATTGCTCAGTGTAAGTAAATGCAAATAGAAAAGTAATCCCAAACGTAAAAAAAATTACCATTTTGTCGAATTCACTTTCGCAATCTTCGCGAAAGTGAAAACCGGAACACGCTCGATAATCAATTTGGTTAAACAATAAGGTCAATTAAAATCAGATAGCTAAACATTGTCAAAAAAAAAAAAAAAATTGATTAGATTCATTTAAGTAATGTAAGTTTAAACTCTGTAATTCTGCAGCATTCTAAATTATTAGCCTAAATTCATTTGAAAAAGCAAAACAGAAAAAAAAAACTGTAATTTCCGTCATGAAAACAATTGCGCAAATATTTTAAGTGAAAATACTATTTGAAACAATTAAATCAAAGCAATGTCGTCGACAGCAACAAAAACACCGCCAACAAGTTTCAATGTCCTGACTTTGCCCACAATTAATTCACAATAAAACATTCAATTGATTACCATTACTTCCGGCCGCGAGCGGAAATTGCACACCATATCCTATTGAGCGTTTAACCCCTTTTGGTCGCACTCCATCCATCGAGCATCATTTATTTAAAACTGCGTTAAGCCAAATTGACAACGAAATAATTTTACACACGCACAAAAATAAGGCAGTCAATATTTTCATTGTACCAACTGATAAAATAGACCCAAAGGCATCGTCGCCGTTATATTTTATATCAAAGTGTTCGATTCTGAAATTACAAATAACAAAAGTTCGATTTTTATAGGGATATATGTAGGTATTCACATTTTTGAGTGGTCGTTTTGAGTGTTGTTGACAAGTGAGTTTCTTTCATTGGTTTGGCTGGACCTGGTGTGCGTTTTAATTGTGAATTGATTTTGATTGTGCCTGATAGGACTGAATTAAGCTCGCCACTGAAATGACCAACGTACAGAAAATACTCTCTGTGGTTGTATTGAGTTGATAGAATTTTGCTTGGTTTTCTCCTTTTTTTTTTGTTTTTTTTTTTTTTTTGTGTCGATGAGTTTGTATTGAAGTCATGAAAATATTATTGCAATCGAACCGCAATAATGACAACAAATTAATTACTGCGGTTTTTTCTGTATATGTGGTTGCAAGCAAAACGAAATTAGGTCCAAAATGTCAAAAACATTAATAAATAACTCAGAGATAATGCGATTCGGCGTTGCGGTTAACAAAATGAAAGGCCATGGCACCTTTAATCGAGTAAATGCAAGTCAAAATCAACTAAAGCTTGTTTGAATCTTGGAATCTGTGTGTATCAGTTATCTTTGAAGACAATAAATCTCTAAAATTTAGGTTATTTAAGTGACGGTACTGTTCTTATTAGGGAACCTATTGAACTATTTTTATAAGTAAAATGTGAGGAACTGTGAGATTTTCTAGCCTTGAAGACAAGACACCTTGTAAAATGCGATATCAGGAGACTAGTATCCATTAATTGTGCTAGGGGCCCTTGTTGAACATTAACCAAGTTCATGTTGTCTAACTAACTTGTTTATTGTTCTCTATGAATATTTTAGCAAATATTTAGCAATCTTGTATAAATGCATGGCATTGTCTTGTACACAGTATGAAGCAACAAAATGCGAAAAGCAGCGTCGCCAAAATAACACTTTGTTACATTGAATGACATGAATAAAATACCTTAACTTATAATTTTGTTTCTTATTTTCTGTACAGAGAAAAGAATGTCTAAGTCTCAGTTTGGGTTTCTCAGTTTCATTAATTTAAAACAAATATAAATACTCATTATCCCAGTTGTTCGGCTGCACTAGCAATTTGCCCCAACACCGGTAGTGAGTACTAACTCTCGGCCTAACCACAGTCCATGCACTTGCTTAACGAATTTAACATGGACATCACCTTTCGCTAGATCTTCACTAGGCAAAGGTGATTTTGTCATTCACTAGATCTAAGGAGCTAGATTTTCGCTAGGAATAATAACGATAGGATTAGCAAATTAGCAGATTTTGCGAATGACATTTTTAGAAGGCGTCGTCTGGCGGTCGACTTGTAGGTAGGTAGGATCGGTTTGTTTCTAAAAGTAGGTAGAGGTTGTTGAATTGTTTGTTTAGAGCCCGGAAAACACTTAGTGTTTTCCCTGACCTATGGGAATGGCCCTTCCGGCGCATCGTGGTGGCTGTGTGCTTAATGTCCACAGTAGCGGTCAGCGTTTCCTCGGAAATTCGGCGTGGTGTTGCGTTTTCCAACCGCGCTCCTGTGCACCAGGGATCAAAGTCACAACCAAACAGCGTGGCTTTGAACTGGGACCTATAAATTTATTTATGGGGTTGGTGATTGGACTGTATTAAATCCGTGCTCGGCACCGTGGGATTAGGCCTAAACGGCAGGTACTCACGTTAAACCCTCTGGACTTCTATCTCCCATACTTGTACCATTTTAAGCAAATCTACTCCAGAAATGATCATTACAAAGCAAAATTTTGACACCATGTGCTTTTCTTAAATGCTTTTTTAGAATCCAACCGTGACAGCCAGATGTGCCGCCAAATCGATATCAAGTGACATTTTCCAGAAAAGATTGACTTACAATGGTACAAGAAAACCATTCGATAGTCACAATCATTAGGCTCCCGCAACAGAATATGGTCTCCTTACAAAGATCTTGGGAACTGTGTCGGAAAAATGGTATTTTATGTAGTCAGCTGGCGTTGCTAAACTTTCTGACAAAATTATAATACTATTTCACATTTACCCAATGCTGCCAAGTTAAATCACTATTCTACTATATCAACTATTTAGATTTGTATTCTGTGAAAAATGGGAACACGTGAATGCTGCACAGTGAAAGTTGTTTGACAAGAAGATTTTTAAACTTGCGATTAAATAAAAGTGAACACCAATAAGTAGAACCGACAACATTTAAAAATTATATGCTTTTTTGAACTGCAAAGTTACATTTCAAAAACTTTGTTAGACGGCGTCATTGAAGTCACTCTATCGCAGAACTATCGTAAAGTTTGCGATAACTTCGCCTCAAACGCTAGCACAACCAGGGGCGGATGCAGAACACTCTTTTGGTGAGGAACTCCACTACTCTTGGAGGAATCCGGTGCGTAGGAGAACTGGCGAACGATCCTCCAACAGCATGTTTGCTCAGTACAAAAATACCTAGTTTTATTTCGTTTTCATAAAATTATAGGTTTTTTTCATTAGAGGATCCCTAATGAAAAAAACCTATAATTTTATGAAAATGAAATAAAATAAAGTATTTTTGTACTGAGCAAAGATGCTGTTGGAGGATCGTTCGCCAGTTCACCTACGCACCGGATTCGCCAATGCCACAACTGATTCTACTAAGACTGACGTCAGAATGCGCGAAGCGATAATATTTGGTGCTACAAGCAATTCAGATTGAAAGCTTTACATAGTCATAATAAATCCTGTTATAAAAGAAATATTGCGTAAACAAGAACAAATTCATGTAAATAAGAAACGAGAACAAGAAAGCAAAAGCAAAAACAAAAACAAACGACAAACGACAAAACGCAAAGTGGTTTTGAAATCGCTTCAATATCGCTTTATCACTTGAACACGCTTTCCGTTTCGCTTGCACTCTGTCATCTTTTTATTAACGTTATTATTAACGCGCAGCCACTTCACTGGAAATTACGCTGTATGATGGTAGTTTTGATTTGGTGCTAGATTTAAAAACTCAGAGAGTCCTTTACAGTCAGCAGTTTTAAATGTGATATGCAGCACTCACACTCACACTCTTTCAGTTACACATATTTGCCTTTTTTAAGGTTAGTGCTTACCTCGTCATCACAAACTCTAATATTAATAGTACGATATTAGCACGCTTTTAATCTTAAATTGCACTTAAAGTAACTTAATTCAATATTTTCATGTGAAAACCGAGCAAAACTTCAAAAGTTTTCTTGTGCAAATAAAGCCTGTTGCATACTTTTCGGCGCGCGTCAAAGTCTGTACTGAGGCAGCTCGTGAGTATGCCACAAAAATTATACGAATGTCCGACAATGAGTTGGAAGCGAGTGCAAAAGCGAAAAACATTGTCGCACACAGCGGGCGATCTTACTAAGCAGCGAGCGACGCCATTTTGTGCACAGTGAGTGCTGAGTTTATTGGCCTACCACCCGGCGGCAGGTGTTGTGCATTGCCCATTGCCCGACGATCTTATTGTTTAATATGAATAAATAGACGATGATTAAAGTTTAACAATGGTACATGCCAGCAATAATTTAGTCCGAAACTATGTAACGCACATAAATAACTACACATATTACAAGCTGATGGCAAAAGAAAAAACCACTGTATGGCTTTTCAGTGTTATATGTTTTACTTTTCCTTTCATCGTGTCATATATGTACTTATTTTTAGAACACTAAGAAAATCTTGGACAATTAGAAGCACTTAAATGCCTATTCGTATATAATACTTCTGCAAACTGGAACATACTATAATCAAGAAAAATTCTGCACATTCGTATACTGAAGACAAAAATACGATGACATCGTTTCGCATTGCATTCTAATACATCGTATTCATTTTTCTGTTCGAGGGTAGAGCAAAACGTTATTTAAAATAATAGAAAAACTAGATTCGGATACATACTATTAAAGCTGAATGTTATGAATGAAAGAATGCGATAGCTTCGAAATCTATGAATTCGATTCATGTTAGTGTGTCTGTTTCTCTCTGTTTGCTGGTTTCTTGCCGTAAATATGTGGAATTTTAAAATAGGTAAGCATGTTGAAATTTTGTTATGCAGAGTATGTCAATTTACTTTTTAGAAGGTAATACATTTAAATTACATATTTAATATACTTCAAAAAAAAAAAACAGTAATTAGTTAAATGTATCTATTAACAGCATATTTGAAAAGTATTTATCAGAGTTTGAAAACACTCACTCACGGTCTGCCGATTACACTTTATTTCGGCTCTTGCTCATGAGCATGAGCTCACATGATCGGGAAGAGCTCATAGCATCATTTCCTGAAAATTACATCTTAACACAAATCGTTCAGCAATTTATTGCAATTCATACAGTTTGTCCTGAATATTGATCAATCCTAGGAAGGATAATATGAGAAATAAATGTTCGAATATACTTTAGGAATACCAACTTGCAGCCTCTATTCTAAATATGTTAGCAAGGAACACTTTTTCTATTACGGCAGCTCAATGATTGGGACTATCACCGATTCTATCTAATTGTTCCTTGTACCAGTTTTAGCCAAACATCTGAAGAAATAGCACCAAAAAGATATTCAAGAAACTTATTGCGGTATGGAATTAGTCACAAATACAAAAAACTGATGACTACCTGAAATAGGCCAGCTGTTAGCATAAATAAGGGCATAGCAAAAGTATTAAATAGTTTTATTCACAAACTGGTGCTTATTTAACAATTAGTACAATATATTAGTCGAGAATAGGTCTACAAAAATAATTCCAATATATAGTACTCACACTTTGCTTTTAATGGCTTTTTATTTTCTTATATATATATATATATATATATATATATATATATATATATATATATATATATATATATATATGTATATTTATATATATACTGAATTAATTGGAAACTTCTAAACATTCGAATGAATGAATGAAGTTTCGATTATCCGTGCATTTATAGTGAAATGAATTTACATTCCATTCATTCCATTTTCAAAGTGATTGCTGCAGTGGAGTGAACTTCATTCTGCATTGAATGATATGAATGTTGGCATTTAGAAATGTGTTGCCATTTAAAAATATGTTGCATTCATGAATTGAAGTTGAATGAATGAATATTCATAAAGCACTTTGAATGAATCAATTCATGTAGCACTCTTATATATATATATGTACATATGTATCAGAGCTGTATTTGGCAGTAAAATTCATGATTAAAGAAATGATTAAAATTTGAATGAATCTATGAATCATTCAGGCATTGAATAAAACAATTTTTGAATAAATACTTTTGAAATAAAAAACAAGAAAAAACGTTAACTTCGGTTGAACCGAAGCTCTAATACCATTCACAAGAAATTTTAAATCGTATTGTAAAACACAAAAGTGGGGTTTAAATTGGGCTACCCCAAAAAGTGGGCGGTACACGCCCACTTAGTCTATGTATATTAAGCAGCTGTCTATCAAAAGGCACCATATCGCATTTCAACCTAATATTGACTTTAATAAAGACGTTTTTCTTAAAAAAAACACAAAAGCGGGCAGTATGTTTGTATGTATAAAGTGGGCGGGCCACGCCCGTTGGTCTATGTATATAAAGCGGCTGACCATAAAAAGGCACCACATTGCGTTTCAACCTAATATTGACTTTAACAAAGAAGTTTTGACACAAAATGTCAAAAGTGGGCAGTAGGTTTGTATGGGGACTACTCCAAATAATGGGCTACTCCCATTAATGTATATGCTAAGCATCCGTCCACCAAAAGTTACCATATCAATTGTTAAGTTGATATTGACAATTGTTAAGTTGATATTGACTACAATAAAAAAGCTTTTCATACAAAAAGTCAAAAGTAAGCACTGGGTTTGTATGGGTGCTACCCCAAAAAGTGGGCGTGGCAGGTCAATTTTGACACTCTATTAAACTGTAATAAAAAGATATGTATGTCAAAATTTCAACTCGATAGCATTAAAAAGGTCTTGCTAGCCATGTTTGTCTGTGAGTCTGTCAGCATTTTTTTCCGTCAATCTTTGCTATCTTTGTTATATAGCTTATTATAGTGGGTTTCTATGGGAACTACCATGAAATGTGGGCAGGACACACTCTTTGATATTCATGCCATGAATCCTTTCATAAGAAGCCACCTGACTATCAGAGCATATCGCAATGTTTTGGTTCCTGTAACCCCTAGTAATGTTGATGTCAATTACTTAGATTTCTGCTTGAAAGATGCTAGTGAATCTTACATGCGATTCAAAGTATCTTGTAAGAGATCCGAAGACTCCAGCAGTAGTTCGTTACTCTGTTAAAAAGACCTCTTTAAACCAGCTTATTATTCCTGACTTAATGCTATAATTATTTCATTATGAATGGTATAAAACCTATCGGAATGTCAACAATCCTATTTAAAAATTCAGCAACAGTTTATAGACGGAAAGAAACTTTTTGTGGCTAAAACTTTTTGTGGATGCTTATCTAAACTTTTGTAAGAACTTATTAATATACTGTCGTGATTTGGATAAGTATTAAGTATGTCTCTCGATTAAAACAAAGCGTGATGCTGACCCGATCTGACCTAGTTACTTCGCAAGTTCGTTGGCTTAAACTCTTTCATACTGCAGCCGTTTGCCATTGTCTGCTGGTGTAAACTTGAGCAATAAGTTTGCCGTGCACACAGAAATCAATTTTCAATATCAACTGCGTCAGTACTGAAAATGAAAAGGTCATCGATGAACATCATCGAGGGCGATGAAATCGATTTGAAATGGTGGAGAAACCGCAATTGAAACATCAGCGAAACTTTTAACGTGGCAACACGCCGACGAACGTGTAAAATAAAGAAAAAGCCGTGTAAATGACGAATAATAAAATGCAGCAAAAAAAAAAAAAAAAAAACCAAACAGGAAAAAATAAGGACGAAGAAAAACAATCGATGGAGCGAGTAAGTGAAAAGTTGAAGATACAAACGCAGTTAAAATGCTTGTTGCGTCTATTTGCGCCTATCTTGGCTGACTGCATGCCACAAACCGACATGTCGCGACATAGCTGACAGTGTCTGATTGTGTGTGTGTGGGTGTGTGAGTGAGCTTGTGTATGTATGGCAAATAGCGACACGACACGCTACGGTGACAACAATGAATGAACAGCAGGCGGCACAGTCGCAAATAGACACAGCACAGGATATCGTAGGCGCTAGTTTGGCATGCAGCATGTGGAGCAAAAGCGCAACAGGAGACGCCACGAACAAAGCCAGAATACAACGAGACGAAAATGAAAACACAAACAAACAAAGACAATACATACAAAGAGCCTAAAACTTCAACACTCACTTGCACAGACACAAGCAAACATAGATACTCACACAGAGATACAGATACATAACACACAGCTCCTATCACAGACGCTCCAACGTCGCCGCCGCCGCCGACTGCCACTGACAATGTTAACGAATTTTACACAGAAAAAAAAAAAGTATTTTTATTTTTATGCCTTTGCACATTTAACTGGCGTCCTGTGTACTCAGCGGCGCCACACCGAACAGTTCATTGCTGTTTCGCGCTCCTTCCACGAAGACATGCAACAGTCGATTCTCACTACTCACTCAACTGTGTTTGGTCCTCTTCCGCTGCCACTGCCGCCATTCGTTCAGTTTCCTTTTGTAGTTTTCCGCTTTTATGGCGTTTCGGCACTGCATGTGGCTGCGCTACACTTTTGTCGCCAGCTGTTTTCCGTGCGTGTGAGTATGTACATATATATGAGTAGATAGCTTCTATTTGCCTAGTCCCATCTATTTCTACATAAAAGGTTTGATTCAAAAAGTTCTGAACTGAAATCGGTACTGTAAACTTTGTAAATAGGGCTGCCTTTAGTACGATGCCATAATCCCAAGATCTGCATAAAAAGATACAAGAGCAAGGGATGGCGCGGAATGCCCTTCAGTGAGCGTAGCTCAATCAATACAATAAAGGAAAAGAATCTTTTCAAGTCGATGTTGATGGTAAATATTTTCATGAAAGAGCTTAAAATTGACACGTGAGTTTGTGTTCGGTATTCCCATATACTATGCTGGTATACCTAGATCCAACTATAAAATTACTTCATACTGAGTTTCAGGTTGATTTTGTATGTTGTCACCCCCTGAAAGTGGGCTGATACATTGATATATTGGTTGTCAATCCAAAAGTGTCTTCATACCGCATACAAAGTGTTCATACGGAGTAATTTGTTCACTTGGCGCATGCGTTTGCAGCACATTCGTCAGTGCATGCGTCCGTTATGAGACAAAACAAACAAGCTGGATCTAAAGAAATCATGGAATCTTCAGCTGCTATATATATATATCTTCTTTTCTATATTATAGAGTTATAGTTATATAGTTATATAGAGTTATAGTTATATATATTATACTAGAGTTATAGTTATGACAGTTAATTAATTAAAGAAAATTATGAATGAATGGGGTGCGAGCCCACCACCCCTGAGATGTTAGCCAGCACGCTAGTCAGATAAGCTTCCGAGACCTCAAATCTTTATTAACATAACATAGTTTAGTTCTCACTGAACATCTTATCAGTGCGGGTGTGCTTTGCGTCATCTTCGTTGTATATCAAGTTTATTTAATTTTAGTTCAAGTTTAGTTTTGTTATCAAAACATAAATTGAGAATTAAGCAGTTTATTTCTTGATGAATTCATTGTCGTGTTTATATAGTTAAATTTATTTATATATATGCTTCAAAGTTAACTCCTAAAGTGTTAATATTTACGGTACGATGAGTTTTGGTGAGCATTCATTTATTGCTGGCTTTACTTTTTACAATTGCTGTGGGTTTTTTTTTTTTTTTTGGAACATAATTTTTTGTTGTTTCCCTAATGCAACATTATTTTCTTGCTAACCAACGCTAGTTACTGAGTCGATCTCAGGAACTATAGGAGCTAGAGACTTCAAACTTTGATATTTAGATTATACTTGACCGTACGTAGTCAAGGTTTTGAAACTAGGTTGATGACATGCCCACAAAGCCCACCACGGCCACAGTTTGGCAATTTGACCCATGTATGCAAACTTTTATAAACCGCATAGCCGGAAAAAAATGTTTTCTTTTTATATTCTTCTCACAAAGTCTTTAGTCTATGACACTCGTTCTGCTCATGGAAATGTGAACAGACAGCGATTTTTGTTTGGGCACAATTATTTTGACAACCTTCTAATTTTATTTTTCGCATGTGCTTTTGCAAGTGAAGTTCAACTCATCCTGCTCACTCAATTAAAGCCTAAAGATGCTGCAGGTGAATGGAGAAAGTCATCCAATTAAATTAGTGAATGGACAATTCGACGCCGCTTGCGGGATTTAATTTACTAGATTTAACTTGCAAGACATATTCCATACATATCTAAGCAAATGAGCATCAAACGATTAGCGTTCGCTAATGTGCATGTCCACAACCCAGTACAGTTTTGGCGACACGTTCTTTGGACAGATGAAAGCTCATTTGATTTCAATTCATCGAAAAAGAAAATTTATGTAAGACTTCCACAATCTCAAAGACAAAAACAAACTCCTTTTTGACAAACTAATGGGGCAAATCTTTTATCCTGTAATGGGACAAAGCATCATGCCACAGGAGTAAATTTAAAAAAAAAATCTCAGGTATTAAACTCAATACTTTGGATGGGTCTACTCAAAGCCCGGACTTAAACGGTTTTGAAATGAAACCAGTTTTAAATAAAACTAGAGAAGAAACCATTTTCGAAGTGACCTCCAATTTGAATAAGATTCCGACCGAATAAATACTATATTTAAGGCGAACTTAATGCCAAGTAAATATGAATAAATTTTAAAATCGAAGTATCCTTTTTTTTAAATTAAGAAAAAAACACATTTTTTTGTGATTAAAAGTTTCAAATTCTGCGTAGGTCTACATAAGCAGGGTATATCATAGTCGTGAATACAGGACTGGTCCATTATTACTTGTTTTTCTTTAAATTTATATTTTCCTATTTGATTGTCATAATGATCTGCTATGATCCTCCTTGTCAATTTAAAAACAAAACTTACAATGAGCACTTCTCGTGGCACAGTAAATGTGCTGGCTTCAGTGGCCGCGTTCTTGATGGTATCAAGAAGCGCAAAAATCTTCACTGGACTTGTGTGGACTGCATGTCTACAGGAATGGAGCTATTATTGTTTAGGAAACAAACAAGTTCTGCGTTCAATGATCTGAATCGACATTTCAAAGCAATATCTGATAAATTTCAGATGATAGATAAATCTTTCAGGACGAAACCGTCGTTGATTCTTGAACCGCCCAACGAGCCTCTTGGCACCGTTTTTGATGGTAGCAACGCCACACCTTTGGCGAACTTTGAGAACAAATCTGTGGAACCAGCGAGAATGTCAGCTCGGTTATGTTGACATCTGTTGATCCAATTGTGCCTTCGGACATGATTAGTGTTGTGCTCAATATGGTTACAATGACAAGGTCCATTTCACTAATGGAGCCAGTTGTCGTACATATATACCTATGTTGAAAATGTGGCATATATTCTGAGCTAGCTGTTATTGTTCCGCTCTCAAACCAAGAGGCCTAACTATTATTGCACCACTTAAATTGGTATTTATTTCTCGCCACACATCTTTCACTAATCAGGAAGATATTAAGTCTTAATTTAAAGCATATATTAATTCATAGTTAGATTTTTTCCCAATATTTTGATTTCGAAATTTAATTTAAATCATTCTCGCTCCATTTCTTCTCTGAAGCTCATTGTCCCCGTTTTACTCTTTGATACAGTTTTCTCACCTAGTTTTTGGTCTAATGGTAGTTCATGAAATCGTTAATAAGAATTAAAGTAATTCAGTGCAAAACACGATTGAATCACCCGGTTATTCCCGGTATTTATGCGTTAAAATATTCATTACGTGCGCATGTAGCCGTCTTCTTCGGAAATGATCATTAACTTTCTTCACGCATCTTCAAAATGCCAAAACAAAAAATACTCTTGATTTATTCTGACAAAAACCTTCCGCAGAGAAGGCATTTCTATAGTTTTTATTAATTTTCAAAGATTATATTTATCCTGTGTGTGTGTCCTATATGCAATCATATGTAATGGAAGTTAAACTGAAGACATTTTCCATAATTTCTTTCGGCGGCTCAACGCGTAAAGCCATGTACATACATTGAATAAAAAAAAGTCATCGTGCCCCTAATGTAAATATTGTTTTTTCTTTTTTTTTATTATAACTGCATAAAATTTTCCAATATATTGGCAATTTTCCAAAATAAAAGCAGTAGGGTCCTTTTTAAATGTGCCTTGTATTTGTGCATGGCGAACTTTCTCTCTGTTTGGGCCTGGTTTGCACCCGGCCGGTATCACTGACGGCAGACAACAATGGATTTGTGCTGCTTCCGTCGCTGCTGCTGCCGTCGATGACTGCAATATTTTCACTAAATTGTTGGCATAAATTAAGGTGCCGAATGAGCACATGCTGCGTGTCTGTCTAAATATAAGGATACGAGTGTGTGGGTGTTTGTTTTCGTTCAGTTTATATTCTATGAGTTCGCTTAAAATCAATTTAATCGAACGAAAAATGCTGAATTTTTTTTTCCTTGAAAAATTATTCTGTTTCTTAAACATAGCTCTTACGAATTGAACCTGTTCCAACAGAAAATAATCCATTAAACACAAAACCAATCAGCACTGAGTTAACTACCTCAAAAGTCAAGGTGCTAGAGTAACAGAAACAATTATATATAAAAACCATGTTCTGAATATGAAAAAGTGCAGAAATTCAAGACTCGCAGAAGGGAAAGAGGCATGATGATGAGAGCTAAACAAAGAAAACTATCGACAATATGGACGGCCTTTAGAAAGGTCTTGAAACATACATTAAGCGGTTTCAGTTCCAGTTGCGGTTCTCAATATGAATCGGTTAATTTCGGTTAACGGTTCCGGTTCCGGTTCCGGACACTTATTGACCAAATAATGGTTTTGTTTATACCAGAACTACAATATAGATAGTTTAAGTACTTAATAAACGACATACAAATTTCTTATATACATATATTTAAGCGGCGCGAGGAAGAGGAATCCATTTCGCAACAAAATGATATTCAATGTAAAAGTGCTCCTGACTCGAGTAAGCTTGAAGCAGTGCAGGATAGCGAGCAACCGCTGGAAATGCAAGAACTACAACCGCCCATGATAGCAAAGCTGCCCGGTGTCGATAATGAAACCGATATTGATGACGCAACCATAATGCCATCAACTGTGACGTCACCGAAAGAGTTACCTAAGAATGGTAAATTTTTGTAATGACACTCGTCTTTTGTTCTGCTGAAGATTTAATGGTGAATTCGTTCAGACATATTTTTTTTAGGGTACGCCGCGGTGCAACGTGATGGAAAAATGGTTGATGAAAAACATAAAGATGTAAAAAGCGTTCTCGACGAGAATGCGAGTGGTGTGCACGCGCTCGAATTGCGTGATGCAATCGTAAAACGACGATATTCACCCGTTGCAAATCCGATCAGCACCAATTCGCAAATTGTACAGAAGAAGATTGCAGAAAAGCTGGCGCCGTCCAATTCAGCGCTTGAAGTTCGTAGTTCGTTGATTACTGACGAAATAGAAGGATTATTTTTACCGCACGAGCGCACAGCGATGCAAATAGATATATCGCCCCCGTCATCGCCGAAGTTTTTCACAGAAATGGTTACCGTGCACAAAAGTCTTGATTATTCAATACATACAGATACAGACACAGATAGCAGAGACTCTTCTTTGCCATTGCCGTCATCGCCACCATCTCCATCACAACCATCACAACCATCTCAACCATTACCGCCATCACCGCCATCACCGCCACCACGTCCACCAAAACCGCCAAAACATCCACCATCGTCATCACCGCCGCCACGTCCATCAAGACCGCCACAACGTCTACCAAGACCGCCACCACATCCACCATCGCCACCATCGCCGCCACGTCCATCAAGACCGCCACAACGTCTACCAAGACCGCCACCACCGCCAAAGCCGCAACGGCGACAGAGAGTTGTACCGCATAATGCAACTGAGTATTCGAATATACGCATTATACAGATCGAAAAGTCCGCAGAACCACTTGGTGCAACTGTGCGCATAGAGGGTAAAGAGGTGTTCATAGGGCGTATTCTGCACGATAGCACTGCCGAAAAATCCGGGCTGCTGCACGAGGGCGATAAGATTCTCGAGGTAAACGGACATCAGGTAAACGGATTAAGCTTAGATGCCGTTTGTACGCTTATAGATGGCAAGAAGGGAAAAGTGACATTTTCAATTGAGACAGCAGGCAGACTACGCCCACCACTAGGTGACATGGACATTAGATGTCTGAAGGAAGTTTTGCATATGCGCGCGCTCTTTAATTATAATCCGGAAAATGATAAGTACATACCCTGCCGTGAGCTTGGTATTCGCTTTAAAAAAGGCGATGTGTTGCATGTGGTTTCGCGTGATGATCCCAATTGGTGGCAGGCGTATCGAGAGGATCAAGTCGGTCAGATTTTGCCAGGTATTATACCTAGTGACTCATTTCAGCAACAGCGCGAGGACGTTGAAGAGCAAGCGAAACAGGCCCGACATTCGTGCAAGAAAGCCACTAGGAGTGAACGCAAGAAGAAAGCTCGTTCGAGAAGGAGGTAAGTTAAATATCTTCTTCTTAATATATAAAATCGTTGGTGTGTATGTTACTGCTCTTATCAGTCGCGAACCACTGAAACAATTCATCTCATATTCACACCATATGTTCGCCTGGTCTTCCGGTTTGCATAAGTTTTTTTTTGTATCCGGTAGGTGACGCTTTGGTCGAGAAAAATGAAAAATCTGTATTTATAGACCGAGAACAACTGTCAAACGATTTTTCTGTCAAATTGATTTTTCTTATTTTATTTCGTAAAATTTAAATTCAGAGTATGCTGTTTTATAATTAGCAATGTTTTTAATTAGATCATCTCAAAGTTTTATACAACTTAGCTTTATCCCGCATGGGAAAGGGGGCAGGGAGAAGTTGGAGTCAAAGGAAAGGTGGTAGGGGCAAGGTCAGGGGAAGACGTGGTGTGAGACGTGGCGGTATGGGAAGAGGTGATAGGGAAAGAGGCATGGTGAAGGAGAGTCAGGGGAAGGAGAGGTAGGGAAAGGGCAGCAACGCACCGGGTTCCTTTGAAGATAGAGGGATGAAATATTCTATACATGTTAATTTGATTGAAGGGGACAGGGGAATGGGGGCATTGAGAAGAGGTGGTAAAGAAAGGGTGGAAGGGGAATGGTGGAAAGGAAAGGGGAAGAGGGGCAATTAGAATGGTGGTAGGGGAAGGATGGTAATCAAAGTAGGCTGGTGGGAAGAAGGGGTAGGGGAATGGGTGGTAGGATAAGGGATAATTTTTTACACATTGAGCACAGTTGACACTTAGATGGTGTAGAGGGTTGTAGATAATTTTGATAATGATTACAAACGTCATCTGGAATTCGTTGGCTGGTATTCTGCTATTGGAGTCTCCTTTCGTATGTAGTTGACCATTTTCAAAACTATTTTTATTTTAAAAATAATTGCTTCAAGTGAAACATGTTCCATAGAACAAAATAAATTCTAAGTGTATTTGTATGGGAATTATACCTTCTAGAGAAAATGTTAAAAAAAGCCAATACGACTCGCACACATTTACAAAAATTTCTGATCGATTAAAAAAAAAATCTTGGAAATCAGTTTATAATTGAAATATACCCGGAGGTAAATTTCAACGTTTGTTGATTAAATATATATTGTACTAGCGGATACCCGGCGTTGCTGTTGATCTCTAAGCCGGTTTGACTCCAAACGCACTTTATTTTCTTCGAGTGTTTCGGCTGCTCTTTCGGATATTTTTCGTTTCGCATCTACTGTAAACTTGTTAACAATTCAAGATAACGAACGTCATTCACGGTTTGTGTTTGACCTGCCTCATTTTCGAAGAAAAATGGACCGATGATGCCTACAGCCACAAATCTACACCAAACAGTGACACCCTGTGGATGCATTTGTTGCTCATAAATCACTTCTGAGCCCCAAATGCGACAATTTTGCCTGTTAACGAAGCCATCGAGATGAAAATGAGCCTCGTCACTAAAGATGTTTTTGTCTTCAAAATCGGTATTTTCTTGTTGTTGTTGTTGCCAACAAAGTCGAGGCGGCCATTTACACGATGTGTTATTCCATACATAACCTCATGATGTCTACTTTATGTTTCAATAAAAGTTTCATAAATTTTCAACAAACAACAGTGTTTTATTTAAAATCAAATCCGGCGCTCTACTTGGTACACCCGGTATATGCAAATGTCCGGGTTCGTAGGTGATTGGACTGACGTCCAAACCAAGATTGAAAGCCTCACTCGATAATACAAGTAATTAAATATTTATTAAGTTGCAGTGCGTTTATATTTGTCAACGGATTTATGATTATATTTGAGACAGGAAAAGAAAAAAATTGCACCGAGGGGAAGACCTCCATCTGCATGGCTTGACTACGAGAAGGAGCACTCCATTTTGGGTTCTTTTCGGATCCACAATGGAGAGCAGCCAACGCTGGATAACCATAATACATTTTAATCATTAAGTGTATACTTATTTCACTAATATTACATACTTGATGACCCGATTGGGTTCGACAAAGAATCATCACCTTATAAGACGGATAACCAAACGGAGCTGTTGAATTTAGCTCGTGAATGGCTTGCAGTACAAAAACAACAGCAACATTTTCAAGAGTAGCACCAAAAAGCACAACAAGAACCACTTAAGGAGATAGCATCCACCGCGGCCGCCTTTCAATCCGAATTGCTGGGATTCCTACCCGGATCTAACATTTAGAATTTAATTAAAAATAAAAATTCTTGTGTCTTTAAATGTGTTTTTATTGTACGTTTCTATTATTGCCAAATTTTGCTATAGAAGATCTTTCGCAGGTTGATTATTATCTGAGAAAGTATTGCTTCGGGGTCGCTGTTCCGGTGTTCATTTGCAGAGATTTTCCTATTTTGAAATATTATGCAATATGCAGCAAGTCATAATAATGATGGCGTTGTTTTTTTTGAATGGCTCTCAAGCCCTTTATCGGGCACGTCCTTTTCCCAAAACGTGCCAAACCGCTTCTAAAAAATGAAATTGTTACTTTTGATACGATTTTGCATATATTTGGAACATTTATTTAGCACTTACAAACATCCAAACGCTTCGTGGCACGAACATGGTACCAAAAAATGTAAAAAGCATGTATCTTAATGCTTCATGATGTACATTTGTATTTGAATCAAATTTGAATTTGAATAGAAATATATGGTTCAAATAAACAGACTTAGGTAAGTTACAATGTTTCTTGAATTCAAACACACTCGACTGCACCGTTTTATTTTGTTTACATACTAGTATAGACATGTCACGCTCCCCATTTTGGATATTCGTAAAATAAACGACTTTAAGCAGTAAACTGTATATTAACTTTCATGATTATTGATTCATTTTTTTTTTTTTTTTTGCATTTTAGTGCTCATCTCTACGATAGCGCTGCACCCGATGAATCTCATTCCGAGAAAATATCCGCCTACGAGGAGGTTGCTATCTACCAACCTCGGTCAACACACAAACGACCACTCGTGCTCATTGGACCGCCAAAAGTTGGACGCCGTTCGCTGATTCAGTGGCTGACAGCAGAGAGGCGTCGCTTCGCTTTAGCAGTTCAACGTAAGTTACAATCAAATAAGTAAACTTCTCAACGAGGTGAAACCAAGTGACGGAAGCTTACAAACGCAACGAGACGTTTCGATTAATTTTTCCGTATGCCCCTAAAAAATCATTTAGCACATAAACTAATATAGCACTTCTCTTATTTCCTAATTTTTCACCCAAAGTCCCCTTCTCTTTATACACAATGAGCTTCTTGAGCTGACAAAATGAATGTAACATAGAGATACCGATTTATTCATGATCAGCGTATCCGTAAGTCCGTCCGTATGTCTGTCTGAGAGAAGAGTTCTCCGACTGGAGAAGACTAAGACAATCTAAACTCACGGTATAGGGTATCTATGTTCCGTATTGCTGCAAGAGTAACTTGAAATTCCATAAGTCGCAACCATTTTTCCGCAGTGGTAATAAAATAAATTCGAAATATTGGTTAAATTTTTATACTATGCTTGGATTTACCACAAAAATGTATTAAAATACTACTTTGTAATATAGTTTGTAGAAAGCAAAAATTTAAGGCAAATAAAGGACTACTTCAAAAGATTATGGCGTGTACAGGTTGATTATAGTACTTGCAAGTTTTTTTATTATTTTTTTTTATTTTTTTGGTAATATAATTTTGTCCTATTTGAGAAGGAATTCTTTATAGCCAGTTACTACACTAGTAATGTCAATTATAATGTATCGCCCAATTCAAAAGTAGTATACAAAAACTTCGTAGGTTTTTATCGAATCTGAATAAATAGTTCGGATTCGAATTCGTTTAAATTGTCCGTATATTACTTTCAGAAGAATTTCGCGATTTGAATTTACCAGACCTTCAAAATATGAATTGCATAGTGCCAATTCCAATTTAATTCTTCTGAAAGTGAAGTAATTTCGTTTCCTATGGCTGGAGCCATACACGCATGCACTGATAGTACAGAATCAGTGTGGCTTCAGGCCAAAGCAGTCAACCAGTGACCACTCTACGACAAATCTTCGAGAAGATCTGTGAGTACAACAAAGACACACATCACATATTGGACGATTATAAGGCCGCTTTCGATGCTCCGATAAGTTATTCAATGCCTTATCTAAACTTAGCATCCCAGAAAAGATCGTTCATTTTTGCATTATGACGCTGTCACACACAAAAAGTGTCGTCAGAGTAGAAACGAACCGAGCCCTTTGATACCAAGGGAGGTTTCAGGCAGGGTGATGCTTTATCGTGCGACTTTTTTAATATCTTGATGGAGTACATCATACACCCACTGTCCATACGAACGTCGAGTTAGGAGGGTGTTCTCGGAGACTGAGAAACAGTTACGTCTCATGGGCCTAGCGGCGAACGAGGACAAGACGAAGTACTTGGTGTCCACTCCACCTGGAGATTAGACAAAGAATCACACTTGCTAACCTCTGCTACTTTAGGCTCCGCAAGAAAGTTAGATGTAGAGCCCTCCGAAGTTACGATGGCATGAATAGGTCTATGATGGCCTGAAAAAGCTTCGTATTGCCCGTGACTTGCTGGAGCGCACATAATTATACCGATTGGTGCGCTAACCTATGTTGGGCCTTAGCAAAAATCATATTCAGATATCCTTAATTAACCACAACTTGCAGAGATTTTATACGAAAGGAAATTTTAAGCGCGTCTTAAACGGTATGTGAGTATGGAGAATTTTAACTTCAATGTTGTAGAAAATCTTGTCTACCTGGCAACAGAGATAACCAGCAACAACTACGTCAGCCTGGAGATTAGACAAAGAATCACACTTGCTAACCTCTGCTACTTTAGGCTCCGCAAGAAAATTAGATGTAGAGCCCTCCGAAGTTACGATGGCATGACTAGGTCTATGATGGCCTGAAAAAGCTTCGTATTGCCCGTGACTTGCTGGAGCGCACATAATTATACCGATTGGTGCGCTAACCTATGTTGGGCCTTAGCAAAAATCATATTCAGATATCCTTAATTAACCACAACTTGCAGAGATTTTATACGAAAGGACCAGAACCAATAGAAAATTGAGATAAACAGTATAGATCAGTAATTTATGTACCAGAATTGGAAGGTAATCTTGCAGCAACTTGGTATAAAAGCTTCGGTTTAAACTACTTGAAAAAAACTATCACCAGGCGTGTCCTGACCAATTTTTTAGGTAGCCCCGTACAAATTCACAGCTCACTTTTATGCATTTGTATAAAAAACGTAACTATCAACTTTAAATTCGATATGGCGGCATCTTATAGATCGTCATACACATCTACTAGTGGGCGTGTGCCGCTCACTTTTTGGGCTGGCCCCTATTTAAACCCCTTTATGTTTTACAATACGATTTAAAATTTCGTGTGAATGGTATTAGAGCTTCGGTTCAACCGAAGTTAACGTTTTTGTCTTTTTTTGAAAGTTGCTTACGAAAAAATTACGTACTAAGAATTTTGTTAGTATTTTCGATTTTTCTCGTCAGACAGACAGACATAAAAATCTATATGGCTAGTACGACGCGTCTATAACCAAGCTTGAAGATTATTTCTATTACATTCGAGTATACTTTCGATGCCTCCTAACACAGTTGCAAGATGTCTGACGAATACAGCCGCGACTTCACGTCTTCGACGAAAGGATTAACTATCATTTTAAAACATAATTTATGCACATAAAACTCACAGACCTTGATTTAATGTCAGGGACAAACGATGTCTATATAGACTTGACTTTTGATGCTGATCAAGAATATCAGGTGTACCACAGAAAACACTAAATCTCATTCATAAAACTAAATTTAATGAATGCCATTTAGGGATTTTAAAGCTAAAGTGTTTTCTGTGTCACCCCTTTATATAAAGCCTCAAAAGCCTACTTTTGCCAGTTACACACATTTCCACAAACTTAAATTTCCTTTTCTCCTTCGGATACTTAGCAGTTTCCTATGTTTCGGGACCTGCATTGCAAAATTACACTCAATGCTTCATCAATCAAGATTAATTGCTTAGTGCAGTTGGCAAACTGCTTTAATTAGTATTAATATTTTGTAAAATGTTTATTTTATTCAGATACGACACGTTCGCGACGTACAAATGAGATACTCGATGTCACCTATCACTATGTTACACGACAGACTTTTAAGTCAGATATAAGGGCATGTCGCTTCGTCGAATACGAAAAGCATAATAATATCTACTTTGGTAAGTAGTTTCTTGTACTGTATTGTATTCAAACGAATTCAAACATCTAACAATTCTGAGTCTATGTTCGATGCAGGTACTTCATTCGATGATATATACACCATCGTTACAAGCGGCCGAGTTTGCGTACTCAGTTTGCAGCCTCAGAACATCATATCACTACGTAAAACCGATCTGAAACCGTATGTGGTTTTTATAGCGCCGCCTAGCCTGGATAGGCTGCGTCAGAATTTCCAGCAAGAAAATAAGCGCTTTAAGGTGTGTAAAGCCTTTAGAAACACAAAAAATGTGCAACCAATGTTAATTATTGTTTTATTATTTGTATTAAGGAGAATGAGCTTAAGGATATCATTATCGCCGCACGTCGTATGGAAGCACGTTGGGGCCATCTCTTCGACATGACCATTGTCAATAGACAAAAAGAGCGCACTGCAGAAAAAATAAAGGCGCAAATGTGTTTATTGATACAAAAAGAACAATGGGTACCGGTTCAGTGGGTGCAGAAAACATCCAGTGACTCATAACATGTTCCACCGTAGCAATGAGTTAGTCTAGTCGATGTTACATATTGACCTGCATGCAGTATTTGATACAAGATCAAATGGATTTAGCAAATTTTATACTCCTATATTATTGTATTTTTAGATTTATTGTATTTATATATCATTTATAACATTCTCACATCCGTTTTTCTAAAAGTTTCAAGTGTAACGTACTGAAGGATGCATCGTAAACTACATAAAGTAGGTATATATATTCTGTATCGATCTAGCTATGTCCGTCTGTCTAATGACTCTCCTTCTCCCTCTTCAAATAACTAGTGTTAAATGACCGAGGCCACTTTGGCTCTGCTTCAGAACTGCTTAAATGTTCTGATCGACCCTCTGATACTTCTCGTGAGGGCTAGTTTCAACCTGGGTTATATACCGCGGTCATGGAGAAAGTTGTCTGTCGTCTTTATCTCACTTATCGTCACTTGCACAGAGGGGTACAGATAACATCACCATTGCCTGCGTTGAAGCCATGTTAAATCAACGTGACATATCTTCTTCTCTCGGTAATGTGACTGTCAGTATTAGGGCGATCTCGCCCCTTCTTTGGTCCCTAGTGATAGACGAACTCCTAATCGAACTCAGTTCACAAAGGTACTACGTCATTGGATATGCTGATGAACTGGCGATCCTGGTCTCAGGGAGATTTGGGCATACTGTCTCGGACATAATGTGTTCAGCTCTTCAGATTGTGACCAACTGGTGTGCCAAGGAGGGTATCAGGATTAACCCACAAAAGGCGGTCTTAGTACCCTTCTCAAGGAAGTACAATTTGGATCTGGGTCCAGTGTACATCCAAAACTCTCTTTTGGGGCTTTCTGATGAAGTAAAGGTCCCCCCTGAGATTAGAAACACTTCTAGATAAATCAACTTAATCATATCCGGGCTAGGGTACAAAAGACACAATCTTCTGTCGCAGTACCTTAGTCTTAGATTCGCAGTGACCACTTGCTTGTCATGCATTTTTGGACCAGAGACTACGTCACGCACTGGCTATGGCTATGGTTAAGTCCACTTTAGGGGGTAGCCTCCATGAATTACTGCTCCCATTTTTAAGCTTTTGTGTAACACTTTTTTTTTTGGTCTTACTGTTTATTACGATAGAAACATAAACAGAAATATCTGGCTGTATGAAGGTTTATTTTATTGCAGTCTCCTTAAGGGCATGTCCCGCTCTCTTTTGGGGCTATGCCCCAACAATCTATGTACCCATGTTTAGGTTGTTAGGTTCTGCAAATATTTTATTCTTTATATCTGCTAAGCTTGAAATTCATATATATACATACATATATATACTATCACTGTAGACGGTAGTCCACGCAAGTGACGGAAGCCCACCGCATTGTGGCTACAGCACGAGCACTATATTATACGCGCAATATCGAAGTTTTTACTGGTAGGTCCGATTGAAACGCGTTATATACCATTAAAATAAATATTTTACATATATATTCTACATACATATATATTCTACGCATACATTCTAGTACTTCGTACACAAGCTGGAGGAAATGTAATAGTAATGTCAATTGGAATGAAGTTAAAAACTATAGAAAACATGGCCTCTTTAAACTCATTTAGAGTTTGGAAAAAAACTTAAAGTATTATTTCAGTTTTCACTTTCGGAAAACAGAGAAATGCGGAACAATAAAACAACAAACAAAGGCAGAATCCGTCGTCTAAGTATTATACTAAATATTATACTAGACTTAAGTAGCATTTATTAGAAGTTTAAATTACATTAATTCAAATACTTAAAGGTTTATACAAAATTAACTTTTTAAGCATTTTACTGATATTGTTTATAATGTGAAAAAATGAAAATTATAAACTTTCCACAGCTCCATCCTATCCAATTATTGATCAACAGGCTTGTGCACATTAGCTTCTAAGTAACATCTTTTACCACTTACGATATTCGCTAGTATCATTGGCTGTTGGTAGGGAGGTGGGGGTTTGCGTTCTGAATAAAGTCCCCTCTGTCCCAACAACATTTTTATTCAGTACAAAAATATTGTTTTTCTCTTCAGTTTAATAAAATAATATCCAAAAAAAAAAAAAAAAAAAACTAACAACGTAGCATATGGAATTGGTATATTGCTATATTGGAGTGCCTTCTGGCCCTCCTCCGCCCCTAGCTAGGCCATCACGGTTATTTTTAACGAGATGTTTATGCTGGTTATGAAAAGTCTCTATGCCAAATTTCACACCAATATCTTGAAATTTGTGGATCTTCCCTATACAAACAGATAGATGGACGCACGGACGAAGAAACAGACAGACGGATATGATAAATATGTGCATTTCTTATGGCCTTTAGAGTCTTAGTTTAAGTTGTTGCTAAGAAGCTGACAAAATCATAGCAAAAGCGAATCGATTTGGTACCGCGGTAGCTCTTCTGAAGGTCTCCCCAAATTCTGCAATACCCTTTGTGGTAAACCCATCGAGAGGGGGGAAGGTAAAGGGTGAAATTTACTACGTGGTCGGACTTTTTAGGGGCCGGAGTTCTATGGGATTGCATTTGACAGGATTTCAAAGCAGTTGCTACGACATTAGATGATGACTCATCGTTTACTTCTTTGCGAAAAAATTGCAGCATATTTTTCGATGAAAATAAAGACAAAGCTAGAAATGAATATAAAAAACCCAATTCCAAAACAAACAAAATGTTGAGTCTATGTGATTTAAGGTGTCGTGTGGGCACCGCTCTTTTAGTAAGCAGCTTTCATTTCAATTTAGAGTTTAAGTTGTGCGTGTGTCGTCTTTTTGTGTTTTAAAAATTTCAGATATCTTTCAATTCTGCAAAAGCGCACTAAACGCTTCCTGGAATACATTGGAAATGAATCAAATAAAATCAAAATGCTTGAATTTCACAAATGTAACCAACGAAAAGCATGTGAATAAGCCACACGGACACATGAATCTGCATCAGTAATGTTCGTTTAAATCGACCCTTACTGTAACTTGTGCTGAAGGATCATGCAGTGTTCTTTCAAGAATTAAAAATGTTCATTGTTCCTGATCGTCAAAAGATTGCGTTTCGGGATTTGCTAGTCCTTGTGCTGACGCAGATTTGGCAAGCCAGTTAGATTATCATGTGCTTATAAAATTGCTTATTGTTTCATATATTAGGCCGAAACAAATTGATCTTAGCTAGTATTTCAACATTAAATAACTCTGCCATTTTTTAGCCGATCTCGCCAAATGAGCACGATTCTAAAACGTCATTCAATATCATTTTATCTACGAGTTAATACATACTAAAATAACGCTCTGAAATTGTAGCGTTTCATGTTGAAAACAATCGTTCAATTCGTTCAATTGTGAAAACTGTGCGTGCTTATCGTAAAAAGTATAGGAGAAATTCTGCGCCTTCAGGCAACACAATTCGTAGTTTGACGAAGAATTTCTTTGAGTACGGGTCTGTAACAACTCGCCAGCGTAACATTCGACCGTGTCAGCAACGCTCCATTGAAGTTGTTGAAGCAGTAAGAGAGAATGTTGCCGATAATCCAAATGCGTCTTATCGACGCCGATCTCAGAAGTTAAACTTGAATGGAACGATTTTGAGGAGGATTATGAAGTAAGATTATGATGCAAAGTGCAATTTACTTAAAGATTGTTGCCAGTGGACAGACCGCGTCGCTTCCAATATGGAAATACCGGAGCCTGACTGTTGGGACAAAAAAATAGATGACGGACGAAGCTCTTTTTACAGTCTCTGGCGGAGTCAATAAACAAAACAGTGAACGCACACGTCATTCACGAAACCGCACTCCACGATGAAAAAGTTACTGTTTGGTCCTGAGTGTACTCAAAAAGCCTCGTCGGAACATTTTCTTCAAAGTTGAAGAGACCGTCGACGGCGCACGCTATCGTTGGAGGTTGGCGCACTTTGTATGTCGGCAAATGCGTGCAAAATGACGGACAAACTTCCATTTTCAGCAAGACGGGCCTTGCCATACCGCAGCCGGTACGATGTAGTTCTTGCAGCGCAAGTTTCCGAGAGTAGCCTCATTCTTCATTCATCAGGATTAACTCCATCAGACTTTTTTTCTGTGGGGTTATTTAAAAAGTAAAGTTTATGCCAGCAAGTCAAAGACGACTGACGAACTTAAATTTAACATACTAATCGAAATAGCTGTTAGAACCCAAGAAATATGGCCATTGTTATGCAGATCGAATGGATGCGATCATTTAAACGACATTGAATTATATAGATTCTTGTCATATTTCCATGTCAAAATAGAGGCCCGTAATTTTTTAGTTCCTGATCCGAATTTTCGCTCGAAGACCCTGTTAATGGGTGTTAATTTTCAACCACTTACAAGAACACTTCGAAATGGTATGGTTCCATTTAATAAATGTTCCTAAATCTAAGTTTCAAAACCGTAGTATCGGTATTTAACACTTCTTGGTCGGGCTCATATTGTAATATAGTGCTCGTCAGCAGCTACTTTGAGGTGGGTTTCAATCGCGTGCGTGAAGTAATGCACACTGTTTATAACAAGTTACATTTGCACATCATCTACACATTAAAACATATATTCGTCACTAGCTTAATGGATCAATTAGACTAAATTATGTTCGATAAGGTCAATATCCTGCTGTTAAATGGTTCCTCTCTGTTACATATATGAGTATGTATGACCAATAATTGCCATGTAACTGTATATATTTGTATGTAGATTATTCTGATAACATTCCACATTAGATACTTTAATGATTCCGAGCACGTGCGCGCTCGAACACTTCAAATATGAAAAACCACATCATTCGTGTAAAGCACTCTTGACTGCTGATGTGGCTGTTGCTGCTTACAAAACAACAACAACAACAACAACAATAACAACAATAGCAAAGCAGTGGTAAGGAGCAACATACAGACAACATACAGGCAATGCTATTGCTATCAAATAGCAAACGAATGTCATGTAAAAATCTTCAAATTACATTTAAAATGAAAGGAATTCGCAATGGTGCAAACGCAAAACTGTGGTGAATTTTGAAGCCGAGTGGCAAAACAACGGGAAAGGAAACAGTATAAATAAAACAAAAGAAAGGCACATAGACGAACAACGACAAAAACAATATGGAAAGGCGAAAGTAAATGTGTGTGTGTGGTAATGTATGAGGGGGAGTGTGTGTGCGTGAGAGCGTATCAAAACAAACGCCAAATCAGCGAATACACTCGTTACTTTGTATGAAAGTCCTTACGTTCCGAATTCATTTGAGTCGAGTGAAGTTGAGCATTCTTTGAGCGCGTGAATGTGTGTGTGTGTAGAAAAAGTAAAAGGACAAATGAAAAAAAAAAAACAAAAAATGAATAAATGACAAAAGCACGTTTTTACTGTAGCATATAAACAGGCGCCTAGGCAAGAAATTCACTCAAGCGAGTGAGCGCGCGAGAGCGTATATATGTATGTGTGTGTTTTTCTGAATCAATTTAACGTATGTGTATTGGTGAGCGTAAATTACAGACTTACTAACAAGTGGTCGTTGACTGGTCGCGCTATATTGTAGAAGCGCCACTGACAGATGATTGAAGAATCTGTTGTTAGCATGAGTATGAGTAGGAGATGATGATTTGATGTGCATGAATCTCAGCCATGCTGCATGATTCGCGTGCAGTCAAGCGTAAAGTTTTCATCAAGCAAATATGATGAGGATGGTGATGATGATGTTTTTTTTTTTTGTTAGTTAGCATAAGGATACTTAAACCGCAACCAATGCAGCTAAGCGCAAAGTCTAAAGTCGGTTTGCTAGTTCGTTTGTTTATTTGTGTGCGCTTCGTCGACAACAAAAGGAACGGATGGACGGACAGACGGACTGACGGTCGCAGCACTCGGAAACGGAAATAAATGGAATGTGCAACGTCGTAACATGAATGCGCTTAGTGCAAAAACAAAATACACATAAACATATATATGCACATATATTTATAGCGCTGTGTATGTCAAATAGAAATAGCGCAGATACACAAATATGTATAAAGTTCGGAGAATACACACACTTACCTCGTGCCGTTTGCTTTGTTGATTGTATTGGTCTTGGTTTGATTGCCTTAGCCACAGCAGCAAACGTGCGAAAATGCAAGTGCATGTATTGTGCTAGATAGTTAAACGCACACACAGATACACACAGATACACACAGTTACAATGACAACGGCACTGCCTGCGCTAATAGATGGTGACACTGCCACCGATGGTGATGGCGATGACGATGACGATCGTTCGAGGACGCGACACGTCGGTTTTTTTAACAAATTTTTTTTTTTTTTTTGTAGTTAGTTGGCTAACTCAATAGTATCTCTTTTCGTTTGGCTGCAACTGCGGCAGCAGGTGGTTCGCTTTTACGTTACGTTTAAGTTAGTTAGAAAGGAGCGCGCGTTATGTGAGGTTGGGCGGGTCGGGCGTGTCGGGCGTGTCGGGCGTTAGGTTTGTTTTGTTGTTACTGTTTCGGGTACTTTGGTTAGTTGGTGGTTTCGTTTGTTTTGTTTGTTTTACGGGTGGGTGGATTTGATAGTTTGTTTGCTTGCTCCCTAGCTTGTTTTAAGCTTTAATTGCAATTTTTGTTGTTTTTTTTTTGCACTGTAGAATTATAAACCGTAAGTTTCACACGCTGCTAAGCTTCTATTGTATATATATATGTAGAGCGAGAGTTTTATGTTGTCAACTTCAACTGAATTACTACATCACAAGTTGACCCGGCTGCTGCTTGACTAGTTAATTTGTTGTGTTGTACAAAAGTCGCACTCAAGTTTCTTTTTTTTATATATATATATATATATATATTCTTTAGCTTTCTGCGTTGTACTTGATTCTTGCTGACGGATTTTATTATTATTATTATTATTTTTGTTTTTTTTTTGCGGCAGGTGTGCGCTATGAGTTCACAGTTGACAGCTGACACGTCGCCGCAGCACACTTTCTAATATATATTTATATATATGCAGATGTGCGAAACTAACACTCTAGTGGCACATATCCTTGAAACAATATAGGTACTTTTAGGCAACTTAGTTGTGTTTTGTTTTTTTTTTTTTTCTTTTGGTGACCCACACACCTCCTCACACGTGCTGTTCTACTACAATGTATGTATGTAGTTAGTTAAGCCACATTTACATAGAATTGAGTTAAGCAATTAAGTGCGCTGCTTCTAAGTTTGTAGGTTTATACGTGTCTGGCTGTGTGTGAGTGTGTGTTTGTTTATTTGTTTGTGTTGCTTTTATATGAGCCATCAAATTTGCATAGCATGCTTTTAGGCGCCGCGCTAAACAGTCTATTAGCATGCTAACTTATGCATATTCAACGAACAAACAACCGACCGACCGACCGACCGTCCGAACGACCGAAGAAATGCACGAACGTATAAAGGATATATGTAGCAGTGTTCAGTACAAAAGCAACAATGTTGTATAGTAGCAGTCAGCAAAGCAGAACAAAAAAAACAATAGCAACAGCTACGCTTAGTAAACGTTGCGTATGAGTAATGCAAAGGATACTTGCAGCTGTTTAGTTTACAATAACACTAGCCGCATAAAACACTATATAGAGACGCACTATATAGAGACGCATTCACATAAATATATATTTAAATTATATTATATTATTTATTTATTTATTTATTTTTTTTTCAATTTAACTTTTATTTCACGTATTTAATTTATAAATTGAATTATTTATTAATAAAATTTGTTACACACAGATGCTGCCACTCATTACTGAGCACATATACTGCCGAAAACAAAGAAAAAAAAAACAATTTGAAACCGCGAGCGCGAGAGAGATAGCAGAAGAGAGATAGATAGATAGAGAGAGAGAGCAAAGGATAACAACAAAGCGTGTTATCCTTGCTGCATGAGAGTAAAAGAGTGTAACACGCACGCACACATGCATATATGTCTATAATAGCAGCACACAGAAATACGACGTCTGAACACTCTATGTCTGTCTAACAATCTTGTACGGCGTGAGTTTGTTGAATGAACGCGTTTTGCAGCTCGTGTTTATTCTACGTGGGTTGTTACAATTCCAAAATCCACATTTTTTGCACACAACAAATTCGCACTGTTCTACCTACGAACACAATGTATGCATACCAAAATATGCAGCATACTTTCAGGCCACAGTTGGCTTAGTTCACAGACATTTTGCACTTTGTTTACTAATTTATAAAAAAATTTTTTGTAAGTTGATTTAGCTGTCGAAATGCACATGAAACCCGTGTTGATTTATTCGCACCTTCGCTATTCGTTACAAATGCGCCACGAAGGCAAACGGCAAACGGCGCATTTACTCGTTACTTTACTCCACACCGACACAGAAACTCAACTCGTAGGTGAATATCCTGGCTGGCGTTTGCGCACTTATGCGCGGCAAAGTATATAATCAGCTGTTTTTCACTGTTACGCTTATAAATTTATAAGTAGGAAGAAAATCGTACGTATTGAATTACTTATAAGTATTTGAAATGCTTCCATATTAAAGCAGTATGCGCCAAAAAAATGTTGAAAACAATGTTATTTTACAATTTAGAAATTAAGTTTGCAAATTAGTTTTGCTTGTCCAATTTAAATGTTATGCTGAAGAAATGAAATTTGATAGTTTAAACGCAGATATTTTCGCGCCGCAAAACTTATACGTAAATAATAAAATTCACCACATGCTGACGTAGCTCCTGCATGGTTTTTCCTGCTCTCACGCCCAGACACGCGCTTGCGATGAAAAGAGAGTCCTCTCTCTCTCTCTGTCGCTCTCTGTCGCTCTCTCTCTGTATCGCTTGCCACATGTGTTTGCATGCCTTTCTCCCTTCGATTGTTGATGGTGTTTTTGCATGGAAATCTGTTGCATGAGCGCAATTTGTTATCCTTACAGTCTCTTAGTCCTTGTCTTCCATGCCGCACATCTGCACACTTTTTCACTACATAAATTACACTCTATGTTTCGTTGCACCATAGCAAAGAAACACGGACAAGATGAAACATTGCCGTTGAGTTTTTAATATGCTATACAACACGTTGATAAGAAGCTTTTGGTACTTTTTGGACCATTAGATTTAAAAAAAAAACCATTTTATCTATTTATTATATTAATAGACACTAATTTTCAATTTTTTCTTTTATATAACTTTATGTTAAACAATGAAAAAATTAATAAATTTCAGTGTACATTCTACATGAGATCATACAACATGTCTACTTTGTTTCTGTTTATAGTGTTTCATGACTCCATAACTGTGGCTCTATGATTGTGTCCCTAAGAAAAAAAACTTGTAAATAAGAGTAGTTGACATAAAATTTGAAAATAAATCACAGTACGAACTAGAGGTGGAGAACTATCGATAGGTCGGCGCCATCGATAGTCGACGATAGTAATTTCAAAATCATCGATAGTCGACGATAGTTTTTTTCGATAGTCGACGATAGTCCCGTCCAAAATATTATATTATATATATTATTTTATCCAAAAGTTTTGGTTTATGAATAGAAGTATATTGACATGTTCTTCTTTGAGTCTGGTTCGCTCCGAAACAATTTGGTCCGCCTTGCTAAATACACTGTCGGACTCAACGGATGTTGCGGGGATGCACAAGTATTTTAAGAACAACATTTTAAGCAAGGGAAAATCCGTTTGGTTTACCTGAAATATTATTTAATATAAATATATATTTCTTAAGTATTGATAATTCGTTGTTTAAGTTTACTTTAATCCATAAAAGAGGATCCATTTCTTGAGCGGCTATAGCTCTCAACAGATATTGTCGTTTAATTATAATAGCATCTGATTGTGCGTTTCCGTTTTTGTAATAGGTCTTTCATCTAAAATATCAAATAATGTGTCCTGAGTTTTGGTATCCGTTGCCAGATCCAAATTGTTTGGGTTTTCTTTGATCGACCAATTCATTAGCTCGTCTTCAAAAACTGCTGATGCTTGTTCAGCAATTGAGATGTAGTACTGAAAACCATTCTTTTTAAATCGTGGATCCAATATCGTAGCCATTCTGGTTACTGTCCGTTGCTCATAAATGGAAAGCGGGTTTTTTATAGACTCTAATAAAGTGTTTTGCATAATTTTTCCTTGCAAAGTTTGTAATTGTGGTAAAAGATTTTCAACTTTGCGCCAGAGTCCATACACCATCAGTATTATAAGTGAAAGCGTGACATATTTTCCACCACAAATTTTTTCGCTTGCTTGTTGGAAAAAAGCCAATATTTTTTCTACGTCTTTTAATATATTGATTTCTTCAGCAGTAAATGGACGCGGTGCTTTTGTAGTTGATAATAAAACTGTAGCAATGTCAGCATTTGTTGTTAATACACGCTGAATCATAAGGTAGAAACTGTTCCACCTTGTTGGCATTTCTTGTAACATATTATAAGAGAAGTTTTCTTGAGCCATTTTAAATTTTACACCCGCTATGGGGCTTTGTTTAAAAAATCTTACTATTGTTCTACACTTTGTAAACAAAGCTTTTAATAAATCGTCGTTGTCGAATTTAAACCCATCTTGAACCACCAGATTTAAGGTATGCGCAAAGCATGGAAGATTTCGTATTTTTAATATTTCACATGCTTTCAGCATTGAGCTGGCATTATCTGTCACAATGCAAACGGTTTTATCGAGGACGTTACAATGAGTTAATATATCTTGCAAAGTGTTTGCAATATTTTGCGCAGAATGATTTTTTGAGTTCAATAGTTTTCTTGTGGCTAATGATGCTGTTTTCAAATTCTAATCGTAAACAAAATGACCTGTGACGGTCAAAAAGCTAGCGTTAGCCCTCGATGTCCACAAGTCACATGTGACCGAAATATCCGAAATATCTTCTAGCATCGTTGACAATTTAGCAGAAGTTTCTTTGAATATATTGAGCATCAGCACATCTCGTAAATGTGTTTTGCTTGAGAGTTTATATCTGGGATCCAATACCTAAGTGTACTTTACAAAGCCTTCATTTTTCACTATATTATATGGCTGCACATCCTTGGCAATCATTTCGGTTAAAGCCCTGTCAATGTCATGCTTTCGATTTGAATTAGTGTCGTACAAGACGGATCTCTTAAAGTAAGAAGCATAATACAGACAAACCCAGGCAACATAGCTCTTCACTAGCAACTTCTTTAAGGTATGGGTGTTTTTACCATTTAGCATGCCACCATTTTAAGGGGTCGGAGTTTCGAAGGTTCTGGGACCTTAGGTTTATACATTGCAACCATAGCATCAAAATTACTCCAAAGCGTCTATATTTTTGTATGACGGGATTTGAATGAAGTAGTCATTGCAACGGCTTTAGTCTATTGTTAACAGCTGCTATAAGCTTTTCATTTGCGGTTTTAATTAAGGTTGTATCTCGAAAAGCTTTCACTCTTCGATACTAAGAAAACGCTTAAAGAAAACTCTTGGTGTTGTCAAAATTATGCTTTGTAATGCCATTTCTGGAGGGGATTGGCCTAAAATGGTACAAAAAACCATTCGAGAGTGTGGAAGATAGTCGGAATCATTCGGCTCTCACAACATGATATGGGCTCCATATAAAAATCTTGGGAATTGAGGCGGCAACATGGTATTTTAGGTGGTCACCTGATTTGCGCATATTTTCTTCAATACAATTCTTTGGAACTAATTCCAATACTCCAGGAAACCGCCATAAGTTTCTGGAATAACTTCTTTTATGTGCCATTTTGGCTTGGATTGGATTGGCTTAAAATCGCATAAAAAACAAGAGAAGAGTGTTGGTTATAGTCTCAAGCATTGGGCTCCCGCAACAGAAGAAGTATTCCTTAACAACAACATGAATTCATCGGTTTTGGTTTTATTTTAGTGCCAACTATTGTTGACTTCATTTCCGATTCAAAAAATTGTCTAGATCATCTTTTTTTTCACATAGTCCTTCCTAGGATTGGTCAAGTGCTATATCTTCACTACAACTTGTATGGTATGCTGAAAGATTTCTGTTTTCATGTTATTTTCTTAAGAGGATTGGATATAAAAAAAAAAAAACAGAGAAAATATTAAAAAGAAACATTTCATTTTCCACTCCAGTGCAAGAAACCAGATGATTGCACAGATAAAAGCCAACGAAGCATAAAGATTGAATTCGAAACAAGTGTTTAAATAGTTTTATAAAATACTAACTGGTACCCGGCGCGTTGCTGCCCTTCCCCTTGCTTCTCCTACCCATGTCGAACCTTGCCCTACCTTCCCCATGCCGTTTTACTGTACCTCCAATTCTCCTTCCCATTTTCTCCTGTCTCTTCCACCACTTCTCCAACCACCCTTACGCTGCCCCATTCCCCTACCTCTCCTTACTTTACCACCGCTTTTCGCTACCCCTTCGATCCCATTAACATGTATACAACATTTCATACCTCTATCTTAAATGGTTCTACCTTCCATTGCTATGATCCCTTATCCTACCTCCCATTCCCATTCCCCTACCCCTCTTCCCCCTGAATCCTTTAATTAATCCCTTACCACCCAATCTAATTCTCCTGCCTATCTTCCCCTTTCCTTAGCCCCATTCCTTCCTTTACAACCTCTTCTCAATGCCCCCTTCCCCAATGTCCCCTTCAATCAAATTAACATGTATAGAACATTTCATCTCTCTATCTTAAAAGGAACGCGGCGTGTTGCTGCCCTTTCCCCTACCTCTCCTTCCCCTGGCCCTCCTTCTTCATGCCCCTGTCCCAACGACCTCTTCCCCTACCACAACGTCTCATACCACTTCTTCCCCTGCCCTTCCTCTACCTCCTTTGAGTACAACTACTCCCTATCCCATTTCCCATGCGGGATAAAGCTAAGTTGCTTAAAACTTAAAATCATTGCTAATTAAAATCATTGCTAATTATAAAACAGCATACTCCGAATTTAAATTTTACGAAATAATATAAGAAAGATCAATTTGACAGAAAAATCATTTGACAGCTGTTCTCGGCCTATAAATACAGATTTTTAATTTTTCTCGACCAAAGCGCCACCTACCGGATACAAAAAAAAGTTATGCAAACCGGAAGGCCAGAACATATGTAGATAAATAGCATCAGTGGCTCACGACTGATAAGAGCAGCAACATACGCACGAACGATTTTATATATTATGATGAAGTACTCGCCTGTAAACACTACGTGTATGAAATATCAGCATATCAGTTGAGCGATAGTTAACTGCCTGTGATTCAATCACGGCAACTGAAAAAATCACTAATATCAGTTGCCATTCGACATTGTAATTGACAGCGTTTCAATAATATATCATCCATATCATCAACTTGATATGTTGATACGTTGTGCGCGGCTAACATTGCATGCATGATATATTACTCATACACCGGGAATCACAGTGATACTAGTAAGAAACAAATGATACTCAGTCACTGATATTTACAATATCGAGTAGCAACATATATTTAGCAACGGTGATTTTTCACTCGCCGTGATGCAATTACATGTAGTTAGTTGTCCACTCCACTCTACCGTGTTTCAAATACCGAATCCGAACAAATTTGTCGGAAACTGAATTGAGTCGTGTTCTCGAAACCGAAAAACGAATAAATTTGTGCCATTTAATTTTTGGAATGAAAAGTTATTGACGAATTACGTATTTAAATATAAAATTGCATCTTATCACATGTCTTTATTCGGATTCTCTGATGTATTTAGATATTTTTTATACAACTTCCATTGTACGGGTTGAACCTTGGTTTATTTTTAATATTATTTTAAAATATTGCTAACAAATCTTTCTTGGCACTCCAAACTACAAAATTGAATTGTAAAAATAAGCTGCTCCCAATGCCAACAGTTTCTGTCTCCGCTTGTTTCGTAAAGTTTTGTGTGAATTGATAACGCAGATTTTGATTAAAATCAGATATATCGACTGGAGCAACTTAGAAGGACAGGGTATGAGCAGATTATTGTTGAGTTCATGTCCGAACAATAGGGGTTTAGCTAATGGCTTTGTGAAAGGTGATCGTGCTATAGTCGACGCCTTATGCAAAGATTTGACTAATGCGCTGGTCCGGCGTCTAAATATATAAAGTATGTACGGTTTACAATTGTGTTTTATGTTATAACTAATCATTGTCCATTTAGTTTAGGTTAGATTAGAAAGCTCTGCTCCGCAAAATGTTGGCAATCAACAAAAAGGAGGTCGCTACCACTGGCGGCAGGCCATTTTCGCAGCACGCTGTACTACCAACAATTTGTGGCCTCAATAAGGTTTTCGATTGCATTCAGAAGCGAAGCCGTTGAACTGTGAATTTCGAAATCAGAAGGTTTCGATGAAATGTATGCAAGTCAGCCGCCAAACAGTGAGTTGCCTTCATCGCGAATGAAGGCAACTCACTGTTTTTGTTGAATAGATGGAATTAAAACTGTAAAACTAATTATATATATAACAAAGAATACGAAAATGTTTGATCGTTGTATTCATAATTTGTAGCAAATGTATTGAGGTAGAACAAACTTTAAGTTCTAATACTCCTACGAGGCACCGAGAAATTTATTTGTTGTAATAGGTACGAAGAGTTGGTAAGATACGCAAGACAAATAGAAGAAATTGCTACTGAACAGCCTTGTGAACACAATATTTTGGACTCCATATATAAGGGGCGTACTCAAGAAGAGGGCGAACCAAAGAAGTAAATAATTCGAATAGTTCTGGGAAATATGTGGAATTTTCCAACCACCATATCAGTAAATTTTTTTTTTTGTTATTTAATCGTTTTAGTTTTGGGAGAAACATTAATTAAAGCTCATAGTATATTTTTTGATAATACAATCTTTTCTGGATCTTCGCGTTTCCTTTTAAACATATCAATATATGAATCGAGTTCTTCTCCAGTTACAGATAAATTACTTGAGCTAGCACTACTTCAAGTAGTGGCACTTTTTCAGCAACGGATAAAACTCTGGAATACAAATCTGTCAAAGCTGGCACTATTCTCGAAAAGAGTAGTCTCACGTTTTTCTAACTCATAGACTAAGAGAATAGCATAATCTATGGACGGCGTATGAAGGTTTTTGACAGCTTAAATGGCTTTTTCCAGCATTCCCTTTGAACATTATGCATAAGTAAACTATCATAAGCAAATATTTTTCTTAGAAAAAATTAAAGTGAGAACCGAAACTATACCAGTATAAATGTTTTGGTTCCGGTACGGTTCTTTCATTCTATTTAATTTCGGTAAAAGGTTCCGTCTCAAAAAAAAATTATAATATCAGTTCCGGTTTCCGTTCTCAAGTTGAGTCAGTTAATTTCGGTCAATGGTTCCGCTTTCGGTATTATTTCCTGTTTATAATGGAATACATATATTTAAGTACATTTCTACAAACTGAAGATTTTTGAGACACTTATAAGTTACATACAAATACCATAACAACTACTAATTGCATAATATTTAAACTTAATCTGTTGCCCGTGCATACCTGGTTCTCTATAAAGTCAGTATAGGAGGACACTTTCGTGAAAATGGCAGGCAGAAATGATTGTCCACAGGTCGCTTGCGAGGCAATACCTACCAACATTCCATTGCATTCTAAGGGCCCACCAGAATCTCCCGCACAAATGTCACCTGCTCCACGCACACCCCTGATACACAACTGCGTTGGATAGAATGTATTCAAATTAAGGAACCTACACAACCAATTTGAAACTATTCGCATCTTCGTCATCTGAAGCTGATTGGGTCTGGTACCATTCTGTATTAAATTAAATTTGAATTATGATTATTTTTCTGTTATTAATTCAATATATAGAGAATATACTTTGGTCAATCTGCCAAAACCAGAAGTGGTGCAAAGGGTGCCCGCATCCACTTCGCTTGTGCTTAATAGAATCGGTTGCAAAACATCTGAGAAGTGAAAAGTTCCATTTATTAACAATAATCCAATATCGTTGTCTATATGACTTCTAGTTTTGCTATAGTCGGCATAATTGCAATGGAGTATCATCTTCGACACACTAAAAATCTGTCTATTACGATCGGGATCATTTACAGTTGATGAACCGACAATCACTCTGTACTCATCCTTTGGCCTAAAAAATTTTCTAATGGGCGAATTAGCTTTTTTCCAATGCGAAATACACAATAAAACTCACTTGACCAAACAATGCGCCGCCGTGACAACTGCATTCTGCGATACTATGGATCCGCCACATATATGGTAGAGTTGTAAACCTAAACGGATACGCAAGGAAACCTGATACTGTACATCGTTTATTGTCACAGGAGAGCCACCATAAATGCGTGATTGAGCCGAGCTACTCTTTGCACGAGATAGATGATCGACTATATCTATTGAATATTAAAGTTTTGACATAAAATTTATAATGTGTATTAACGCTCATTACTCATCACTCACTGAAATCATTATATGCCCATGAAATTTGTATCAGAAGAACATATTGCAGCCAAATCAGCAGAAACATGCTTTAAAAAAGTAAATAACGTAAAAATTTTACATTTAAATTAAATAAAAAATTTAACAAAAATGAAGTAAAAGCTGAACACATTAAGATTTACAAGTCACTTTGTTGGGCTGATTCGGTCTCTTCAATTACTTAGTTACTTTTGATGGGAAATTAGATGGAGTGCCCTTGTTGGTCAGACTCTACGTGGAAGCTCTTCGATAATATTCATAGCGCTGTCACTTTCCAACGCTCGGGAGTGTCATATGTGCTGTTCGGGAGTAAATTATTATTGCTTATTATAGTTGGAAGAAGGGAGATATATGGATGATGCTGTTGATAAGTTTATTAAAAACATTCACTTCGCTGCCAATTTTGAAATGCCAATACATCGTCCGTTGAGCAATTACAACGTACATCTTAATTCAGTGAATATCGACAAGAGGTATCAAAACTTTAGCAAAGAAGCAGATTCCTATTAATGACGCCAACAACGCATGGCGCATTACTGATTAAACAAACGCACAGGCATTCGCTGAACAACTGGAGACCACTTTTGAACCATTCTCGATTACGAATCCTATTCATACTTTGGAGAGCATCAGTTTTCCCGGCACATATATATTAATGACATAATGGAAGAATAGTAAAACGTTACCGTTGAAGTGATTTACAATGCCATGATACGCACCTCTCACTTCCCTTCACAATGAATGTGCGCTGAGACAATGATGAAAACAAAACCTGACAACTAGAAAAACTTGCTTGCCGATAAGTCTTCTAGCAATACTCTCCAAAATATTTGAATATAACCCAAATCATCAGTTCAGTGTTATGCCAAGTTTATAAGATTGTAAAAAAACTGTCGACTTTGGAGAAATATGTTATACTGTTTTATGAGTTAAATGAGAAAACTGTTGCCTACTAGTTTCAAACTAATATATTTATGTATTTATTTTCATATATATATTTTGTTTACATGGAAACTATTAACGCAGTCTGACATATTTACACAAAATTTTATCATATGTATGCCAATTTCACCGAATCTTTGATGCGAAGCGATCGATCGATCGGGTCTGTCCCGAAGGCCTACTGTACAATCTGAAGAAATCGCATCCAGACCACCATTATACCATTCGCGAGGTACCTTTAGGTAGTAGCGGCCAGCGTTCTCTTTGGGGATAAGGTTGGCATGATCTACCCAATAGGAGCAGGTATTCCACAAAACATTCCTGAGTATACACTAATGGAGTACGATGTATATAGCTTTTAGAATATAGAACAGTAACTAGCGATATGTATGTAAATAATATGCGTTGTATTTCCCATTTAGTTCTAATGCTTATCCACCGGCAACGCATGTGATTGTTGAATTTAACACGACGATGTCATTGCCTTTTCCCAGTCACGCACCAGTCCCAAACGACTAGTCACTTCACCAGACATCGGTAGTGAAGAATGGTGCCAGCTTAAAAATAGTAGTTTTCAGCGACATTCAATAAAAAAGCAATTCATTGTGATTCGGCAGGTCTATGTGTTGTATTGCCTATTAGCCGAAGTAGCTAAGATGGTCGGCTTTGAGTTTCAGGGCTTTTGGATAATGGTTCGACACCAGTTACTATTGTAAGTTGGGGTTCGAAATTTCATAAATTGAAATGCTTTTACTTACTTTTTAAACTAATCACACTTCAAGTTTTCTTTTGTTTTCATTCTTCTTTTATTTTTGCCACTTCGTTGATATTTCTCCTAAAAAAATACCAAGAAAATGCTACCATTTTACCAGTGTACCACTTTGTTGCTAAACACTGAAATCTCCACAAGTATGCAACTACTCAGCCGATTTTGTAAACAAGGCCTGAGGTTGCACACGAGTTACGAGTATTTAAAATAACGAAGTTTTATTATCAAAATATCAAAATCAAAGGGTGATAACGCGTGCTTATAGGTCCCAGACTCGAAAACCGTTTTATCTGTAATTTATTAAATTGTGCCACAAAAAGTGTGTATTTTCTCAACCGTTCTAAAAGGCCATTCTTTTCTATCATTGATAGAAGATAATCAGGAGTTTCATAAAAGAAAATTTAATAATAAATTACGAAGCGGTAAATCTGCTTACATCTCCTTTTCTAACCCAATCAGCAATAGATTTATAGGTGCATACAGAGAACTAGAAAGGAATTAGCAAACTGAACTAGCAAATTCCCTTTTAGTTCTCTGTATGCACCTATAAATCTATTGCTGATTGCGTTAGAAAAGGAGAAGTAAGCAGTTTTACCGCTTCGTAAACCAAAGCTTCAACAGTCTTCACAAGCAATTAACAATAACAATAATTAAAACGTTTACCTATAAAAAGCACAAAGTTGGTCTTTATGGGGCTACATCTAAAAGTGGGCAGGACATGACCATTAATAACTTTTTGTGAAGGTTTCCTCCATAAGAAGTCACCATATCGAAATTCAAGTTGATATTGAAATTCGAAAACCGACATGTGGGCGGTGGGTTTGTATGGGGCTACCCCAAGTTTAACCAAGTTTAATTAGTATATTATACAATTAGTATATGTATGTGACGCTGCCGTCCGTAAGAATTCATCTTATCGAATTTCAAGTTGATGCTGTCAGTAATAAAAATGTTTTTTTTTACAAAAATCCAAAATAGAGACAGACGGACGGACATGACTAGTTCGATTCACCTCATTGTTCTGATCCAGAATACAGAATTCTCGACTATCCCGAAATTCCCGCCGGTCCCGAAATTTCGCTCCTGGGACTGACAAATATCAATATGTATTTTAATTAAATGTGCATGTGCACATGCAACAATAAATAGTACTTTTGTGTGTATACACAAGCAAACCAGTACTTTTATATTAGCATTTCGTTATTTTCATTTTCATCAAGTTGATATTGACGTTTTTCATACAAATGCATAAAAAAGAGCTGTGATTTTGTATGTGACTACCTCAAAAATTGGGCGGGAGATGTCCATTTGTATATGTATGTGAAGCGGTTGTCCACTAAAATCCACCAAATCGAAATTTAAGCTAAACTTGACTTAAATAAAGAATTTTTTCATAAAAAACACAAAAGTGGGCGGCGGATTTGTATGTATATATGAAGTGAGCGGTGGGTTTGTATGTGGGCTACCCCAAAAAAGTTTGATTGATTCGGATATCCAATTCTGACAAATGAAATCTCTCGTTCCGTGTTCTGTGGCACCAACGGTTGTTTAGAGCGATTTGGAAACCAACTGAAGTCGAAATCCCTAGAGTTTTCTGTGTCACCCCCTATTATATACATTTTGTTGTTTGGTAAAAATTTTTTATACATTAATAAGTACATTGATACGAAAATTTTGTGAATATTCCAATAAGACAATAAGAAGTTTACTCGCTGCAATTTTGCTTTAATTAGAAAGATAATTTTGTGCCATTAGTGTTTAAATACGATTTCGAATGAACGACGATGTCGACCATCTATTGGACGTAGCGCATACTCACGCGTACTCCATACTGAATCACGATTTTCGAAATAAAATTGCACAATTTGCAAGCGTTGTTTCGGCGTTAGTCTATCTATATATACATAAATTGGAGTCGTCTGCTTTTCATGTCTGTATGTTACCTCCAACCTCAAAAAATAATGCGATGATTTTCAATTGGTTTTCACAAATATACAGACAGGCGATACCCCGCCCGGTTTTAAGCGGAAACCCAAATTCGTTGTACATCAGCAACTATTCGATACAGATGGATGAAATTTGGTACACATATGAAATGCGGTGGCACGCCCATCTTATAAGAGAAAAACAAAATTCGATGTATCTCACAAACTATAGAATGCAAAATGAAATCAGATAAAGGGTAGATATAAAATGCACTGAAAAATGGGCGGTACCACACCTATATAAAATAATAGCTAAATTCGTTATATCTCAGCAACTATTCGACACAGATGGATGAAATTTGGTACACATATGAAATGCGGTGGCACGCCCCTCTTATAAGAGACGCTGATGAATGAAATTTGGCCCAAGTGTAAACGGCACCGGTTGAAAGAAGAGGCACCATGTTGGTTACACTTTTAAAGCAGATACGTCAGATTGTATACATATGTAAAGGACACCGTCAAAAATTATATATGTTGAAAAATTTGGTGTTGCCATAATATTAACCATAAATGGCAATGGCGCTGCCAGATCTACCCAATTTATGACAGTTTAATCCCTGTCGAAAAATGGAACCACTAAAAAAACGCCCTATATTCTAAGCTCAACTATCATATAATTGAATAGTTTTTCTTTGCGGAAATGCTTTTGGCTTAAATAGGCTTGGCGCTTTTAAATTTGCTTTGGAAAAATAAACTTAATTAACTTTCTTCCATGTAACAAAAATAAAAAACGAAAATCGCACTCGAAGCCCACAAGTAGGCAACGTTTAATATGAAAACTGTAATTACGCCAGATAACTGTAATGCTGATTGGGATGAAAAATAAAATACAGTAGGTAGTAAAGAGAGAGAGAGAGAGAGAGATAAATGGCGCAAAGAAAATGGCGACAAAATGGAAGAAATAAATTGCTTAGAAAATTTTAAATGACGCGACAAGGCAGAACAAGCCGAAGCCATAAAAACATAAGAAAAAATGCTCAAATGAAATACATATATCTGTCACTTAACTGCTCTCGACGGACCCGGACACGGACTCTGGCAATGGCAATGGCGGCTAAGGGTGATGATACAGCCGGGCTGTACTGTCCAGTCCTGTCCTATTCACGATTCCCATGAGTGTCAGACCAACGCAATTGTGAAGGCGCCAACTAGAACCACAACAACAACAGCATTAACAAAGATTTGTTGCAACTTATCCGAGAGCGTCGGCGATGGCAACTTGCATTGTACGCTTAATGAGCATTAGTCAAGATTTGCAGTGCTGCGCTGCGCTCTGCTTTTAATTAAAAAAGTTTCAACCGTTTGCACAAATGTCCTGCCGGGCTGTTCACTTGCGCCCTCGATCCCTTTGATTTAACACTTGCATTTGTTATATACAAGATCACATTCAAAAGTTTAATAAAACATACGAGAACCTTCGATGTATATTATAGATTTTTAAGAATATTCTCCATGAAGTTTAATACGCTTTTATTTGTGTTTGAACTAATTTTCGAAGCAATTCTGCCCCTCAGAAGTGAGTACCTCCATAACAGCTTCTTCAGGCGTAGAAAAACGTTAACTTCGTAATTTACTTTTGATGTGCGGAAACCAAAAGAATTCATTGGGTGCCAAGTCAGGACTGTAAGGCGGATGACCTATCAATTCAATTGTGTGAACTGGATGTGTAAGAGTTCGCATTGCCATGGTGGAGCATGATCTATCTTCTGCGGTTTGTTATCCTCAATTCTTCGAAAACTTCTGGAAACATTGTTCCATTGTACGTGTATGTCCTCAATTCAGTCAAAACGACAATTGTTTTTTAAAGAAATAAACGAGTGTTCTTTAACGAGCACCGTACTCACCTGATATGATGTGTGATTACTTGCTGTTCCCGCATCTCACTACTGTTTGCAATGGCTATAAATTTTGATAACTTTTTAATCAAATCTTGCATAAGATAGCCGCATACACTGCGTGCCAAGAATTATGAATAAACGAGCAGACACAGCAGCAATGGCGCTTGAAATATAAAAGGTAATTCGTAGGTGGACACATGACAAAGCGTGTCCTTAATAAAAATTATTACGATTATTATTGCAAACACTTGAGAGTGCATAGAGAGTCCATAGTGCACTTAAGCGATACGAGTACAATTTAGCTTTAATAGAATGGATTAAGCAAACGGAAATAAAAATGTATAATGCAGGACTAACAGCAGCTGCGTTCATAATTTACAGCAAGTTAATACTCTAAAAAAGGATAATGTTACTTATTTGTTATTTTTAAAAGAGGTATCCGAAGGACACACTCAAACGTAAACATATTAAAATTGCAATAGACGTAAGTAATAATAATGCCCGAATGGATTTTGCACTCGTGCATGCATGCATGCCTAATGCTGCGCTGACTTTATTTCATGCAACACAGGATAAATGGTATCAAGGATAATGCTGATCAAATATGCAAAGAAAATATATACATATTGTATATCCTATATGTATGCATATAGAAACAACAGACGGACGAATGTACAGCCAAACACTCGAGCGTACTAACACCTATGCATAAATAATGCAACAACAATGGCACTCACTCACTTGTACTCTGTAGTTGTTACAGTAGCTGTTGCTTAAGCTAGCTAGGGTTTAGTTATAAGCGCCAAGATAATAGCCAAAGATATGCGTTTGCCAGTATGGATGTGTGTAAGTGATGTGTAAGTGTGTAAGTGCAAAAGTGCAATTGCGAGTTCAAGTAAATAAAAACTGCTCAAATATGCAAACACAAAATGCAAAATGAAGCAAGTGAGTAAAGTATGCGCTTCATTGCTATTGTTGCCATGTGTGTGTGTGTGTGTGTGTATGTGTGTGTGTGTGTGTGTGTGTGTGTGTGTGTGTGTGTGTGTGTGTTAGCGCGTTGACTGTCAGTAACAGGATGATAGCTGAAGTGCATAAATTTGCTTGTTAAATCCTGATTGATACGCAACAGCGGCATTGCATACTTCTCGGCGCTCTGCATTTGCACATTTTTGCTTGATTTTTTGTTCTCTTGACTTCACTTTCCATGTAGAAAAAGAAAAAAACACCCTTTCCTAACAAAACGCTGTCAAGAATGCACGGATGTATTCACGCGCATTTGTATCTGAACGTGAATCGCTGCACTTAAGTGCCACGAGTTCGTTGTTGTGCTTCATTGTTTTGTTCAACTTTTCTCTTGACAATTAATTTTCTATTCAACACATACATACATATAGCTTCAAGAGTATTATAATTTTGACATATGGTTTGTAACCAGGGAATAAAATCGAAATGTATAACGGTTTTGGTTTCGGTTCTGTTTTGTACCTGTGTGTTTCGGTATAAGGTTCTGAACCGGCTCCAATTTATTTCTGTATTCGGTTTCTGTACGGTTCTTGGATTTTAGTTTCGGTATACCGGTACAATACCGTTACCGGTCAATAAAGCACTTTACCGTTTCTAAATATTTTTCCACGACTTTTGGATCATAAGGCCACGCATAGTCATATCTTTGCTTGTAGTCCGGCTCTTTTTCTTGTAATGTACGGCTCAAACGAATCAATTGTAGGAGTTCATAGTACACACCGTCGTTTCGGCCTCACCAGATACATAACATGATCTTCGATACATGAATATTCGGTTTTGGTATTGAGGACGATGGCAACGTTTGACCAAACATAGCGTAGTATTTTATTTGTTCTTGTGGTTATCGTAGAATATCTATTTCTCATCGCCAGTCATAATTCGATGTTAAAAATCCTTTCTTTGTTGCCTTTGAATCAGCTGCTCGCAAGTGAAAAATCACCTTTCAACGTCTCTTGGTTTCAGTTCTTATGGCACCCAATTGCCTTGCTTTTGAATCATTCCCATGGATTTCAATCGCACAGAATCTGCTTGTTGAGTCACTTCCAATGATTCCGCAAGCTTCTCTTGCGTTCGGAGTCGGATCTTCATCGAGTAATGAATGCCTCTAATTCTTTGTCTTCGAATTTTTTTGGCTGTCCACACAGCGAGTTTGTCTCCAACACTGAAATAACCATTCTTGAAACATCGCAACCATTCCATTCATGATTTATCAATTGGAGAATTGTCAACTTAAACTTCCACAAGCATTCAATGCTAAAGCAGAAAATTTTGACTTGCCGCAAAAACTTAAGTCGATATAAACTGAATATTATTAGCAAATGCCTAACCTCTCAAGAAGTTTTATACACTGTTTCAAACACTTTCGATTGCACTTTCACTGAACTGGACAATGACAACCACCATTTGTTTAAAATAGAACGTGTTGTACTTTTCATCTTGCCTTATTTTACATCATCTTGCTGTCATACGTTTTGGCAAGGTTGCTGATGTCATTAATACCATTTACACATAGTGTGAAATGGTATTACCGGTTTCTCTAAAGTTTGTAACGCATTAAAGGAGTCATCGAGGACCACATAAAATACATATATTCTTGGTCACACATATTTTTCTGTCTGTCCGTATATCTATCCATCTACGCATGTCTGTAAGTCTGGTAGTTGTTGCACGCCAAAAAAAAAAATTACGGTAAGCATAGTGTATATCCATATCCCTCCGAATTGCCGGTAACCGTCGTCTGGACCGATGACGGCTCCAGACCATAATCCAGACCACACATTGCTATTTCTGAGTGTAACAATCTCTCTTCCATTGTTTGAAGATTTTTAGAGTTCCAAATGCTCCAATTTGGGATATTATTGTAACCATCAAGTGTGAAATGGGCCTCATCGCCACGGTAGAATCAGCTCTTTTGTAATAGATTGTAACAATTTTAGCCCGTTGTTTGTTAGTTCAACGATCCATTATCGTAAATGAAGACAATAAACTAATAAAATGAAGCTAGATAAGAGAGATATGTTTGATATATTACCGGTAACAGTACTATGGTATTGAAACCGTGTATTAAAATGTGCATCTCCAGTCTGTCCGACAGCTAAACACTAATACCTGGCCGAAAATATGAAATAAATGTTTGAAATAAGGGATATCAAAGTACTTCGTAAATCTTGGTGTTAATTTTACGAAAGATTACTACCTTATTTTGACAACTGACGTATAAGAAACTCAGTTAAAAAGTAGATTGCAAGTCATATCAGAAAAAAATGTCCGACGTATGCAAAATCCCCATTGACCGATCAACCTCAATCTTTGTAAATATTGAATTCACAAATCCAACAAAGGGACCCACCAACTATTCGTCTATTTGTCGATTAATAGGCCGCATTCGAACTTGGTATTCGATCGTTCGTCTTTGCATGATGACTATGATCCTGTGACTTTATAAATTCACTTACCCTCTTACGAAGTGTGGACACTGACAACATCGGATACACAGTTGTTGGCAGTGTTAAATAGAAGGATGCTTCGTATTTTTTCACCTATTCGAGTTGGATCCTTACGAATCACGAACAGTATGAGCTATATGATGAGGTTAACATAGTTCAACACATACAATTTCATCGGCTGCACTGGGCATGTCATATTATCCAGATGGATAAGGAAGGTTTAATTGGTGGAGATGGTCGGAGATGGGGACTGATAATTGGGTTCTTCATCAGTACTAAATATGGTGGGTAGGAAAACGAAGTTAAATCTTGGACAAATCTGGACTAATGATGGACAAACGAAGTGCATTTTTAAAACTGAAAATTTCTAACTTTTGACTCTATTTGACTATAATAAACGGAAAGATTTTATTTATCAGAACCAAACTGTGTTTTGATACTTTATTCTTTTGTGTAAATTTACTGCCATATGTTCGTCTATACATATCCAATAAAAATAAAAATATGGAAAAAGTCTAATTTTTTTTAATTTGCACAACAATAACATCGAAACAGAGCAGAGAATGTGATGCGCCAAAGCAGAATGACAAAGGAATAAAGAATTCGATTAATTTTTTCTCTCACATTTTTCGTTTGGAACTGCAAAGGATATGTTATGGACCATTTTACGTCTTTCGCATGCCAGTCAGCGACTGAGCGTGTGATGACATGTGGCGAGCAGTTGAAGAAAAGCGCTCAAAGGGATATCAATGGATGGTCAAATAAGAAGTAAGTACAATTAAAAAAAAGAAAAACCCAAAGGATAACTGCAACAAGACAGAGCCGTGCGGCTTTTGCACCTTTCAGATGCAGTATATTTTTTTGTCGACATCTCCTTTACCATTGAGAAAAAAAGAAGCTTATTACGCAGGAGTGACAGCGACACTAGACATATAAAAGAACAATGGCAACAGCACAAGGACTTGGCCATGGGAGAGAGAGAGAAGAGAGAGAGAGACAGAAAAGCGAACAGAAAATTATGAAAAACGACAGCGCGACGACAAAAGGCGACAAGCCACTAACGATGATGATTTTGTTGTTGTTGTTGTTCGCTTTCGTGTTACATTATTGTTCTGTTGTATGTTGTTGTTAGTGTTGTTGTTGTTATCGTTGTAACTGGCATTGATTATTATGAACAGGAAGAAAGGGTGTATGACATGTGTGACATTTTGCAGGATACGCCATTGACTACCCTTTATAGCCTCCCCTCTATAATATTTTTATTTGTTGTCGCGTGTTGTCATATGTGAAAGGCATCTGCGGACGTCTGTTCGCGGCTGGCGCAGGGGGAGTGACGCACAGTGGTTTACAAGCGGACAAAATTTGTTCAACTTTCAAAACTTGGTGGGTACAATTTGTAGTGGTCCGATCTATGGTAATTTTGAATATGATGTTCGTAACGTACATCAAATTCGGTGTTTCAAGTTAATTAACAATAAAAACAAACAACATTTCGTTTAAAAATTGGAATATTTTCACATTGACTGCTGGGACAATTATGCTACCTACATCATGCGTCCTAGAAAAAGCTGCCAGTCTATCATATGAATTTGTATGTCTAAATGTATAAAAACTTGTTCACCTTCCAAGCATGTAATTTGTTGCTATTTCGCAAATACAGCATTATTAAAAACTATGTTTTCTTAGTTTTTGTCTTCAATTGATCAGCTAAAGGATAAAATGTAAATAAGGTAGCAATTTGAACTTTAACTAATCGATTTTAGTCATCATAAAAACGGATGCAGTGTCCCGATGAAACGAAATTGTGAGTAAACGCGGCACCGATCATGGGCTTAAATTTCTCATATCAAAATTTGTAGTCAATATACGATGTATAACACATTTCAAATACCAACCATATCTGCTAGCTCGCGCACTTTCATTCGACTGTCATCCAATACAATTTTGTGGATTTTCTTCAACATTTCTGACGTGGTCACCTCATTTGGTCAACCACTGCAATGTTCGTGAGTGCATTATTGCTGGCTCTCAAATCAAAGCAGCGTCGTCAAACTTCAAAGTTTTATGCTTTATAAGATTTGTACTTTCTATTACAGTCAACCTTTAGTCAAGTTATTTGCGGTTCGTTGGTTAGGTCGGGTACTATTGAATATAGTATAGTATAGTATATATGGGTGATTCATATAAAGGAAGCTGCGCACTGCATTGAATCGATTGGTCATGGTATTTAGCCACACTCTCCGCTACAGCTTCAATTTTCTACACATTACGGGCTGGATCCAATAATATTGGTATTGCCAATAGTGGGCTCGGAAGGTCGATGATGTATACTATATGTTGCTCGAAGTACATTAAAAACCTTTTTCACAGAAAGCTGATTTTCGTAATACAACTGAAGAATTTTTGTTGCAGTCAATATTGACTGGAAATTTTGACAAGACAGCCTCTTGTAGACGGACTTTTCACATAAATGTCAAGGAACTTGTTCCGCCCACTTGCAGGAGTAGCCCCATACAATCTTATCGCCCACTTTTGTGATTTTTAATGAAAAAACTATCTTATTACAGTCAATATCAACTTAAAATTTAATATAGTGGCTTCCTATGGACGAACGATTCACAGATAAAGGAAAAGGTGTGATTCCCCCTTTTCTAGGTGTAGCCTCCATGCAAACTCAGTGGCCATTTTTTGCGATTTTTTCATGAAAAACTTCTATTTTAGGCAAAATCAACAATTCGCTTAATTAGCAAGCGGTATGCCACGCCCACTTTTAGGGAGTCCCCAATAAATTTACATCCCACGTTCAGATTGTTAGATTTTACAAAATCATTTTAATTACACCTGCTAAGTTCACAGCTTAAAACTTCGTGTGAATAGTCTTAAAACTTTGGTATCAACGAAGTTAACTTTTTTCTTAGTACTTAATACCTACTGAAATTACTACTAATTTTTTAAGGGAAAAACTATTGAAGGCCTGTGTTATTAAATAGAAAAAAGCAAATATAAATAAAATAATTTTGGCTCATCTCCAACTTAGTCCAAACCACTGTGCAATGCTTTGCGGATGCCTCATGAATTGAACGTTTATTGACACACAAAAGGCTGGAAAATTGAAAAATTCTCGCCTGTACGACACCTACATATATAATTCGTTTCACAGTTTTTCTTTTTTTTTTTTTTTTTGTGCGATTTTTATTCGCCTCCTCTGTTCAAGGCTCAAAGGACTGCTTCGTCGCTGTATTAGTATTCAATAGTTTGCTTTTTTCATAAAATATTTTTATGTTATTGCATACTTTAGCGCGTATTTGCACTCACAAAAGCCACATCAGCGTCACGCGGTACTCGAACCATGATAGATGGTTGGGGAGATCGTACTGCGCAAAGGAACATAGGTTCACATACTCGTCTATATGGATGATGTGGATGGACGAGTGATATGAAGGGGTGTGTCATTATGCGTTCAACCATAATGGGTTAATGGCGTATTGAATTCACAATTCAATTCGTGCAAAGGTGGCAATTGCTTCTTCTGCTTCCTTAAACGAGTTTTTTCTTTCAATATTTTTTTTTTTTTTTGTGAAAATTGTAATTGAATTAAATTTAATGGCATATTTCGAATTTTTTTGTGCGAATTTCTACGTTTTTTATTTTTTAATTTACCTTAAGTGCATTATGCTTCTGCGAATTGAATTGCTCATACAAGTGCCATAATGTGTGCACAAATTCAATTTTATTTGCCAATCAACAATGGAATTCATGCAGGCTTTAGTATTCAATGGCAGCCTGCTACACCAGTGAAGTGGTTGCAGATTCTCAGAATAAAAAGAAAAAAAAAATGAAATAAACTTAAAAAACATCACTACAAGGTAACGGAAAACCAACACAAAAGTTCTTCTGTTTATTCAACAACCACCGAGCTTGTAAGCACTTGCTCTAGTATTTTCTTTGTAGATAATTAGAATAATATTTGATTTAAAACATTTTATTTCAATTATCCTTTTCCCAAACTAAACATGCAAAACCAACGCAGCCGGCTTCAGCAGGAGCAGCTGAAGAACAGAAGATACAAGAAGAATTGCTGCAGGCAATAAACTCGCCCAAGCGCAGGACAATGAAGACGCGCGCATGCAAAGCAGAATACTGAGAAAAAAATAAATAAATAAAGAAAAACGCAACAGCTGACGAAGACAAAATTAAACACAATTTACGAGTATTACTCCAACTATGGTGCACCAGGATACGAGCACACAAACTCTGAAACATGAAGAAGAACAATTAAATTTGCGAACAAATTTTAATATTAGCAAAATCAACGAACTTATACCCTTTAAAAACTCAAGTCAATAAAATTACTGACCCAAAGTGGGCAAGGCCTCATGCGCCAACTCCAAGAACTATAGGTCAATAAGTCTATCATAATTTCTCTTGAAAACACTGAACCGATTAACAATGAAATAGTATAAACTGCTTACTTCTTGATATTAAATAGGCTTTTGACCGTGTTTGGCATTTAGGCTTGCATTACAAGCCTAAGACCATGTTACCAGCCCCATTCTACCTGCTGCTAAGGTCCTATTTACATATTCGTCTATTCTACGTGAGAGGCGAATGGGCTGAATTCGAAATCTACGAAGTAAACGCAGGCGTCCCTCAGGGAAGCGTGTTAGGTCCCATTCTTTATACTCTTTACACTGCAGACATTTCTGTGCTTGAAAGCGGAGGAAACAGCTTTGTCTGAAACTCCGGCAGATGAACTGGTTGCTCGGCTACAGATCTCAACTGAATCTGAGACATAAAGTCCTGCTCTATAAGGCCTTACTCAAACCCATATGAACTTATGGAATTCAGCTGTGGGGAACAGCCTCAACATCCAACATTGAAATACTACAACGATTTCAAAACATTAATTTGCGAAGATTGGTCAAAGCACCATATTACGTTAAGAATCAGGTGATCCACAAGGACCTTGGCATTCCAAGTGTCACTGACGAAGTGAAAAGATTCAGCCAGAAGCACCTTGACAGACTGGCTCAAAACCGCAACCCTTTGGCCGTAAACCTTCATATGCCAACATATAAAAATCCTCTGTAATTATCCTCGCTCACAAAATTTACTTATTATCCCCAGATAGATTGTAAATAAAATGAAAGAAAAAAAAAATTAATAAAAAAACTACCCTGCTCTTGCTAGTTTCTACGATTGAAAAATCAAATAAAATATAAGAATATGCCTTATTTCTCGATATACAGGGTGTTTTAAAAACGTTCTTCTCTAAACTACCATCAAGACTTTGACAGCTGTTGGGGATAACGCGTTATAAGAGGTGTCAGCCAGCAGATTTGTTATTAGAGGAACACCTCATGGGGGTATACTCTCTCCGCTTCTATGGGTGACCACAAATAACCAACCGGCGCATGGAAGCGAAAGGATGAGGCTATGCATGCAACTTAATGCATACCATATTAAACTTAAAAAAGTCTGAGCTAGTACCCAAAATTAAATAATACAAGATTCTTATTCAGTGATTGTGTATGTCATTCTGGATAAAAACACAGCAGTTTTCGCTTGTAAAAAGGCCATCGGGAAAAGATGGAGATTCTCCCCATCACTTGTTCTCTGACTTTACATAGCCTTAGTTAGGCAAATACTAATCTACGAAGTACTGATATGGTGGCCGCTACTTCATAATGTTTCTACCCTTGACCAACTAAAGAGTAGAGTTCAACGCACCACACCTACGGAAGTACTTAACATATTATTTTACTTACTCCCTCTTAATCTCATTGGAATAGAGAGAGATAGAGAAAGAGAGAGAGAGAGAAAGAGGGAGAGCTAGCTTAAACACCTTATCCAACTGCTGTGGTATCTTCGGTTTCTCAAATATACTCTTACTACAAGATTTCCCCCATCAATTCCGGACTGATGTATTCCAATTATACCCTACTACATTACAAAAAAACCGCCATCACAATCAAATCTCATATCTCACCGTACAACTCAGAGGGGGTATATGCTCCCCGAGTATAATAGAATCATTCAGACTACACAATCACTGTAATGTTTAACAGGCAGAAGTGTGAGCGATCCAGCAGGGTACAGACTTTCTTAAGCTCCACCCATGCAACGATCAGTGTGTGTAGATTTGTTCGGATAGTCAAGCAACCCTCAAAGCACTCGACTCATTTCGCAACAATGCAAGAACCACTACCGGATGCCGCAGATCTCTTAATGAGATGGACGAGCACTATGTAATCTACATCATCGGATACCGGAACATAGTGGGAAATTGTGAAGCAGATAAGCTGGCCAAAGAGGTTAGCACTACCGCCATCATTCCAGGGAAGGCCACGGTAGGGATACCTTTGGTTTCTTATAAGCTACGGATCAAATTAAGATAGAACCGTTTAGCAAACAACATATGAGGTTACTTAAAACTCACATGGCCGAACTACAGCCTTTAAAGAACAATCGGACTCATATGTCAGAAAATATCCTATATCTATACTCTACACGAGCCATTGCCTCATGGGAAGACTCTCAGAATTTCTGCAGTAGTTGTGGGAATGCCGAAAAGTAGGAAACGGTGAAGCATTTCCTGTGACATTGCTCAGCTAGGAATAGTATGAAGAGACTAGCTCCGTTCATACGTAATCTTACAGAGATATCTGTCAAAGAGTTCAAGTATATATCGAAGTTTCTGGTAGAGACTTGAGCAAAGATCTTTTGCATGATGAAGCTATCACACACCTAAAGTAGGAACGAATATCTCCGAGGGGTTCGTGTGAATTGAAAATCGGTTCCACCGAAACAAAAGTTTTTACTCGTCATTATTTCATACAGTGTAACAAACATTCCAGTCTACAAAAAATATATTTTTAATCTAACATGTGAAGTGTACAAATACGCAATATAAAAACTAAGAAAAATCTAGTTATAGGTAGATGAAACTCAAAGCTAAAAATGAAATTAAGCATTCTGCTAAGTGCAGAGAAGTGGAAAATGATAAAATAATAACAATTATAGAACGTCATTTATTTACGTTTTTTTTGTTTTTTTTTTTTCATTCTTTATCTTTATCTTGGCATACGGCAAAAGTGAATTATCCTGCGAGCAATAATAAAGCAGCGTCAGCTCTGAAGTTTATGGAAAAACTTTTTCACTTTACGCATTTTACATTTTGCGAGTGCAAGATACGAGTGTAATAGCGAAATTGCTCATAAATGATATTTAATAAAGTAAAAAAAGACTCATACATATCCTTTATTATTTTATTTTGCTTTAGCTTCAAATGCAGACAATGAAAATTATGCAACTGTAACTTGTAAGAATAAGAATTATACTATCACAAGGATGAACGGAATGCATTCAGTCGAGCGTGTTCAGTGCATTTAATTTCACATACGACGATAAAGAAGTTGCTGCATACTTTTTGGTTTAAAATACTTATAATATCCAAATTATAGAGGGTGTTTTTTTTGGAGGTGAAGAACTTTGAATTGAATTAAAATACTTTTTTTTAAATTAAATAATTTCAAAGTGAAAATTGGCTTCATTAGAAAGAACATTTTAACCCATTAGTGTTTAAATATGATTTCGAGCTCGGATGTGAAGCATTCTGAAAGTTCAATTTTCAAACCATTTTTATTTAGAGCCGATGTGTTGCGAAAACAATCGAATTAGTTGCTCGGATGTACGATTATGTCGACCGTAAAATGGCGTACTTTAACATTCCGACACTGAATTAAAACAAATGACAACAGCGTTGCCAGATCTAAACAATTTAAGACAGTTTAATCAATGTTGGAAAACTGAACCTCTAAAAATACATCCTGTATTTCATATGTATTTGTATGAATTTTCATGCGTCTACCGTTTCTACAACTTCTGCACAATTTGAAGCATTTCTAATCCTTTTATTGTCCTTGCATTATGTGTATACTGCATTGTATGTGCTACTTCGGTTGTTATTGTTGTTGTTTATAATCGGTTTTGCATATATAACTCAACATAATATGGATTTAATTAATGTTCGATTGAAATTACATTTAAGACACAAGATACAAGGAGGACAGGAGGTAGAGTTGCAAATTGATAGGCATAAATAGGCAGACATTGAGGCATCACACTTGAAATTTTTAGTCGAGAGCTTTCAACTTTGATACAGTCACGTTGATGATGTTGGTTTATTAATGATTATATGATTAAGTTTTCGACAAAGTTAAATGAGCTCTCTTTGAAAGTAGTAACTCAAATCTATCAATGGCAAAACACAGTACCATAAAATTTCAATAAAGTCGAAAGAAAAACATCGCAAACGGAGTAATTTTTCCACTGTGTGGAACGATTGCAAATAACGACATTTAGACATAAACATGTGACAGAGCAAAAGTTTTCTCTCAGACTTACGAACGGTTGCACATGGGTTGATCGACTCGTCTCATCGAGCTGATTCTAAAAAACTTTATTTTAATTGGTCACCGTTGCTTCATTTGCAATGTTATCTTCATTCATTTGAACGCCACTGCTCGAGGCTCCCACCATAGTGATTCCAGTTGTACCAGCAAAAAAATGATTTTTAAGTGCATTTGATGAGATATTTTACTACTCTTCACAATGTGTGAATAGTATTATAATTTAGACACAACGTTTGCAACGCCGTATTGTAAGCATCGGAGACCCCATGAAGTATATACAACGATATTTCAATCGTTGAAATATTGGTTTGTAAGTGTGTATGGAGACATGATCCTGATTTATTCAGACGGTATAGATTCCATACAAAATGTATTTATTTTGTTGAATCGAACATGTTTGAATTAATGCAATTATAATAATTATCAACCGCCGCTCGATCCTTAAATTCTTTTTATTTTAATTTAATTCTATGTAATAATTTCATGCGCAATAAAATTATCCACAACACTCTATCCCATTTACAACCGGCAAAAAACCGAATTTTTTAACATTTTTTAAATTTTTTATGATTTGTTGTGAATTATGAGCGAATAGATGTGTGAATTTTAGCTGCCGAATAAATTTAAAGTTTTAAGGGCCATTCTCCTGACTTAGAAATACGTTAGAGAATACGAATTGCCAAGATATGCTATTGGGGGAATAATATTGAGTACTGCACGTCACGACTTTACAATTGTAATAAATCCATTTCGAGCAGCCATGAAGTATAAATCGATTTTTGTTCTATTACACAGGTCAACAGGTCCGTGGTCAGAATTGGCCCATCATGTCAGGATTTTGAGATATTTGAGGTTATGTACCCGAAAAACCGCGTTTTTTTTTTCTACTTTTGAGGTTATGTACAGGGTGCAAAATAAATATTGTGGTCTGGCTTTCCAATTACATCATTTAGTACCACTCTTACTCTTTATTTTAAGAGTTCAAGAGATCAAATACAATTTTTGTTCGCTAAGTTATGGCTAATCGACCAGTTGCGATGGTTTGCTGCAAATATCAATAAGTAGAAAAAAGAGGTGTATAGGTGCCGTCAATAAATCAATTACGTTGACAATGCTGTGAACGAGAAAGTGAGGGATTTGGAGTTGCAGAATAATGTTCTCTACCATCAACAGAGAAGACATAATTGTTGAGGACTTTCCAGCTGATTTAGGAGACCTTTATCAACCGATTTTGGACATATCTAGCCGCCTTAAGATTAAGATGAGTGAGTCGGGCCCACACCACTGTTTCTATATCCAAAATCAGCATTATGATCTTATTAAGTTCAATAGTGTTCCTGTGCGAGATGAACTTATGAGGCAGTACTTTAAATTTAAAGATTTAAAGTTGTCGTTTGGTCTTTTGGTCTTTTTAAATGACCACCTTGACACAGGTGCCAAAAAAGCGAGTTTAAAATGTCTATGGATAAATTGGTTGAGCATTTCAAACGTTGTTTTGAGTTAAATGGATTGTATTGTGAATAAATATGAGCTTTGAAACATAATACCAAGCTTATTTTATTTTATATCTAAAAAGTTCGGTTATTTTTAGATCATACTGTATTAATTGTCTTTCTTTTTACTATATATTTTTTTAATACATTTGTTTATTTTTAATAGTTAGATAAGCTAAAATCCTTTGTGTGTAATTCAACTTTGGAGATTATAGGTATCAGTGAAATGTTACTAAAACCGTATATATGTAGTTGACAGCTTAGATCGTTCGACTCGCAGAGGCGGTAGTTTTGCATTGTACATTAGATGTAATTTAACATAGAAAATTATATTTTCCTGTGCTGTTGAGGGTGTATGTGAAAGACTTTTTAAATTAAAATTTTGCATGGGCATTCTGATATTATTGTAGATGTATTATATTTACCACATGGTGACTTAAATTTTTTGAGGACATTGTAAGTGATTTTTTACAATAATTTGTTTTAAACAATAATTTGTTTAATGTAGTAAAAGCTCAGCGCATTCGTTCATTGTGTGAAAGGTTGAACTTATTCTTGTAACGTGGTCACAGGCCGAGGTATGCAGGTGGGCTTATTTATAGGCGATCGTCACAGAAAATTTATAAATTTCAGCAACCACTGGCAGTGTTAGTTTCCAGATTGTATTATTTCAATTAAACTTTATCCTACTAATATTATAAACGCGAAAGTTAGTATGGATGTTTGTTACTCTTTCACACAAAAACTACTGAATGGATTTTAATGAATCTTGACAATAATATAGCTTATATATCAGAATAACACATACGCTATAATGTATGACGATATTCACATAAATGTAATGAATAAATGTAAATGAAAATGAAATGTAATGTTAACTAGTTAGTATGAGCGAGAAGGCGATAATTAAAACATGATGTATAGCTGAAAGCCACAGATTGTAGAGCGTTCATGTGGTTGTCTCATATGGTCATGTGTGCGTGATCAAAGAGAAAGAAAGAAAGTAAGTGATAATTTAAAATATCAAATACGCAAGACAATTTTATTAATGTTCGACCACGCCACGGCGCCAGATGCCGTCTCATCGGTCGGTTCCTTACGCATTGGGCGTTGATTTTTTCAATTAATCTTTATCCTAATATTACAAACTCGAAAGTTTTTATGGATGTTTGTTACTCTTTCACGCAAAAACTACTGAATGGATTTTAATGAATCTTTACAATAATATAGCTCATATATCAGAATAACATATATGCTATAATATACGATGATATACACATAAATGTAATGAATAAATGTAAATGTAACTGATGTGTAATGTTAAGTAGTTAGTATGAGCGTCGTATCGGTCGGCTCCTTACGCAGTGGACTTTGACGAAATTAAAATTTTCGGAACGTAATACGCACACTTTCGAAATTTGTTTAATAAAAAGTTTTATCAGAACTACTTTTTTTCTTTATAGTTTTCATAATAAGTTCTTTTCAGAACATCTTTCTATTTTATTGTTCCCTTAAAAATTTCTTTTCAGAACTACTTTCTGTCTTATTGTCTCCATGAAAAGTTATATTTATTTATATATTATGCTTCATTTATTTATGTATTTTTTTCCGAAGTAATTTCGGTTTTATTTGTTTCTATAAAACGTTCTTATAAAAACTACTTCCTACATAACTATATCCATAAAAAATTCTAATTAGAACTACTGTTTGATTGTTCCAAGCAATCGGATTGTTCTGAATAAATAACGTCAATATGCCTAAAAGAAAATCAGAACTATCTACATGTACATCCCAGACAAGAGCGGCTATAGTACGCCAAATGGGAGACTACAGAGAATGCAGATCGCAAGCGCATGCTAGAAAGTCTAGCACAGAAAGGTCTCAGCGACTGGCTAACCATAGGCAGAATATGTCGAAAATACGTGATAGGAAGTCTAGCACCGAACGTTCGCAGAGGTTTACTGCTGCGGCACAGAGACAACGAACATTCTAGAATACCCAATCGAAGGCACCTCACAGTAATAGATCAGCTTTCAATTATGATCCAAACATCGATTATGCTAAGCAGCGCGCAGTAACAATTGGAGCAATGAGTAAAACGTGCCCTAAGTATTTTGCAAAAAAATGGAGCGATGAACCAAATGGTATGTGTTGTGCTGCAGGTAAAGTGATTCTCCCTGATAGTGAAGAGCACCTGTAAAAAACCTGTAAAAAATCTCTTGACAAGTGATCATCCGTATTCTATGCATTTTTTAAACAATATACGTAAATTAATACACTATTTCAAATGACATCGCTCGGTGCCAAAGAAATTCGCGAAGAAAACTTTGCGCCTACTTTTAAGATAGAGGGTCAGATTTATCATTTAATTGGTAGTCTTCTTCCTACAACAGGTCAAAGTCCGAAATTTTTACATATAAATTTCATTTCTGATGCGGACTAACTTTCTTTGCGATCAAACATGGGCCCCACTTTAAAAACCGATTTGATCAATGAGTTTCAGACCGTATTAAATAGCCAAAACGAATACATACGCATTTTCAAATACAATTTAGAAAGCAACTCTTTCTTGGACAAGTTAAAATTAATAATTCACGCCGATCGCACACCACAAAATCAACATCGAGGAAGATACAACTCCCCTACAACAAACGAAGTTGCCGTCCTGTCACTAGATGAAGACAAAGGACCCAGATATAAAAACTGCATTGTAAAGATGGCCAACTAAAAAGAGTGTCCGAATTGCATTGCGCTTACGATTCCCTGCAGTATCCTTTGATGTTTGTGAAAGGAGAAGATGGCTATTATCTGACTATACAGCAACAAGGTTCAGCACAAAACAAAACAGTTTCCTGTATGCAGTTCTACGCATACAGACTTCACGGGCCATGTGGGGAACAAAATCTAACTTCACCGTGTATGAAAAATGGCATATGTTCAAAAAAATATCCACGCCGTTTTGTCACTGATACCCAAACCGGGGAAGATGGGTATCCTGTTTTTCGACGCCGAGACGTTGATAACGGCGGTCAGGTAGCTACTATGAGAATTCGTGGAAGGACTGTTACTATAGACAACACATGGATCGTACCGTACTCTCCAATTCTCTGTCGAATTTTTAACGCCCACATAAACGTGGAATACTGTCATTCTGTTCAAGCTATAAAGTACATTTGTAAGGGTCTGATCAGGGTCTAAATCTAAACAAAGGGTCTGATCAGGCAACGTTTGGTGTAAGAAATGCTCATGATGAAGTCGAAAATTATTTAAACGGACACATCGGTTCATAAGTACATCGGAAGCGGTATGGAGATTGTTGGAATTTTCTATACATGACAGGCACCCTACTGTTGTGCAGTTAGCCGTACATTTAGAAAACGGCTAAAAAGTATATTTTCCACCGGAAAATGTGCAAAGAATAGTGGAAAATCCACCAAAAACAACTCTGACCGCATACTTTGATTTGTGCAATTCTGACAACTTAGCTAAGTTCCCAACTATTATACTTAGGCTAATAACAAATTTTCCCGAAGAAAACGCGGATAAGATGTCGCTGGGCATCCCGGAATAAAAAAAAGATCCTGCTTTGGGAAGAGTATACAGTGTCCATCCTTCTCAGTCAGAGTGTTTCTATCTTAGTAGTGCCTAGTGCCACCTCATTCCGGGATTTAAAAACTGTGAACGGAGTTGTAAAAGAACCATACCAAGCTGCTTGCCGTGAGAGAGGTTTGTTAGAAAACGATAACCAATGGGAAAACACTTTGAGAGAAGCCTCGATTTCTCAATGTCCTTTGAGGGAGTTGTTTGTGGTTTTATTATTTTGTTACTCATCTGAACCACTTAAATTGTGGGAAAACTTCAAAGACTATTTATGTGACGACATTAGATATATAATACGACAGCAAAATCAGGACTTTATGATGACATCTATAATGATGACATCTGCAATGAAGGTCTATTACAAATAGAAAAAAAACTCTTAGAACTAAATGAAAAAACGTAAAGTGATTTTGGTTTACCTTCTCCAATTCGGCCACATAACAATGCATCGAATCAATTTTTATTAATGAAAATTTACCGAAATTAATTAGAAATCAAAAACAAGCTTTTGATGCAATTATTGACAGTGTGCTAAATAACAGGGGTAAAATATTTTTTCTGGACGCCCCAGGAGGCACTTTGAAAACGTTGCTCGCAAATTTGGACAATTGGACAAAAGTAAGACAATTCGGGAAAAATGGGCTAGCCGTTGCCTCTTCAGGGATTGCCGCAACTCCATTAAATGATGGGAAAACAGCACACTCCACCTTTAAGCTACCACTGACAGTATCATTGGAACAACAGTCAGTTTGCTCCATATGAACCGCTCGAGAAACTTTTGCAAGAGACATCTTTAATTATATGTGACGAATGCACCATGAGTCATAGAGCTCATGTTGAAGCAGTAAACCGAACGCTCAAAGACCTCAGAAACTCAGATGCTGGTAGATGGGTGGTATTACTTTTGTTTTTGCAACTACGATAATGATTTTTGCAACAACGATAATGACTTTCGCATCAATTACTGAACCTTGGCGAAGGAAAAATTAGCTGTTCTAACACCAACGGTACTAGTGATAACATTAAACTTGACGATAGATTTGGTCACATAATGCATAGGTTAGAACATCTGATAGACGCAATATATCCCGGTCTTGAAAATTTATTGGATAGAGATTATCATTGGCTTTTTTCTAGGGCAATAGTGTCACCCAGAAACGATACAGTGAATGATATAAATAAACTGATTTTAGAGAAAATTCCGGGTTAAGTCAAACACTATAAGTCCTTTGACACGGTGTGTAATATTAAGGATGCAGTGCACTATCCTCTAGAATTTTTAAACTTTTTGAGCCCTTCTGGCTTACCTCCTCACTACCTTATCTTAAAAGTTGGCATTCCTATCATTATTAAGAAACTTGAGCCAAAAATATAACCCTCATTTTGGCAGTCCGGAAATAAATCATAGCACTCAGTACTAACAGAACCACACTCATAATTTCATCACAAGTAAAAATGTTTACCGCCCAACGAAGTGGACACGGGTCAGCTAGTTAATTTAATAAAGAATTAAAAATTTTCCTTTGCACGCTTCCGTGTGTTCCCCGCCGGTCATCTGCTCGATTCTAAGTGCCTTTTATAGCATTGATTGATTTGCGATCAATCCATATTTTCCAGGCATGAGTATTCGCTTGTTTTTCCTTCTTTTTCTAGCCTCTTTGCATTTTGAGTGCATTCTCAGATGCAATGATTAAAGTATATTATGAATTCACAAACTTCAATGTTCATACTCGTAGTAGGGGAGCCCAAGCGGGGATTTTGCGCGTTACTCGAGCGCGTAAGAAAATCATATGGTGAGAAACCTTGTACCCTTTAATGTACCCCTACCATATATGAACCCTTAATATAGGGGCGTGCGTTGAGGGCAGCCCGTCAGATTAGGGGAAAAAAAACTTTCATCTGAAAAAGTCGAGCGCGTCAGATTAAGACAAGGTAAGTTAAATAAATACAGAAAAGTGTATATTTCAATAATCTGACAATTTGAGCGTGGCACAAGGAAATGGGCGAGTCATGGCGATTGATTTTTTTTTTTTTTTTTTGTAAGAAATCCAATTACGAAAAACATATAATCTGACGTTTTTCATGGGGCGATGTAGCTAAAAACATCAATAAAAGATGAAGCGTACAGATGCTGAAGACTGTGAACGGGTGGAACAATTTCGCTAATTCTTTTCTTGTTGTGTTTATTATTGTCAGGAGAAGGTTCATATGAAAGAAAAAATTAAGATAGTTGGGCGGAACATTAGAAAATTCCGAACATTAGCGTCGCAAAACTATTTGTGAATTATAAGTGCTATTATGTTTTAATCGAAGTTTATAATTGTCAGATTTGCAATATCCCTCCATATAATTGTCAGATTATCATTTAGGACGACTAGGACACCAAGTTGAACCGTCTGTATAAAAATCTGACGCGCTCGAGTATTTCAAGATCACATTTTTTTTGACATTTTCAAAAATCGGTCACGACTTTTGGCCCCTTTTTACGGCCACGCTCCACTAGTTAATCGTCAGATTAATATAGCTCGGTTATCAGAAAGACAAAGCGCGTATACCCTTCGAATGTCTGACGCCCTCGAGTATTGCTATGTGACTGTTTTTTTTTTTACATTTATGAAAATTTGTACACGCTCTTCTACCCACTAAAATGGAAAACTTAACATAAACTTTTTTTCGTTTCAGAACCTAATCTTCACAATCCAATGGGTCCCCATGACGCTTTAGTAACTGCAAATTTAGCATCCCGGGATAATAATGAAGCTGAGAACTTAATTAAAAACTCAAATTTCGAATAGTCATATTTAGCTAATAATGTAGATGAGCAGTTAGCTATTTTAAATGATAACCTAAAAAAAGTACTAAATATGATTCCTACAAAAGAGTATAGCCAAACCCCATTCTCTGACAACTTAATAGTGATATTAAACATATTTTATCCCTACGCGATTTAGCTCTTCGTTGTTACTATAAGGATCGCTCTACCAAAAATTGGAAAGTATTTTGTAAACTAAGAAACCATGCTAAGAATATGTTTCGTAAGGCAAAACGTCGAGAAGACTTTTTGCTGTTTCGCAATCGAGACCCAAATGGAACATTCTACGTAATACCGGCGTTATAGATATTAATAGTTTTCAGTTAGAAGCCAACGTTAATGATCTCAATGCATATTTTGTTTCACATCACAGTCCATTTTCGAGCGACAATGGGTGTTGTTTGGACAGCGGGGAGTTTGATGGCTTTTCTTTTCGTAGCATTAAAATGAATGAACTCTATATTGCTTTAGTGAAAACAAAATGGAATGCTTGTGGTGTTGATAAAATAAAATTGATTTTCTCATTCATATGCAATGAAGTTTTGTTTTTAGTAAACTCAATTTTAACGAGTTCTTCATTTCATGATGTTTAAAAGAAGGATCTCGTAACGCAAATCAAAAGGAATGTCAATTCTGTAGTTTTGAAAATTTGCGACCTAAAAGCATTTTACCTGTTATGTCCAAAGTAGTGGAAAATATTATCAAGGACCAAATTGTTACATATACCAACCGACTTCACCTTATTGACGATTACCAATCAACATATAGGAATGGCTTCAATAGTACATCACTTCCATGTTATCTTACAGACCAATCCGAAGTCATTTTAGTCCTAAAACGTTTTGTGTATTGATTTCATTAGATTTGAGCAAAGCTCTCGAGAAGTTTAACCATACTCTATTAAAAAACTTTCTGATATCAATAATTATAATTTTTCTTCGTCAGCATGCAAACTAATTTGATCGTACCTTACCAATAAACAGCAGTTTATAGAAATTGATCATATTCGATCTAACTGCGTGAATGGTTTTTGTTCAGGGTTCTGTACTGGGCAATATACTATTTATGATGTACATACATTAACGACATTGTTTCGACTGTTTCGATCGTACTATTTGTACTCCGCTTAGCTTTGCAGACGATATCCAGCTTTGGTTCCGTGAAGAAAATCATGTTTTTCTCTGTACCCCGAGAATATATCTATTGAATATTTTACAAATAGATATAGTTTCTGTTATGAAGCGTCTTTGTATTTTAATTGATAATATTCTTTCTTTTGAAAATCACATTAATCACTTATATGCAAGTATAAATTTTACTTTATGTAGGTTGCCCAACTTAAATATAGCAATACCTTTACGATTTAAGAAACAAATTGCATATGCGTTGCCTGTTCCAAAACTCGTTTACGATCGAGAGGCATTCTCAGGCACTGCAGGAATTCTGAAAAGAAGAATTCGATTGTTATTTAAAAGAATTGCAAGATATGTATTCAATGTTAGACCACATAGTCACATATCTATGTGCGTTAATTTAATTGTTCAGTGGATGACTTTATAAGATTTAGAGTTCCTTTTCACTTTTCTCAGATATTGAAATACCAGGTTCCTTCTTATCTAACTATTCTTTTTAAATTTCCAAGGTCTCAAAGAAATCAACAGATTATTATTCCAAGCATTACGTTCTCGCTTGTTGAACGATCTTTTCGGGTGAGAGTTGCTCGCACATGGACCAACTTCCCCCGCGAAATGAAGCAGTTTTCAGTGTCCTCTAATGTATTTCAAAAGATGCATGCTATATCTATTACAGTAAGGTCCATATATTTCTTTTTGTTTTAAATATTTTGTATAAATAAATTTATTTCTTTTTGTATTTGTTGAAAGTTGGCTATTGTTATTAGAGTTATCATAGGAATCATAATCTTTAAATAAATAAATAAGAAAATAAAATAAATACAACCATAAAATCCATTAAAAAATATTAAAACTGAAATAAAAAGTAAGCGTCTCCGAGTTAAAAGCGCAATTGTGTACAGCATTAAAGAGTTTTTTTCTTGTTTTAATTTACCAAGAATAAATTGTTATGCTATTTTAAGTTGAATATCGTTTATAGTATTGGTACAAACTGAAGATTTTTGTGACACTTACAAGTTAGATGCAAAATTTTGATACCATAATAACTACTATTTGCATAATATTTAAACTTAATTTGTTGCCCCAATTTGTCAGTATAGTAGGACAAAAAATGCCAGGCACTGATTGTCCACAGATCGATTGAGAAGCAATACCTACCAACTTTCCATTGCATTCTAAGGGTCCACCAGAATCTCCCGGACAAATGTCACCTACTCTACGCACAACTCTGATACACAGTTTGTATTACACATCTGCGTTGAATAGAATGTATTCTAGTGAAAATGAACTATTCTCATTTTCGGCATCTGAAGCTGGTTGGGTTTGATACCATTCTGTATAATTTAAACAATTTGAATAATGATTATTTTGCAGTTATTAATTCAATATATAGTGAAAAAAAATTTATGCGCAACAAACTTATCCACAACCCTCTATCCTATCTACAACCGTCAAAATGGCGTAAGTAATTTTTTTTTTTTAATATAAGCATCCATTGAAAAATTTAAAAACTAAAGTAAAACGACAAAGATTCCCAGCAATAAGGGCAACTGTGAAGAGTACTAAAGTTTAAAGTAGACGTTTTTTCTTGTTGTTCATCTTAAATTATGTATGCTGAGTTATAAATAGCAACAAAAAATTTTGAATGGATACGTTTTCGGGGAACGATTTTTTATTTTTTTTATTTACTAATTAGTAACTGGCGCGTTCCTGCCCTTCTCCCTGTCCCACTTCCCAACTTTGCCCTTCTTCATGACCCCTCGGGTAATAAAATTTTTCATACAAAAATACTAAAATCGCGATTAACAAATAGGCGGTGGGGGTACAAGGGTGAAAAATACTTAACGACCTATTCTCATATGTATATATATACATAAATTTTAATTTTATATATAAAAAATTATACAGGGTGTCTCAAAAGAAAATTCACATTTGATTTGCTGGTTGCGTGAAAGCAACTATTCCGAGGGCAGCTTTGTGCGTACGTAAGTTTTACAAAAAGCGACTGTAGCGCGTAGAAAATTCTGCAGTATTCGACATGTTCGTCATTTAAATGATGCGCCAAGCCCTCGACTCATTGGAAAATGGGTCGAGAAGTTTGAAGAGACCGGTTCAACGCTGGAAAAATCAAAATCCCAGCGTCCAAGGTTTTCGAGAACGTTCGAAAACGTAGACAGTGTTACTCAGTCTGTTCGTGACAACCCGGACCTTTCGATTCGGAAGCGTGCTGTTGCTTTAAACGTACATAGATCAGCATTGGTCCAAATTTTACAGAAAGATTTAAAGCTGCACCCCTACAAAATTCAGTTGGTGCAAGAATTAAAACCTCAGGATGAAATTTTTCCTGGCAAATTGATCTCCAAGAGAGGTGACTAAAATTGGCCTCCACGAAGTCCCGATTTAAGCCCTATGGACTTTTTCCTGTGGGGTTACGCCAAATTTACGGCAACAAACCGACTTCCCTGCTACAATTAAAAGAAAATACCCATCACGGAGAATACCTGCCGAGCAGTCATAGGAAATTTTAGTGCTCGATTAAATAAATGCCGTGAACGCAAAGGTTTACATTTAGACAATATCATTTTTAAGAAATAAATTCCCAAAATGTGTATTTTAATATGTAGTAAACATGTTTTCAATAAACTACTTACTTTTTTTTATCGATTTTTTAAATGTGAACTTATTTTTGAGAAACCCTGTAGAACAATTTTTGGAACTTATTCAGATAAGCGGCATATACACGCATACTTTTTTAAACAAATGCTTATTTTTGAATTACATTAAAACCCAAATTCTATTAACAAAAATTTGATTAATTAAAATTTAAACTTTCAAAAAGCCAACGGTTTTCTTTCAATCTCTGCCTCTCTAAAATCATGCCGCACACATGACTATTTAAGTCCAACACATGATTGCTAGACAATTTTGTAGATATCAGCTTTTTATCGTCTACGAAAGTAAGTAGACGTGGTTAAAGTGTTCGCGCTGTTTTTGTTTTAAATTAATTAAATAAATAAGTTAATTTAATCTTCATAAATTATAGCCTATGTGTTATTCTGATATATGAGCTATATTAATGTAAAGTTTCATTAAAATCCATTTAGTAATTTTTGCGTGAAAGAGTAACAAACATCTACATATCCATACAAACTTTCGCGTTTATAATTTTAGTAGGATTTATTTTATTTTTAAAGGTAGGTTCACTATTTCAAAAGAAAAGATATTTCGAAACTATTGTGGTCGCACTTGCAAACATGTTGGCGAGCATCAGTTGAGTGTGGTTTTAATAGTGTTTTTGTTGGCAAAATTTTTAGCGCAAATCAATTTTAAGTCGAAAAATCAAATAAATATTTAAATCAAAAAGGATAAAGAATTGATACACAAACAAAAATTTTGTTTCAACTGTGGATTAATTTATTGCATAGCTGCTCATTAATAATTCCAAATAAATTGGTCACTTATTTCCGCTCTCTTTCTGGGCGGCCCTTAGAGCAGGTCTATCAGAAAGGAGAGCACCCAAAGTGTGAATCCATAATGAGTCATAATTTGTAGAGTGTGCCGAAACACAACATCAATGCAACGTAACTAATCCAAATTTTTGTTTTCTCTAGCGTCAAGCAACCTACTTCGGCATGCCTTTGGTCGCATGTGTGTAAAAAAGCGAAGGTGTTCATCCACATTGGACAGTGTTGATTTAGAGACGAAAGTATCGTTCGTGACGATCCTGTATTATGATTATTTTTATTATTATGTACTATAATGACAACAGGTCCAATTTCGACCATTGGGAGAACATTAGTTATTATAATTGTCTTAATTTTGATATACTGAATCATGTTTGAGTTACAAATTTTTGCTAGTTTGTTTTCTATAATGACTGAACTAAGAGTCCTCATTGTGTCATATATGCTTAGACTTTCTATCAAATTTCAAATTATATCGACTGCAACAATTCAATTGAAGACTTATGTTCGAGTATTTGGCATATGCCGGGGTTAATCAAATATCAATTAATATACTACATAGAATTACTATTTATTAATACAACTCGATACTGCCTTTAGATAAATTCAATTAGATTGCATTCATTTACAATACAATTTTGAGTTAATTAAAAATTAAACTTTGCTGCACAACATTTCGCATTTCAAACGAATTGAAACATTTACATTTGTAAGGCTTCGCATAAAGCACCCGGAGCCGACTTTCATACTAGATACACGTAATACTAAGAAATATCATGCAAAATAAGTACTGCAGGCATTGTTAACTAAGTAAGTAGTTAGTACTTCTGCACGAGAAAATTTAGTTTGCATTTTGAACTTTCCATAAGCGGATCACTGACAAGTAACAATAAACTATTGTGCTGTGAGATAATAAAATGCGAACAACTTTAATTATTTTGATTGCTGCAATGGACTATTGAAGCAGTTCATAATAACTCTAAATTCACATAGAACCAGCGAAAGCAAAATGAATTATAAAATCTACTTACGGCAGACAAAAGATTTCCAAAGAATTTGTGCAACGAAATCAAAATCAAAAGCAGCAGCTGCAACTCCAACTTCAACTTCAACATAGCCAGCAGCAGTTTATTGTAAGTAGTTAGTAATGTACGTACTTGCATCATGAATTACGAATAACAGATATGATAGAATAAACAGGATGTTCGGCAGGGGAATATACATGAAGAAAGTTGCTTCTGCTTTTGCTTCTGAAGCTGAAACAATACGATGCAATTTCATGTATGCCACATGCATGTACGATGTATCTCATCGTTTTTCCTGTTTATTCTACAACATTTTGTTTTCTTTTTTTAATGTTTTCCGTTTCAGCTGCTATGTATGTATGTAACAACTATAACTACTTACGTGTACACATATGTGTGCAGATACACGCACTTGTTGCAAGTTTGGCTGGCTGCAGGACATAGCAAGTATACAAGATGGAATGTGGTGAAGCAATGCAGTAAGCTCAGTTGGAGAAGAAAGAATTCTGAATTCTGAAAAAATGCTGGAAAACGCAGAAGACAAGCATATTATTATTACTATTATTAACTGCGCGTAAGTTAATTTTGAAGCATTTTTCAAAAAAAAGTATGTTTAACACTAGTTTACAGCAACAAAATTACAAACTTGCTCTTACACTTTTTTAGAGTAATTTGGGTGTGCTGAATACGCTGAATATGTGCTAGATAACGGTATACTTGTGTTATATGATGTATGATTTTACTTAAACCAGCGTCCAGTGATAGTGATAATGCAAGCTCGATTAAATTATCCGTCTAACGGTATTCCATGCCTTCCGATCGAATAAAAAATAACTAAGGTATGTACAGCTGAAGAAATTGCATGCATTTTTCTCATTTGAGTAATTTATTGCAACAACAAACAATTGCAATAGCCCAAGTTTCGCATTTATATTATCTTAAAAGTGAAATTTGTAAACTAGTGTAAAAAAGTAAACTGAAATAAAAAGAAAACTTAACATTTTAGTTAAAGACGAAGCATTAATACTCTTTACATATATGAATTTTGACAAAGTTTACTTCATGTTTTCATAATTATTTTTGGATGTTCGGATTTGTCATCGATGTTGATGCATGGACAGGCTAATTCCACGTTTATGGAAGTGGATCCAGTCTTCATCGCCCATCAAAAGCGTTGCAAAAACACTTTACCTATGTATATTATTAGTGAAGACCTCGCTTTTTAGAATAGAAATTATAGCGAAGTCCATTTGGGCATTAAGTGTTATGCAGAAATGAAGTTCGGCACGTTTTTTCCGCCAACATTTGTTGATACACCCTTTCTAAGCTACTTCCAGGTCCAACTGGCAACTAAAAGACTTAAGGTCAACATTTTTTACTGCTCAAGTCTTTTTGGACGCATTTATTTTGAATCCAGGCTGCAAAGAACGTGCGGCGATCATTTGCGCATCAGCAGCGTATACAATAACTAGAGCAGGCACATAAACTGTCGCCGACAAGCGAGTGTTTATATTATAACTTTATCTCTCAGGCAACCATACTCCATCATTTTGCTTACTAAAGTATCGTTGATCACCAGTGAAATTTTTCTTATCAGAAAACTTAATGTTCCAATGTTCCCCCACTAGCAGCTAAGCGCTTCAACTTCTTCTATCTTTCATGGTCCGATCGCTTGGAATATCAGTGTTCTTTGTCCTATCTTCAGGAAACGAGACCTCCCTGTCTACACGAACTACCGTGGATGAAGGCTCCTTTCAATTGGATGTAATGTTCTGTCCTGCGTACTGCGTAAACGGCTGAAGCCATAAACGGAAGCACTGATGGACAGTATCAGTGTAGCTTCATGTGCTTCGTCTTATGGGCCAATCGGTCAGCGAGAACAAGACAAAGTACTTAATGTCCACTCGTAGAGCATCAGAGCATCAGAGCGTATTGGACGATCTGTGAGTTTAGAGAATTTCAATTTTAGTGTTGTAGAATTACGCTTGCTAACCGCTGCTACGTTGGGCTCCTGGAACCTGGCATCAACGAATACTGCGTCTTTGGGAGTATTCCAGAAAAAGGTTCTACCTAGGATCTTTGGTCCTCTTAGAGTTAGCGTCGAGTTTTGGACCCGTATGAGCTGTATGGTGAAGTGGACATAGCAAATCGCATAAAATTCCAGCGGCATGACTAGTCATCTCATCTGGATGAACCCCGAAGCTCAAGCCTAAAGGTTTACAACGGTAAACTGAACTTCATTGATTGTATGTGATTTAAGTAATATTAACTAAAAGAATTTGTTTCACTTGATACCAGTCATTCTGTATGTCATAATATTAATGGGATTAACGATGCCAAACTTCTTACATACATACAATTCCTATTTCACACTACATGTGAAGGGTATCAAAATAGCGAAAATCTTTTGTAAGTTTTGATATTAAACCTTGTCAGAGAAAACATGCGCTGCACTCAACAGAACCATACCCAAGTACATAAACCCAAAACCAAACCAGCCAGCCATGCAGCCCCTTTGGAGATGACGTTCTCATGTCTGTCATGTAAGTCCACAACCAAAGTTTGTTGGTCTGTATTGTTTTTGTTGGCTTTTGTAGTTGGTAATTTTATATATTGTAGGATATGTACTCGTAAACGAAACGTCGACTGCTTGAATTGAATGCCTTCGGTTATTTGTGCAAAGTTTAATGGAATTTTCAACAGTTTTCCAGCAGCGCGTAATGATTTTGCGTATTTGTTTCGCCACAGTGCAGACTACTACAGATTTTTACTTTTTATTTATTTATTTATATTTATATTTATATTTATATTATTTTTTTTGTTTTTTTTTTTAATTTTGTATTTTGTTAGTCTCGCTTTTCAGTTTTTATTTTCTTCATTTTTCTGTTTGTATCTGACAGATGCAATTTGATGTTGTAACAAGCAACTAGCAAATTAAAAATATAACGTAATGTAAAGTTTTTATCGTAGATTATGAAATGTTCTGATAAATGTAATTAAAGGAGTAAATATTAAAAGTGTATTTAAAAGTGTATTTATATATAAAAACACATTTTTTGGCCCTAGGCAGCTTCTGCATGTAAGCTAAAGGATTTAACAATCTAAACATTGCTTTGTTCTAGGTGTATCTTTTAAATTCAATTATGCGCGCGCGAAACAATTTTTATTATGAAATACTATAAAAATTTTATGAACAAAAATGCTAAAATATTTTACGAAATCTTCCAAAAATGAAGAGAGAATTAAATAGCACAGGTCACAGGTCAGCCAAGAAAGCAAGAAACTCGAAAGTTTTTGCAGTGTATTTTTCGGTCGCTGAATCCGAAAAATGCCCTTCGTTTTTTCCAATTTTGACTCACAGTGAACAACAACATAATCAATGGAAACAAAAATGTTTACCTGTTATTTCATTAGAAACATGATTATGCGAGCCATGTTTTATGTGAAACGTCTTTGTTTTCGTTACCGATATAGAATACTTCAGTACAACATCTTCAGATCAACAAGGCACAACATATAAAAACATATCGTATGTACTTAAGTTTATGACCAAGAATTTTGATGAAAGAAGGTACCTTTAACGGACCTTAAAAAAGAGCACTAATGAAAGGTGTGAACTTTGTGAAGGAAATGAATAAGAAGAAAAGGTGTGCATGGTATTAATTTGTTCACATTGTATAAATTTTGCTCAGAAATTGAAAAGCGTCTAACAGCTGAGCATTCTGTCCCATTTTAGAAACCCTGAATGGAATATAATCATGACATTTGAACATTTGAACATTTTCCAGAAAATCTGGGTAATGTCAAGGATAAACAAGGAGAACGATTTTATTTAGAAAACCGTAGAGAAAAGGTACCAAAGAAAATGGCATGTCCACATGATGGTTTACTAATGTTTACCATATCATGGCACTTTCAACGGATGCACATTGTGAAACAAATGATATCTCGTTCAGTTTCAACTTCGTCTTCCCTTGTCGATACCAAAAACGTCAATGCGGATTTCAACTCCATTGTAGATGTATTTGAGGGGCACCCGAGCAGAGCGTATCTCTTCGTACTGTGAGTCGGATAGTGACATAGTAGATGTTCAACTATTCGGTATTGTTACAACTTCTACATGAACCGTATGCGCTAGTTTCAGCATAGTTGTATATAATACTTATATTATAAACGCGAAAATTTGTATGGATGTGTGGATGTTTGTTACTCTTTCACGCAAAATCTACTGAATGGATTTTAATGAAACTTTACAATAATATAGCTCATATATCAGAATAACACATAGGCTATAATTTAAAAAAAATCGTCTAGCGATCATGTGTTTGCCTTAAATGGTCATCTGTGCGGGACGATATTAGAGAGGCAGAGAATGAAAGAAAACCGTTGGCTTTTTGAAAGTTTAAATTTACATTGATCAAATTTTTGTTAATAGAATTTGGGTTTTTATGTAATTCAAAAAATAAGCATTTGTTTAAATAAGTATGCATGTATATGTCATTCCGCTTATCTGAATAAGTTCCAAAAATTTGTCTATAATTTTTTATATATAAAAAGAAAATTTATATATACGAGTATATACATATGAGAAAAGGTCGTTAAGTATTTTGCACCCTCCTACCCCCACCCCTATTTTTTAATAGCGATTTTAGTATTTTTGTATGAACAATTTTATGAACCGAGGGGTCATGAAGAAGGTAGAAGTGGGGCAGGGTTAAGGGCAGCAACGCGCCAGGTACTAACTAGTCTTCCTATAAGCCAATAGTGTTAAAGGGGCCCCATCATAATAGAGATGTGTCATATTTCCTGGCGCAGTGGTTGTTTGCCTAAGATTATTGTTTGGCCAAGTAAGCTTAGAGTTTTTACATTTTTGTCGATTACCCACTTAGCGTGTTTATTCCGATCCGCATCTTATGTGTCTTGGCAATCGATAACGTGTAAATCGCCAAAAAAAAATTGGAAGTAGTAGCCTCACTGACCGCTGTAGAACTAAATAATTCTGTGCCTGTGCACAGAGATGATGTTGATTTCGTACTGCTTTGTCGTTTCGTGAAAAGGGTTATAGTAGGTCTAACTGTTGTACGTGTTAAGCGCTGCTTGATTATCAGAGACAATATTCACCTTTCAGCTTTCTATTTAGCAGACGCTACAGTAATCTGTTGGATTATTATAGAGTGCCCGAAGGTACCACAGCACATAGACGAGACTTCCCTAGGACTGTAGTTGTATTTCTCTCTTGCAAAATACGAGTAATTGATCGGCCTGACTACGGCCGTGTATAGCTGGTGAATAATAGATGGAGAAAATCATCTTTTAACGGAGTTTATGAACGTAAAGTCAGTTGTGTACACTTGAGTTATTGTTTATTTTACTTGGTCAAATAAGTATATTCGACACAAGCACTAAATCCGAGTCCTGTGCTTTTCAATTTCAGGACAAGAAGGAGCTTTTTATGTCCTCGAAAAGACGCTCAGACACCCCTGTTAATGTGGAATTTACTGATTTGCTGGTAAACATGGTGTCAACTAATTTAACTAGGGATACATCGGGAAATACTTTATTGAACACACTCTCCATATTGAAAATGGCGCTAGTTTCTATTCGTTGATTTGTATAGGCTTCGTCGAAAGTCTAAAGAAGTAAAGATGCAAAGGACCCAAGGACCCAAGGTCTGTCATATATTATTGGTTAAGTTTTCGCTGAACTGTACATTGCGATTAAAAAGTATATACTGTATGAACTTTGTTAAAAATCTTATTAAAATAATCCAATCTTGCTTACAACTTTCAACCAATGACATTTTTTTTTTTTTAACATTTTAAACATTTTATATATATATATTTAGTATTGTAGGGTATAAAAGTATGTTGTACCATTTTATATAATCTAAAAGTTTGAAGTTATTTTTAAGAATTTTCTGTTAATAACCTTGTTTTTGTCAGTGGATTAAATTTTTAACGAATTTTATCCTCTCACAGCAGCCCAAACAGTTGAGAATGCTTTTAGCTGTCGTTGCTTTTATTTTATCGCGATTTCTATGTCAAGCAAACACTTTATGTTAATTCACTTCATTAAAATACATTTCTATATACTCGTAGGTATGCATTTTCCCTTTTGTAAGTTTTTTACTTTTTTCGCTTTTAAAACTTGATGAAAATTTTACATTTTACATTTGACATTTTAATTCGTTCCTCATCAGCATATTTAGCCTAAGTGAGATAATGGAGTTCGCAGGCAATCCTTAACACGACTGGACAGAAGTTGGTTTTTACATCGGTAGCTTCAAAACAAAATTATTGACCGCAAAAAAAAAAAAGAAACCATATACAATGAATTACTTGCTTTGGAGATGTAGATATTTTAAAACGCCTCGAATGGTTTAAAAATATAGAGAGTGTGAATAAAATGTTAAACTTCTCGAGTTAAACATTTAGAATTATGCAACCAATACAATTTGACTATATACGTTGTTCATTTTAAACCTCTCTTCACACTGTGACAACTCTGAAATTTGACAGTTGGCATCTACTATTGTTCCGTTTAATAAAAATGGAACGCTACAAAAACTTAACATGCTATCATTGTGGAAACCCATTACAAAAATGGCGAAAGTTGCGCTGCCGATTTTTCGAAACAAATCGTCTTCATCGATGAGGTGCATTTTCATCTGAATGGGTTTGTCAACAAACCAAATTGTCGGGCGGGTCTTACAACTTTGAAAATTTAGCTGGAAATGAAAGTGAAAACGTAGTTCCCGTGGCCTCAACTGGACGGTATGAATCCGAACAACATGTAGTTTCTGCAGGACGGCGCCACCAGCCATACCACGCATAATATAATTGATTTATGGGAGAAACGATTACCAGTCCGAATAATCTCCCGAAATTCCGATGTCAACTGGCCACCAAGAATGTGCAATTTAAAGCCATACTATTTGTTTCTTTGGTGTTTTGTGAAATCTCGGGTCTTTGTGAATGAACCATAAACAAGTTTCGGGCTCCAGAAAGAGATAGAACCATATCTTTGTCAAAATCTCATTTAATATTTCATAAAAAATGCAAGGGTCAAGGCTGCGAGGCCCATTTGCTAGATATTTTATTCCATACATAATCGGAACATGTCTACTTTTCAATGCAATAAAACTATTACCACTTACTCAAAAAATATATCTTTGCTGACAATTTATCGATATATTTTAATGTATTGATATATTATGAATATTTTAGCCACATTTTTCATGACAAATTTTTTTGTTATATAACCATGTTACAAAACCGATTAGAATCAACTTGAAACGTTTAATGCTGTATTCAGCAGTCTTTGCTCTTTCTGACTACCACTTATTTCGATCAACGATTTTTGGCCTGGTTGAGCGGCTCTCCCAAAAATAGGATTCAGGTCGATTTTTGGATAACGATCACTTTTTTCAATACGAAAACTGCATACTACCAGAAAGATGGAAGAAGTAGAGGATATCAATAGTTAATACTTTGAATAATATAGCTTCTACCGTTATCTTTAAATAAATGTACGTTTCTCATTAAAAATAAATGGTGGCATAGAGCCCATCTAATTTTAAAATCCTTCCAAGAGCAATACCTTCGCTTTAGTTTTTATAAACGTATATTTAGCTTTTATGGCTTTCTGAAACGCCCATTCCTTTAATCGCAATACTATATCACTACTTTTGTGATCGACATGTCACTATGTTTTTTTATAGACTTAAAGCTGCTAAAGACAAAAAACGAAATAAAATTTATTTCTATGGATATGATTTTGAGATATGAATTTTTCAATATGTCTTTTTTATCAAATTAGAATCATAAAGATAAAACATGTTTACTTTATTACATTTTATGTAGAGACTCGTGCCAGGGAAGTCGATTTGTTGCCGTAAGACCACAGGGGTTAAATCGGGACTTCGTGGAGGCTAAGTTATGTCACTTCTCCTGGAGATCAATTTGCCAGCATCCTGAGGCTTTAATTCTTGCACCAACTGAATTTTGTAGGGGTGCAGTTTTAAATCTTTGTGTAAAATGCGGAACAATGATAATCTATGCACGTTTAAAGCAACAGCACGCTTCCGAATCGAAAGGTCCGGGTTGTCACGAACAGACTGAGTAACACTGTCTACGTTTTCGAACGTTCTCGAAGACCTTGGACGCCCGGATTTTCATTTTTCCAGCGTTGAACCGGTCTCTTCAAACTTCTTGACCCATTTTCCAATGAGTCGAGGGCTTGTGATCTCTCTGGTTCATTCCATTTTTATCACACCTACAAGAATAAAAAAGTATATAAAATTAATTTAAAATAAACTAAATAAGAATTTACCTATTGCTTGCTCTATTTTCGCATCTATTTTGCCAGCTGGTATGTCCTGTCCTCTTTACGATTGCCCTAAAGAGATATGAGATACTTCAAATCGACAAATAATCGTTATCGTAAGAGAAATCGAGTTATCGGATTACCTAAATAATCGAAATCGACTTTTTACCATACCTAACTGCCTATGAAGTTTTTATAGGTTTGGACGCGCGTTCATTGATATTTGGACGTGGACTCGACAAACTATTCTAAGATGGCATATTTTCAGGTGATATTCGAAAGTAACGTAACGAATCTGAGAAATTATGTTGTTTTTTTTTGCCTGACATATACCGCACACGTTATAAAAATCATTAGGGTTTTTATCTTCCACATTTCACAAGGTATCAATTAATAAAATCAAGCAAATTTAATTGAAATGGTTTTTAATTAAAACAAATGATTACCAATAAAATGAAAACTGTGTTAATAATAACGGGATGATAGTGGGAATGACGAATGTCAAAATAAGAGCTGGTTTTACACTTCCAAGCGGTGAAGACTAAAAATCTGTATAAAGTTGATTTCTGGTACTTTCACTCAATTATCTATAACTTCGTCATCGTTCAATGGATTTGTTTTGAAACAGTAACTTGCTTTCATTGTAAAAGGCCCTTCTTTACATAAAAAATTATAAACTATGTATTTTCTAACTTTTCGACTTTTTCTCCAAGATGCAATATATTTATACCATTCGTACATATAGAGTGCGCATATATATTATCAGTTTGTCTGAAAGTTTGTAGCGTATTAAAGATCGTAGACCACATAAAGTATATATATTCTTGAACAACTCGACGAGACAATCTAGCTATGTCCGTCTGTCTGTATGTTGTTGTGCATTTTTTGGGCAAAAATTTTTTAAGATATCCTTTTGTAAGTTGGGACTTAGACTTATTATTTCAGTTTAATAGAATATCAAAATTGACATGCCAAGCCCACTTTTTATATAAATCACCCCTCATTTTCGACTTTTTGTATGAACATTTTTTTTATTACTGGCTTCTTACTAAGGGACTCTTCACATATGTATATATGGATAGGTGTGATCCCCCCACTTTTTGAGGTAGCCTCACGCCCAATTTTGTAAGGAAAACGTTTTTATTGCAATCAATATCACCTTAAATATTGGCATGGTGGCTTCTTATGGAAGGATGTTTCACATAAATATCAAGAAGCGTAGCACGCCCACTTTTAGGTGTACCGTCAATAGAAACTTGACACCCATTTTTTTTAAATTTGTATGGAAGTTTTCTTATTACAGCATATATCAACATACAATTTAATACTATAGTGTCTTTTTATGAACGAACGTCTCACATACTATAGAGAAATAGATGTGATTTCTGCATTTTAGAGGATTTTTCATGAAACACTTTATCATTTCAGGCAATATTAATTTAATTTTGGCTTCATATGAACGGACACTTTGCATAATTATAAAGGGTCGTGTCACGCCCACATTGGGAAAGGCTCCAACAAACTTGGCTGTTAGATTTTCTAAATACCTATACCTAAATTCACAGCTTAAAAATTCATGTGAATTGTATTAAAACGTCGGTACCACCGTAGTTAACGTTATTTCTTGTTTCTATTTAAATTTTTACAGAAAAAAATACTTTCTTCGCAATATTTCTTCCTATTGCTCCGTAACTACCGAGCCGATTGATCAAGTTCTTGTCAACGATTTGTAGATAATTGTATTGTCTTTGATTTGATTTGTTTCGTAATCGTAAATCGTAAATCGTAAACAAAGTTTGTATTAAAACTTCGAATTTGTCGAAGTAAATGTTTCATAATCTCTTTCATATTTTTGTCTAAAAATACTCGACGACTTTACAAAAAAAACTACTTTGAAGTTGGACATTTGAAGCCTTAAGCTCTTTATGGTCATCTAATTTTTTAAGTTCTTTTGTTGGTACTTATCTCTTTTAATAATATTGAAAAAAGATAATCTAAAAGTCATGGCGTACATTATGTGCAACCCTTTCTCAATCACTAACACGCATACAAATAAGCAAATATGCCATGCGAATATATTTATGTATGTGTGTAAGGACCTTATGGTAATAACCACAATAACAACGACAACAACCCTTATCAAAATATTTACATATATGCCGCACACACAACATATTTAAGTAAAACAAAAAAGGCAAAAAGAAAAAAATATTTATGCGCTGAAAAATGCTTAATGGTCTGTAATCAGCTTAAAAATCGGACACAACTTCAATTTGCCAAATGCCATGGATCGAGCAATATATAAGAGTGTGTGTGTAGCTGTGTGCGTTCTGTGTGGTGGACTGAGTTTGTTGCCTTTGGGTCAGTTGGTCACGCTGCCCTTACTTATTGTATCTCACAGTAAAATGAAAAGAAATCTGCTTTTTCATTTTGCGTACTTTAATTAGACGCAAATGCTTCCTACGCATGAAACATTTTCGATATATTCACATCCTATCTGCATATGGCGTCTGTCCACGAGCCCGCCCATTATGCTGACTGCTGCAAACAATTCGCCTTCAGCTATATATACAAAAGTATATTCTTCGAAAAGAAAGGACCGGAATTCAATTATGGCTTTGCAGTAGTTACATTTTTTTCTCGTCATTTTTATCCTTTTGAAATTGAAAAATTGTAACCTTTTAATTTGACCCAAAAAAAAAATGAAAGCTGCCTTACATCCGACAGTATACGGATTTAAATTAATTACATAGCAGCAACAAACTTAATTGAAATGCATTAGTTTCTATGAAAATACTCGTAAATTAAGAAAAGAAAAAAGAAACTATTTATGTGTTGAAGAATCTGATTAAGTTCAGCAAGAAACACACGCACAACATCCACCTGCCCACCATTTTTGTTGATTTACAGTGTAATTGCTTTTCTCAAACTAGAAAAAAATAATCTATAATTGATATCAATTTTCATATCCTTACAAAACAACAATTAAAACGAGCCGCATTAATTACCTACAATTCTTCATAAAAGCTGAGCGGTAATTAATACTTATAATGAGATGAAGATACTCGTAACACTGCAAAATAAAATAACTAATTGTATTGTAAGTGAAACGAGGCAAACTCAAGCCCAACGAAAATGTACATGCATCAAAATTGGACGCACTTCCCAATGCAAACTTCAACAATTTATCTATTGTATTTTGCTCATGTATCTAAATACAAAATTAATTTTCATTATCATCAGTCGAATAATCAACGCCATCATTGATTTGAATTGATACAAACGAATTTAAATTTGCAATACCTCATTAAATGTATCTTGAATTGAATACAATAGCTTACCCATCCGTATGCATTATATATTGTAGATACATCAATCTTCACCAAGCAAAAGCGATGAGCTCAAGCATTTGCATTCAGCAAATGACAAATTAATAGCAAAATACTTCTAAACTTAAGGTAGAGCGACCATCTTCAGTGAATGATTTCCTAGTTTCAAAGCGAAAATATATGAAGGTGATTTACATGTTAATTTTCAGAGTAACTATTCAGAAAGCCACTAGCAAATAATGTTAGAAATGCTCCGGCGCAATAATTCAAATCGAGTGTAAATAGGTAATTCTTACCGCATCCATTGACAGCAGTCGAAACGGCATACTCGTACAGTGGTCTGACTGTTGAATTAAGACGATAAAAAATATTTTTTAACTATTTTTTCTAGTCGTTGAATCATTTTTGGGTTCTAATGGTGTTAAATTCATCAATGTAAAAAATAAGAGGCCAAAAATCTTATTTCCGTATTTTAGCCAATATTGTAATGTTTTTTTTAATCAAACGCCATTTTAATGAGAAAAAAAAATTGATTTGAAATTCATCAAAATATTCTTTCACGAGCGTAGTATCATTGAATTTGAAAAATATATTACTTTTATGAGCATGTTGATGGTGATTTTGATCAATAATTTTTCACAACATATTTTTATACCATAGAGTGAAATGGTATTATTAGTTTGTCAGAAAGTTTTACCTCATTAAAGGATACATCGTAGACACCATAAATTATATATATTCGTGATCAGCTCGACTAGTCCGTCGGTCTGTCTATCCGTCTATCTGGATATTTTTGCGCGCTTTGTACCAATTTTGAAGGCATATGACTGTAACACAGGACAAAGAGTTTCTTGAGGTTAAATAAAGTATCCATATGAACAAGCCCACTTTCTAGGGTAGACCCATATAAACCACTCGTCAATATTTTACTTTATCTAGGAATATTTTTTTATTGCAGTCAATATCACCTTAAAAATGTACCTGGTGGCTTCTCATGAGCCGACGCTTTACATACTTGTATGTATATATCAATGAGAATGATCCCCCCCCCCCTTTTTTTTGTTAGCCCTCATACAAACTAAACACCCATTTTTGTTACGTTGTTTGAAAAGCTATTTAATATGGTTGGTTTTTATGGATGCATCCATTGTGTGTGTGATCCATTTACTTTTTGAGGTAGTCCCCTTACAAACCACCAAATGTTCAATGCATTTACTTGACCGTGAAAACAGTAAACTATATTCAAAAATTTAAGGTTTTATACATGTTTGTGAAGCAGCACATATTAAATTGTGTGAGTGTCGATTGTTTAAGCCTTTTATGCCCAAAATATGCAACCGCTGGGCTGGCTCGGATGTGGCGCATTCTGGACGTTCAATTTTCGAACTGCTTTTTCATGAAATGTTGTCTTCCAAGTCATCCAAATTTGCCCAATGACTTCACGTAACTCCAGAGAAAATAATCCAAAGACTTTAAATTGCACGATCCCGGAGGCCAATGGAGTGTTCCTTTTCGATAAATAACGGTTTCGTCAAATGTGTCCTACGGTAAGTTGATTGTTTGATGCACTATGGCATGTGGTGCCATCCTGTTCGAAAATCATGACTTTGATAATGGTAAAATAGATTGAAGAATAAAATTGGAGTTAAAATAAAAAAAACATCCCATTCAGTTGGCCACGAAATAATCGATAATCATATCGCTGCAGTGCTCCAAGTTTACGGCAACGTTCTCGTTGTTCATTTTTAAAAAAGTAATAACCAATGATTCCATCGGCCCTTAAAACGCACTGAACAGTGATTTTTTTGTGGATGTAACAGTGCCTCGAGTATTTCTCGAGTATTTCTCGTCGATTTCCTTTGCTCCAAATGCGAAAATTTTGAATATTGAAATGACCATTGAGTCATTGAGTTGTTCAAAAAGTAAGGTGACTTTGTATTTTTAGGAAAAAATATTTATTTATTCATCAATATTTATGTTGTCCCCTTCACAATAATCTCTCTCAGATACAATACACTTGTGCCAACGCTTTTTCCAATCCTCGAAGCACTACGCCACGGTTATCGAAGAAAACAGTGAGAAAAACTTTGACATTTGATCGAACTTGGCGTGCTTTTTTCGGTCTTGGCTCACCTGGGCTCTTCCATTGGGACTATTGGGCTTTGGTTTCGACATCATAACCATATACTCATGTTTCGTCACCAGTTATGACTGGATCATTGTTGAATCATTCAATTGCTCCTGAGCTCGATAGCAGAAAATCGCCGAGCACGCAAAACACTTCTAACAGTTATGCCTCTCACAAACAAACTGAACATGCTACATAGCTGAAACTGTAAACATATGTTCGTGGCGAGTGTACCAACACAACGAAACAAAAAAAAAATCGATAATCGAATGTACGTTGCCCGCGAAATTTGAAAAGTCACCTTACATCAAATTTTTGTATGCTTTCGGCACTGTATTTTTTCCTCGTCAAGATGTTTGAATTTGATGTTGATTCACATGTATTAGTTCCATCTCGATGCTTGTTATCAGTTAGAAGCTCATAGGCAACTGACACACACATTTCAATCATTATATTCTCCTGAAACTTAATGAGAGTTAATTCGTCTCGTATTACATTGCTCAAACAACGTCAACAAATAATCGGATAATAATGAGTTTGAATGCGATCGACGCATGTAGTTCGAAGTATATTCAATTGAGGCCGTACTGCGCTGCCAAAATTTCTCCAACGACAGATGAGGCCCAACTCATTCGCTAAGGTAATGAATATGTCTATAGGGCTGTGTGCCTGCATTTGTATTGGCATTTGTATCTCTCCCTCTCTGTTTCTGTATCTGTATCTGTATCTGTATCTTTGTGTAAATGCGGTTGAGTGGTGCTTAAGCGCGTTCCACATACAATTGTAAACAGTGTTCATGTATTCGATTGTTAAAATCTAATTAATCTTGCCGTATTGCTTTCAAGCTGCTGCATGTCTGCTGGTTAAACCCAATTTAACCGAAACAATTCATTACGAAGTAATGCGAAACCAAAGTCAACTGATTAATGTCAATCATTTTTCAGTTACACAAATATTTGAGTCAAATTTTTGATGTTATGTTATATTAGATTTTAGATAGCAATGACTAAAGGACTATTTGATTTACTATTCGTTTTTGTTAATGTAGAATATAAAATTTTTTACAATAATAAAATATCTCGATTCGTTAAAAGATTTGTCAGTTTGCTTAAAGCCTATTTATACCATACCCTGTTTGCGTTAAGTGCGTGGGAAAACACAAAACTCTAGACTGTCAAATGGACGAAACTACAAAAATTAAATGTGCCCTATGTGGAGGTGCTCATAATGACAACTACAATGGATGCGAATTGTACAAAACATTAAAAATTCCAAAATTTCCTGCAATAAGACCTAAAAATATAATAGAAAACAACCCCAAAAACCAAGGCATATTACATATACCAGTTCAACAAGGTTTTACTTACGCTCAAGCCGCTGCTTACGCTGTAGAAACTAGTTTACAACCAATAAACTCGAATAATATAAATAGGACAACCTCAGCAGGAAACTTGAGTACACGACAATACCAACTTAACAATTCAGCACAGACCGAAAACATGTCACAATTAAAATCAATGATGAAGCAGTTAATCCAACAGATCATGAATGTTATAACACTTTTATATGTTATAACACATTGACTCAAAGCATGGACAGTAGGCTTAAAATAGTTTTCTGGAATGCTAATGGCTAATTTTCTAATCATATTTTAGAACTAACACATTTCTTAAAAGAAAACAAAATTGACATTGCGCTTATATCTGAAACTCATTGCACAAATAAGCATGCCTTGAGCATATACAATATACACCACAAATCACCCGGACGACACAGGACCCGGAGGCACTGCAATAATTATCAAAAATAATATTCGACACACAAAGCTCGAATGCTACCAGCATGCACTCATTCAATGGACGAATCCAGAAATAGAAGATAACAATGGACTCTTTATAATATCAGCAATATACTGCCCTCCTCGACATTCAATATCAACAGCGTATTGTATTGTAACGTATTGTACGTTGAATACTTTAAAAAACTTGGACCTAGATTTCTAGTAGCTGGGAATTATAATGCATAACACACGAGCTGGGTCTCGAGATTGACAAATGCTAAGGGCAAAAACTTATTAAGTGCAATAAATAAAATAGAAAGCACTCACCTAAGTACCGGCGAGCCTACATACTGGCCAACAGACTTGACAAAAACCCCTGACCTAATAGATTTTTGTATTTTGAAGAACATGAACCTACTTGACTTTGAAGTTAAATCTTGCTTTGTATTGTCCATTTTCCAATTCAAATTGACTATAGCTGTGTAATAAATAAACATTATATAGAAAAGAAACTAAGATATACAACAAAAGAACCGACCCATTTCGTGATTTTGTTGAAATTACTCTTACTGAAAATGTTCCACTTAGGAATGCTGACGACATTGACAAATCAATAATTCATTTTAATGATATCATTCAAGAAGCCTGCCACAAATCCACACCAGATCTTAAGAAAAAAATTGACACACACTACATACCACATGCTATAAGGAAAAAAATTGACATTAAAAGAAAATTGAGACAGATTTGGCAACGGACTAGAGCGCCTGACTTAGTATCCCAGCAAAGATCGTTTGGCTTTGCATGATGACGCCATCACACACCCAAAGCGTCGTCAGAGTAGGAAATAACCTCTCCGAACCCTTTGATAATGATTGAAGTGAGGTTTCAGGCAGGGTGATGCTTTATCGTGCGACTTTTTCAATATGTGAGTATGTAGAATTTCTACTTCAATGTTGTAGAAAACTTCGTCTATCTGGGAACAGAAATTACCAGAGACAACAGTGTTAGCCGTGATATCAGACTAAACTACACCGAATGGTGCGCTTTTCTACGTGCGGCTTTTGCCGATAGACGGTTGTAGAGCCACCTAAGCAGTAGATCGCCTGAGGATACAAAGAATTAGCTTAAAAAACTACTCTAACCAACAAATTACAAAATACTTAAAAAACTTAGCACCTAAATCAGACAGTAATTACTCATTATGGAAAGCAACCAAACACATAACAAACAGAACTATACACCAGCCACCACTGAAAAAACCAAATGGTAATTTGGCAAAAACTAACAAAGACAAAGCAGACATTTAGCAAACTACTTTGAAGACAATTTTACTAATGACCGGGCTAATACAAATAACAGTTCGTATACTAGTAGGCGAAGATGTCCTTAGGAAACAAAATACATAACTTTAACTGAAATTAATAGCTGTATTGAATAACGATTAAAGCGCAAAAAAATCCCCGGGATATGATCAAATAGATGGACATATTTTAAGAGAGCTTCCTCACAAAACGCACTGCCATACATAAGAAACATATTTAATGCAATACTTAGACTACAGCACTTTCCATCCATATGGAAAATAGCAGAAATTATTGCTATTCCTAAGCCAGCTAAGGATCCGACAAAAAGCTCGTCGTACAGACCTATTAGCCTTCTACCGACGTTATCTACGTTATTGCTTTTCGTTCGTTTAGTGTCGTGTCTAACGGTAAACGGAATGTCAGAAATGAGTCATACTTCTGCGCTAAACCAACCGATTTAATAGACGTTAGACGTCACGTCTAAAAAATTCTGTATAGGTGTTTTTCTTGACGTGGAAAAGGCATTTAACAAAGTCTGGCATGACGGCTTACTTTCTAAGCTAAATAGCATGCTTCCCATTAAATTATATAATATTCTACGTGGCTACATAACTGGTCGATATTTGTATGTTAAAAGCGAAAATGCATGCTCTTCACTTAGACACATACGAGCTGGAATACCTCAGGGTAGTGTGCTTGTACCATTGTTATACACCTTGTATACAGCTGACGTCCCAACTCCTAATGACAGTTCAACAATGGTAGCTACTTTTGCTGATGATGCGATATTGATGTACGCTCACAAAAACATGACTACAGCAACAACCAAACTACAAGACATTCTTGACGACACAGCAAGATGGTTTGACAAATGGCATATTAAAACTAATGAACAAACTACCATGCAGGTAATATACACGAAAAAAAAACAAACTTTTTACCAGTACACATAAAACTAAATAGAGTGGACATTCACATTGTCAATGTAGCAAAGTACCTTGGTATGTACTTGGACAATACCTTAAGCTGGAAATACCATATTAAGAAAAAGAAAGAACACATTCAATTAAGATATAAACAAATATATTCACTAGTAAATAAACACTCGAACTTATCAATTAGTAACAAACTAATGATTTATAAGGCTATTTTGAAACCAATATGGACTTATGGGGTCCAATTATGGGGCACGGCTAACAATTTTGTATTAAAATTTTAAATGCAAACGTTCTTAGATTGGCTCGTATTTTTCTACAGCGGCGGCGCTCACTGTCATCCATTTTTTTTTTCTGCTAATTTATAATTTTAATGTGTTTACGTTTTTGCAATTGCACTGTCCACCTCTTCAAATATTCTCCAGGGCTACTCAAAATTGATTTATTATAATTGTGATGCCGTGACGCACACTACTCAATATTATTCCGCCTATAGCATATCTTGCCAATTCGTGTTTTCTAATGTATCGGTAAGTCGTGAGAACGGCCCTTATAGTTCTAATGTTACGCTAAACATAATTAATTTATACTTAATATTCCAAATGAAGAAAAAAGCAGATAAAACACCTGGTAAAATGAAACTGCTCATTATATTAAGTGTCTCTTTATAAATAGACATGTAGTATGTAACCAATTGGGAAATTACACAAAAAAAAAGAAATAGTAATTTCCTTTAGTCTAGGCAGCTTGTGCTTCGTAGTAAATGGCTGTTTTGGTGGGGTTAATTTTGAGTCCCACCTAATTCCACCAGCTCAGTGTAATTTTGAGACCTCTGTTGATTATGTCACAGAGTGTTTCTTCAAACTTTCCACTTGCCATAATGACTATGTCATCCGCATATCCTTGACAGCCTATTACATTTTCGCTTAGCCTATTAAGTAGGCCTTCTACAACTAGGCTCCATAGTAGGGGTGAGAGAACTCATCCCTGTGCACAAACTTTGACTGTTTATATTCTGACGTTGGTGCCATTCACCCCTGTCTCAGCTGTTCTTGTTCTCAGCAGTGACTGTATCCATTTCACTATAATTGGGCCGCTTAACATGCATAGACTAATCAGCGTGGTCCACACACTGTTTGGGGTAAAGCCCATACAAACCCACCGTGCAATTTTGTGTTTTTTATGAAAAAACTCTTCATTTAAATCAATATTAGCTTGCAATTTGCTTTGGTGGATTTAAGTGGACAACCGCTACATATACATATACAAATGGAGGTGTCCCGCCCACTTTTTGAGGTAGTCTCATACAAACCCACAGCTCACTTTTATGCATTTGTATGAAAAACGTCAATATCAACTTGAAATTCGATATGGTGACATCTTACACATCTACTACATCGCTTCATACACATCTACTAGTGGGCGTATACCGCCCATTTTTTGGGGTATCCCCTATTTAAACCCCCACTTTTATGGCTTACAATACTATTTAAAACTTTGTTTGAATGGTATCAGAACTTCGGTTCAACCGAAGTTAAAGTTTTTTCTTTTTTATACTCAATTATAAATTAAGCATTTGTTTTGACAAATTTGCTCAAAATTCAGAATATTTGAAGCGACTGTAATTCGCATAAGTTTTTGACCACGTGGGTTATATTTGGAGATTTTAAAATAAGATCATAACTAGTCTGCTAAGAGCTGTAGCGTAGAATTTAGGGTCCTGATCTTGCTGTAGGTAATTATGTTCTGCCGACCTATATAGCTGAGTCACTGGATCGTCTATAGTTGGATAAAAACTTGATCGTGAATAGTCATTTGAACGTCACAACATAGTGCATATTATTTTTTTTTTTTTTTTGAAACTATCACATAGTTAGGATCCACAAAACCAACAAATTTGACTCAGCCACAGCAAGTAGCATTCTAGCTGAAACACATTTGGAGTGTGATATCAATTTTTCGGTTTTCTGTCTTTGCCATAATATCTAATAATTTTTCGGGAGTCTCAGGAGTCTTTTCGAAAATCATATGAATGTTCAGCAAAGCGTCAAATCCAGACCTTTTGCACAAATGACTGTTTAATCTTCGAAAAGACGAAAAGGAGCGTTATTTACAAGCAAGTGAAACTGGCAAAGATGCGTAGATTTTAAGATGTACAGGGTGTCTCAAAAGGAAAGTTCACATTTAAAAAATCGATAAAACAAAGTAAGTAGTTTATTGAAAAAATGTTTATTACATATTAAAATACACACTTTGGGAATTTATTTCTTAAAAATTATATTGTCCAAATGTAAACCGTTGCGTTCATTTAATCGAGCACTAAAATTTCCTATGACGGCTCGGCAGGTATTCTCCGCGATGGCTGCCATTTCGTGACGGATATTTCCTTTTAATTGTGCCAGGGAAGTCGGTTTGTACCCATAAACTCTAGATTTGACGTAACCCCGCAGGAAAAAGTCCATAGGGGTTAAATCGGGACTTCGTGGAGGCCAATTTATGTCACCTCTCCTGGAGATCAATTTGCCAGGAAAAATTTCATGAACCCGTGGTAGAGACCTGTTGGACGTGTGTGAAGTTGCTAAAAATGCGGAACAATGATGGTCTATGCACATTTAAAGCAACAGCATGCTTCCGAATCGAAAGGTTCGGGTTGTCACGAACAGACTGAGTAACATTGTCTACGTTTTCGAACGTTCTCGAAGACCTTGGACGCCCGAATTTTGATTTTTCCAGCGTTGAACCGGTCCCTTCAAACTTCTCGACCCATTTTCCAATGCGTCGAGGGCTTGGCGCATCATTTAAATGACGAACATGTCGAATACTGCAAAATTTTCTACGCGCTACAGTCGGTGAATTACCGTTTTTTGTAAAACTCACGCACGATCCGTTCCCGAAAAACGCTCCATAGCGATTAAATTCCCAAAATTTACGCTACCGATTGACATACCCCGTGCCCCTCGGAATAGTTGCGTTCACGCAATCAGCAAATCAAATGTGAACTTTCTTTTGAGACACCCTGTAAAATTCGACATCACACAGGTCTATAGTTTCTATAAAGGTTTTTGGCCGCTATTTGCACAAATTCTTCTCCATAGCTTCATTTCATAAGAAAACTCTTCAGTTGCCTGTAAATTATAGTTTGGTCATTCTTCTTTAAAGACTTCAGTCTCGACATTAGCTCTTTTTAAGTTCTTGTGTAGTGCTGACAGAGGAAGGAACGCACCCGTTCTGGGTGCGTTGTATATCGCCTGATCATTTAAGTATAAATCAATAAAGTATATCTTTAAAGTATAAATTTCCTATTTGTACTACACATCGCTGGGTAAGGTAAAAAACTTTGCTCGGGATCGCGGCTATAGCTCTAATTTGATTTTTATTTTTTTATTTTATTGCATAATTTTTAAAGAAATATAAATACAAATACACAAAGCGCAAATCTAAGCAAAATCCAATTGGTAAATCGAATCGGAAGCAACGGGCATTTTAATAAAGCAAACGTCGCTTGTAGCAATATTTATAATCTAATTCCAGCAGATCCGAAAAAGTGTGGGGATTTCTGCGCAAGGAAAGAATGCAAAGAAAAATAACAATTCACGAACAAACCATAATGAAATGTTTATCAAAGTTGTTCTGCTCTTTTCAGAGAATTTTCATTTCAATTTCTTTTTTCTTTTTCTTTTTTATACAGCCAGTGTGTGTGCCTTCTGTGATGTTTTTGTTCCATTTTTTTTTTTCTTAAATTTCTTGCGAACATTCATTCATTCATTCAGAAATGTCGCTAAATAAAATTAGAAACGCATAAAGGCATAAGGCAATGTCGAACAAATCCAATGCAAACCGTGCATCACCCTGTCCTGGCACACTTTTTGCTCCTGCTTACTACTGTCGTGCCATATATTTCGTTTATATTCTTTTTAATTTACCTTATTAGCCTAAACTTGTGCCCGCTGAGGGTTAAAGGTGAAGTTGACGACAAAAAGAAAATAAATTTATGAAAAAATGCCAATCCACTTACATGGCCGTCGGCAATCCATGCAGGCATATACATAGGTAAGGAAAACATCTCCATCACATTTCTTGTCGCGTCGGCGTGTATGCCTAATAAAAATAATAAACATAATTTTTGCGTATATTATTTTGCTTTGCATTATTTCTCTCTTCCTTTTTTTCTGAATAACAAGCACTGAATTTAATTAAAAGTTATGTTTTTCGCCGGCATATTTTCGAAGAAATGAAAATACAACACAGAAACGTGGTGGAATAAAAAGCGCCTCAAGCATTTTAAATGAAACATTCATAATCTGGCTTGTTCTCAGCTGCTTCATTTGGCTGTCATGCGTAAAATTGTTTAGTGTACATAATCAAAACTTTAATGGTTAACTTGACAGGTAAATGTCAAAGTAAAATAAAAGACAAAAGCTTTTAGAGCATTTACTACAGTGCCTTCAATTAAAATCTAAGAATATGGTATGTAATATTATTTTAATTATTTGTTCATCTACCACAATTTATATTTTTGCACAGAACTCAAAATGAATTGCTGCAAAAAAACTAAACAAATCAGAAGATTTTTTATGCCTGCTGTGTACTTTCGTCCGAAAGTTAAAATACTTTCCATCGTAGAACTAAAGTTGCCCGATCTAAACTATTGATATTCAGCATTTTTCTATCACTGTGCACGGTAGTCCGCGCAAGTGACAAAAGCCAACCTCACGAGCACTATATTGTACGCGCAATAGCAAAGTTTTACTGATAATTCCAATCGAGACGTTTTATATACCAACAAACCTACATTCAAAAAATGTTAAAACCACGGAATAATACTGAAATATATTTACGTTTTGGTTCCGGTTTTGGTACATACTACTAAACAGCTGCATAAATTAATAAATTCAAAGTGATTTATGAATTTTCATTCATTCAAATTCAATTCGTGAATGTAACACATTCTAAAATGTCATATCATTCATTTCCTTCAATGCGGAATGAAGTTCACTTCACTAGCAACACTTTGAATGAATGAATGAATGTAATGTTAATTCATTTCACTATGAAACTACGGATAATCAAAAGTTTCAATCATTCATTCAAATGTTTTGAAGTTTCGAATTAATTCAGTTTTCGGTCGCTTGTTAACACTAAGTCTTTATCTAACCGAAACCCTTCTTCAGCCGAATTTATGTTCCGATGTTAGCTAGCAACAAGTAGAATGAGTGGGAGAGAGAGAGAGAGAGAGAGAGAGAGAGAGAGAGAGAGAGATAAAGAAAATTCGTAGCTAGTTGGTAAGGGAATCCATTGTAAGCAGAGTGAAAAATGCTAACATGACATGTAGATATTTTTGCTCACAATTACTCAAGTATGAACAGCCCAATGTTATATGAAAATTATTTTTGTAGGCCTATTCTCAACAAACATATTGTGCTAATGGTTAAATAAGCACCAGATTGTAAATAAAACTATTTAAGTATCTGCTTGGAGTTAAATTTTCTTGCTATGCGCTTAGCTATACTAACATTTTGTTTCTTTGACGGATGTGGGCAAATTAAATGCTTCTTTCTGGTATTTACTTGGATTTTTACTTATTAATTGAATTGAAAGTAATAAATATACAATTACTAATTATATTCTAAAATGTAATATGACTGCATAATAAAATTTCAACATGCTAGAATCAAGCAAACAGAGAGAAACATTAACATGAAGTGCATTCAGAGCATTCGAAGCTATCGTATTCAATCATTCATGACATTCAACTTCATAAGCATTCGAACATCAAAAATTCACTAGCTTCGAATGAATTAGAATGAATGCGAACTTTGCAAACTCATTCATTCAATTCACATTCATTAGAAGAATGTGCACTTTCGTTTAAATTCATGTTTGCATGAATGTGCCATATGCCGTTATGGCCGCATAAGATTCTGTACCGGTTTGAATTTGTTTTGGTATTCGGTTTTGGTACGGCAATTGGGTTTTATTTTCGGTATACCGGTACTGTACCGGTAACAAGCAATATTAAAATTCTTGAAAAAAAAAAATAAGAAATGAATAATTACTATTGCCAACGAAATTATTGTTAAAATAAAAATTGTTGTTCATTCATTAATATCTATATTTTCCCATTCAAAGTAATCATCCTCAGATATAGTACACTTGTGCTAGCTCTCAATTCTCGAGCATTTTTGATATGCGCTTCTTGGTATGGTCATGACCTCTTCCAGCGATACGGTCTTTATCTCCTCAATCGTGGCAAAAAATTCGTCATAATCGTTTTTAGTCTCTCTTCATAAAATTAATTTATGTATTGTAAATGAAGAATCAATTTTCTACAACTAAAGGACACTAGTAATAAGGATTAATATTTTTCTGTGTATATATTTTGTTTTGTATAAAATAAATATAGCAAACAAATATGGCCGACTAGAGCTGCAAAATCATTGATGGTGAATACATCGATGATTTCAACATCGATGATTTCAACATCGATGATTTGAAACATCGAAAATTTGGAAAACAGTAAAAAATGTAACAAATTCATTGTTTTAATAAAAAAATAAAAAGAGTTCACAGAATAGTCCATATATATATGGTGTATGAGTAGTGCTTAAAGGAACAAAAATTCAGTTTCATTTCTTAAAATAATAAATAACGAAAATAAAGATTCATTTCTTAAAATAAAATAAATTTTACTTTCTTAGTATTAATTAAATGTTTTTCTTGAGATCTTTCTTAAAATTATTTAAATGTCTTCATTGAGATATATTCATTAAGGCACTGATTTTTTTCATTTACAATTGCTCCAGCTTGAACCAAATTGGTTCTCATTAATTTGAAAGTTAACGATAAGAAATATAATATATAAAATATAAATGTAGAAATATTTACCTTCCAATATTCGAGCGGATCTATTCCTTATGATGCATTTCGCTGCTCCAAAAATTGACGCAATTCTAATATTGTATCCGCTCTATTGTTTTTGGGTTTCTGCTGCACTTTTTCTGCCACAAAACTGTAATGGTCTGTGGTGTTTGATGTCTTGGTTGGCGGTGCCTCATTTGGACTAACATATTGCACATTTCGCACATTAATGAGAGATGCCAAGTCATTTATTAGTGCATTCACTCCTTGCTCTGCGTTAGCCAGGTTATGAAATCCTTCCTTCTTAAAGAGCGGATCGAGCACCGTTGCCATCCACAATACAATTATTAAAATATAAAGCCTCAATTGCTGCGACTCTTACTAACTTGAAATGCGCAAAAACTGTCCATTTTATCCAGAGGAACCGCCAACGAAATGAAAACTAACTAACTGTAAAACTAATAAAAATAATGCAACAAAATACCCCATTTTTTGAAAAGTCCTTAGTTATGCTTTAGCCACTCACCATGCAGTGAATCATCGATGATTTAAAAAAAAACCTCGATACATCGGACAAATGTAAAAACATCGATGACATCGATGTTAACATCGATGACTTTGCAGCCCTATGGCCGACCTTGCAAACGAAAACTTTTCCCCGGCTCAGGGAGAGCAGAAATACAAAATAATTATAATACTGAAAATACGACACCACCACTGTTTCTAGTACATGATCGAGGTCTTCTGTTGAAGTCGTTGGCAATACCTCTCGCCCATCTCTCTCGTAGGCTGACGTGGCATCTGGTAATATTAACCACAATAAATAAATTGAGAAAAATAATAAAGATAAAGTTGATCCCATACCAACTCCTATCCAACAAAATGATATGAGCGAATAAAAAAGAGCATATTCGCATACTCCATACACACTCTGCTAACAAGGCTCATAATTAAACTTTATCACTGAACACCATACTTAATATACCAATTTGGTATGCAAACAGGTTAACAAGCCAAATTAATGCAATAAACATATTTTTAATAGCAAACCAAATTGACATAATGCTCATATCAGAAGCACACTTTACCAACAAAAGTTTTGCAAAATTAACCAGTACAATATATGTACATATATAGCATTAATCATCCCGCTGGTACACCTCAAAATTTAATACATACTCGTACACAAAAGGCAGTTCGCTCAGCAAGTGCAAAGGTCTTCAAATATTCTTCGAGCGCCGACCCCTGTATTTAAAGATATGTATCTAAGCTTGTCCAAATAGTATTGTATTTAAAATATTTGTATGTGATGTTAATGCAGGAAATAACATACAATATGTAGGTATGTATATGATGCCAAGAAATTGGTATTTTAATGTATCCCATTAATTGTCATTAATAGAAAACTATAAATCGCCATGAAATAAAATGTAGGACCTTTTTTATAAGCTTGTATTTTAATTTGGTTTCATACAAATGCTTGATTTTCAATTATTTCCCTTGGTTATTAATACATACAAGGACGAAGAAAGTCAAGAGTCTGAGTCCATGACGAAGGGTTAAGTAAAATCAATTACATATTACAATAAATCCCAACAATACAAAAGAAAAATACAAATATTTTGTCACAAACTTGTTATCGGAAGTTTCGTGAGTAGGATTTAGTCACTTGCTTTTTACCTTGTCAAGTGTTTTTTTTTTTTGATTATATTTACACCTATTATAAAGGGTGTCTCAAAAGAAAGTTCACATTTAAAAAATCGATAAAAAAAACAAGTAGTTTTTTGAAAAAGTGTTTATTACATATTCAAAATACACACTTTGGGAATTTATTTCTTAAAAATGATATTGTCCAAATGTAAACCGTTGCGTTCATTTAATCGAGGACTAAAATTTCTTGACGGATATTTTCTTTTAATTGTGCCAGAACCAAACCAAAAAAAGTCCATAGGGGTTAAAACTTCGTGGAGGCCAATTTATGTCACCTCTCCTAGAGATCAATTTGCCAGGAAAAATTTCATGAACTCGTGGTAGAGACCTGTTGGACGTGTGTGAAGTTGCTAAAAATACGGAAGAATGATGGTCTATGCACATTTAAAGCAACAGCATGCTTCCGAATCGAAAGGTTCGGGTTGTTACGAACAGACTGAGTAACACTGTCTACGTTTTCGAACGTTCTCGAAGACCTTGGACACCCGGATTTTGCTTTTTCCAGCATTGAACCGGTCTCCTCAAACTACTCGACCCATTTTCCAATGAGTTGAGGGCTTGGCGCATCATTTCAATGACGAACATGTCGAATACTGAAGAATTTTCGACGCGCTACCGCTGTCGCTGAATTACCGTTTTTGTAAAACATTTCTTTAGCTGCAATCAAAAAAAAGTACAGAACTATAAAATTTTTATTAAAATTCAAAAGTAATACACATAAAATAATCATTTCGGAATAAGCAACCGGTAGGTATGCAACAATGCACCTTATAAAATATTATAAAACCTTCGCGATGGCATTTGTATTGTTGAGTACACTCCTACAAACCCGTACATTTCTTTACGTAGATACTCTAGTATATACGCAAATTATTTTTATTCATTCTCCACAGTCAACGTAGAACAAATTTGCAAATTAAAAATTTAAAATTCAATAAATCCAACAGCAGTATTGGGAGTTCCAACAGCAGAAATACACATTAAAATGCAACAATTTGTTTTACTTGTTGGCATTTGCAATGGATTTTTGCCCGAACATTTTACGAGCACGAGCAAGAGTATTTCAACTGTAACAAATGTCCCCGGGCAAACAGACGGGAGGGCGGACAGCCATCTATTGGTTTTATATGGAGTCACTCCACCCACAATTGAACTGAGCCGCCGAACAGTTTCAAACCCATACCCAAAGTCCATATTCATGCTGCAGTTGCTCGGGCACCCTAAAGACTCTTTGCAATACAAAAGCTGACCTCATGCTCAAATAACAATGCAATGACTAGTGAAACCTATAGGAACATCATGGAGCATGAGTGCGATGTGTTGCATTGTGAATGTGAATGTGAATGTGCTTGGGATGGGAATTGGTGGTGGTGCTGCTCTGGCAGTGTTTTTCAAACGCTATCAGTTGATTCCATGGATGTACCGTGCCATGCAGTGCAAAAGTGCAAGTCGTCACTCAGTCAGTCTGTCAGTCAGTCAGTCAGTCAGTCAGTCAGTCAGTCAGTCAGCTAGCCATTCAGCCAGCTACCGAGTCAACCAGCCAGCGGAGCGTGTTTTTAGTATGGCTCTGGGTGCAATTACCAATAAACGTAACAGGTGATCAATTGTAATAAAACTCCCAGGGTGCTTTTTCTTTTCATTATTTCCATTGCAACGTATGTGAACGAATAAGCGAACGATTGAGGAGCAATAGACCTCCACAGGAGAACTAGCTATCCGCTGTTGCCTTTGAACAATCATTGAATCAGTTTGCTCGTTCCTTCACTAAATGTGACTCTCTATATTTCTGCAGCAGAAATCCTGCTCTCTAAAGTATTTTCTTTGTCACATTTTTCATTGTTGTTGTTGTTGTTGCTGTTGTTGTTGAATCACCTTACCTCGGTGCTTGATGAACTTACTGCCAATGAATACTTGCAGAATTATTGAGTTGCATTTGAGTTCAAAAAGGGACTATCAATAGATTCGATTTTTTTAGCCGTGTGAAGTTGGCAGACCTGTTTTTACATTGAATGTTTTTTTTTCTTTTTCTTTACGGTTTTATGTTATTTCAGCACATTTTACGGCCAAATAAGTAGGTGAAAATGAAAAAATATGGAAATATGAAAACAACGGTAGAGATCCATTTCGACCACCTGGCAAACTCTAGTTAAATTTAGAATACACAAATGAGCGCACAAATGAAAGCATTTTGTTTTTCAGGTAGTTTTTATAACCAAATAGTATCATTAATTTTTTTTTTGGGATGGTCCAATCAATGATTCCATCAATGATTTCGATGTATGTCTGCAAAAAGCAGGGAAGTGATGCACAATCTGAGAGATAACGCCACTCAATGTATAATTATTTTCTTTCACCGTTCTGCGTACAGGGAATTTATCAAGTCAGATTGTAGTTTGGATTTGAATGTGTTCACATTTCAAATAATAAATCCAATCCAAATATTCAGATGGATTGTGTTGATTTAATGCAATGCATAATTGTACCGAATGTACGGTATTTTCTGTAAAAATTTCGAGAAGAGAAGCTTCAAAAGTATTATGAAAATCAAATTCCAAGTCTGCTGGCACGATTTCCAAAATTATCACATTCAATGCATTTAGTTTTAAAAATGATGGAAGAAGTACTTTTGAGCAATTTTTGAAGTATGGGCATCAAAGTAGTGAAAGAGCTCGTGGTGATAGCTCTATCCTTGTACAGGCTTGCACTGACTCCTTCATGAATATATGTATTTCAATACAAAAGCGAGAACACTCTTATCAAAGTGTAAAAATATTCAATAAAAGTATTGTCAAACACCTTAAAATGATACGAAAAAAGTTTGGTGTTTTTTTTTTTGTTTCGGAGGGTGGGCAAACGAAGTTAACATTTGGACCAACCTGGACTAACATTGATGAAATGAATTGCATTCACAAAAATTAAAAATTTCATACTTCGGGGTGCTGGCTTTACAAAAAAATAATTCATTTTTCGAAACTTGTTTTCTTTTTTATATTCACTTTTATTGGGTGGCCAAACGAAATATTTTGGTCAAACCTGGACTCAAGTTCGACAAATGAAAGAAGGAGAGTTTCACACTTTGGGGTGCCAGGATCACAAATTAAGAGTTTGATTTTGGAATGGCTTTTTCATTTTTAATATTATTTGTAGGTTGGACAAACGAAATTCTGACTTGGACAAACCTGAACTAACGTTGGAAAAACGAACTGCAGTAAAAAAAATTAAAATTTCTCACTTCGGGGTGTCAAACTTACACGGGTGATTAGCTATGAAAGCAATTATAACAACAAAGATCCCTGCAGCCAAGAGTACGCGACTACGAGATACCATGTACCTTGTTGAAAACTCCTTTGATGACTTTGGTTGCGCCCTCTAACGTCCAATAGATGGCACCGCCTTCTTTGAGCACAACCATGACCATTGTATTAGTTATATGATGCACTATCAAGATGGCGCAAATATTGTAAACTATGCATATAGGAAACAAATAACCGTATTGGCGTGGCATACAAAATTATTTCTAAACTTTTAATTCGTATATATCCGGCTTATCTAAATATCCAAGGTTTCAGAGTTTCACCGCAATATTTTGTTCAGTGACACGGCTCGCTTCTACCTCAGTGGCTTTGTCAATAAGTAAAATTTTCTGGCAAACCCCAATGGTGATCCATCTGCACGGTTTGTTGCGGTTTACGGGATGGTGGTATCATCGAGTCGTACTTCTTCAAAAACGAAGAAAATACATCAGTCACCGTCAATGGAAAGCCTTTGGTTTCAACAGCATTGCGCCAAATGCATAGTTCTAGAGCACGTATTGAGGCAAAAGTTTGATGATATTATAACCTCCAGAAACGATCCCATTGCATGACCCGCAAGACCATGTGAACTAACACAGCTGGACTACTTTCTGTGTGCATACTTGGAATCGTTAGTCCATGTCGACAAGCCAGCATCGAAACCAATATCGAACGCACTAAACGTAAGATACGGTTTCAAATGATTTAAAAAATAGGTGGAAAATTGTACCTCTATTCCTATTCCTATTCTAGTCCTCAATTCCATTTATTTGTATGCGTTTCATTTCTTGTTAAAGTTCTACATCTCATTAAAAACACACTGTATTTTCAATGATATGTAAAATAAACCAACTAATATTACTAAGAGAGTTATTTAAAAACCCTTTACTATTTTCCATACCCCCATATATTTCTCTTTGTCGCTTACTCTATATGCACATCTTTGTTAATGCAACAACAAAAATGCTGCGCAACCTTGTGACATACATGATTTTATTTTTTTTTCCGTGACTTATTTAGTCGTAATTTTCTCACTTTTTATCTCATTTGAAGCTACGCTTTTCACACACTTGTGCGCATTCATTTCTTTTCATTCTTTTCTGCACAACTCAATACCAAGTTTCATATAAATAGTGAAAGGGCGATTAAGCGTGACCAATTGCTGGGCTTTAGTTACCTTTGCTTTGCTTTAGTTTATGAGGATGCTTAGCATCAATGGTGCATTAAGCTCGAAATGCAACAGCGAATGGGAATTCTTTATTAAAGACTTGAGTGTTGGCCATAAACCTTAATAGCTACGGTACACAAATTTAAAGTGCCAAGCAAAGCTTAATAAATCGTAAAAGAATCGCATACAAATTTTATGTTGACAGACGATTGATTTAAAGAACTAGAGCCAATAGTACAAGTAGGTGTACAAATTTATCAAATGCAAGAAATAAATCGTAAAAATCTCATTAAAAATTACAAGAGAAAAAAGAAACGTCGAGTACACCGAAAAAAAATAACATATCAATAAAAAAAAAAACAAGAAAAAACGTTAATCTCGATTAAACCGAAGTTCCAATACCATCCCCACGAAATTTGAAATCGTATTGTAAAACATAAACGACGGGTGGGTTTATTTAGAGCCTACTCCTGAAGCGAAGCCGCCATATCGAATTACAAGCTGATATTGACTTTAATAAAGAAGATTTTCATACAAATGCATAAAAAGTGGGTTTGTATGGGGATACCTAAGAAAATGGGACTGACACGCCCATTTGTATATGTATATGAAGCGGCTGTCCACAAAAAGCCACCACATCGAATTTCAAGCTAATTTTGATTTAAATAAAGAAATTTTTCATAAAAATTATATATTTAAAATTGCATAAAACAGTCGCATAATAGTATAAAAATTTTAGTTTATACGTTAACAAAACTAACTTAAAACTAGAAGAAGGAAGTTATTTCATTTTATGCTACAACATTTGAGAATAACACTACCGCAAATGTCTGCGTACAGGCTTCTTTTTTCGAAGAAAATGCTGTGGTAATAATTGGTAGGATAATGCTTTCTTGCCATTACCTCCGTAAGACGCCTTGGCATGGGGTCCACACATTTTTTTGTATCTTCACTTGTAATTTTTTCCCATTCCTCCCTTATTAAATCTTTTTCCATATTTTTGGAGGTAATGGTGTGTTGACGAATTAAGTGTTCGAGTAAGTTCCACAAATGCTCAATGGGAATCAGGTCCGAACATTGGCGAAGTGTCCTCAACTGATTTTTTATATTTTAAAGGAGCCAGAACTTTACTTTATGCGCACTGTGCTTGGAGTCGTTGTCCTGTTGAAACCAAAACTCTTCTCTTCGCAGCTCCAACTTTTGGGAACCTTACAGCAAATTATCCTTCAAAACTTGGATACAACTAGTTTGATTCATTATTGATTCAATTAATGTTAGTTTCCCAACAACATTGGCTGCTATACACCCAAACCACAACTCCTTCTTCACCATGTTTTACGATTGGCAAAAAATGTTCCTTTTCATAAGCCGTACCGTTCTTTCTTCATACCAGCTTTTTCCTTTTATTCCAAATTTGCTCTCATCCGAAAAAATAACCTTGTTCCAAAATTCTGGGGGCTTGGAAACGTACTTATTTGCAATGTGCTTCTGCTTAATTACAGCTGAGATATGGAGCTTCTTAAGGGCAACTCGACCATGATACCCTGCTGCTTTTCATTAATGCAACATTGGACATTCTTTTCTAATATCTTTCATCTAGCTGGTGTGCAGTCAACCTTAGATTTTGTCGAATTAACTGAATGTCGCGTTTCTCTCGTTTTATTAAAAGATATGGACGATCTGATCGGGTTTTTGACCAGATAGAACCCTTTGAAGTGTAATTAGTAACTAGTCTTTGTATAAAACTATAGGATTTTCCCTCAAGATATAGCCTTAAAATAATTTTTCGACCATCCGCACCAACTTCGTTGTTGTCCATGGCGCTATCAACATTTTTTTGACTGAAAAATAATGAACTAAAACTCCAAAGTGAGATAAGCATTTCTTAGAATATTTTTAGGTAACGGTAATCGCATAAAATGGTAAAAGGAACATTGGGAGAGTGTCGAAGATAGTCACAATCCTTCGATGTCCATGACAGACAAAGTGATCCACCTACCAGTCATCACATCATTACGTCATTCCATTTCAGATAGTCAAAATTTTTTATATACTTTAGTGTCAACTAATTACAGAAACTATTGCCAAAACCTACTGGAACATGTATTTTCCACATTGTCCTTCCCACGATTGATTAAGTGGCATATTTATGTTAAAACTGTTTAGAACTAAGTAAAAACTACAGAAAACCGTTATGAATTACTGGAAAAGTTGTACTGCGACCTCATTTTCTAGAGACTATTTACGTCGTACGACTTCATTTAGTCAAGTGTAAAAAACCATTAGCTAGCAGAGATAAGATTGTCTTACAAAAACAGATATAATAATCTTGTACCAATCGTACCCACGATGAAGACCGCCTTTGACATAATGAATATAATGATAATAATAATGACGAGTTAAATTTTTATTTTTTATTCGTGGCCATTATATTTTTATACGACACCAAGAAGTATTTAGTTACATAACCTGGGTTAGTTATATATTGCGCGAATTATTACAATGGATTACATTTGCGATATGTCATTAGATAGTTAGCCAAAAATCCGATGGGATCCTGCGGAGAAGTGGATTTCATTGATTTAAATGCTTGAATTAAAATTGAAATGACAGTTTGATCCAAATACTGCCTCATTGGCAGAGATTCGATGTCCGATGTATTTGCGGCGGTAGACGAGGATGTTTGTGTAGTCTTTACTATATTCAATATAGTATTACCAGATGAAGTTGAGGATCCAGTTTCACGATTTTGATGCGCAGAAAAGTGATTGGCCAAAAAATCGATGGGATCTTTGGGACGTACGCTTGAAACAGCGACGAGTCCTTCCTGGACAATTTTCAACCCACCATTGCCTAAAATTTTTAACGTAATCGAGTTTATGAGCGGCTCTGGCTCTGGCTGAGCCTCGTGCAAGGTCAAAGTCGTAGTTTCTGAACCGTTTGGCAACCGCGGCCTTTTGGTATTCATTAAAGCTTTCTAGAGAGTACAATTAGAAAAATGCACAGAAAAAAGATGGTAGACAATCTGCAGGCTCAAACAAGCGCGTGACGCTTAAATAAATGTCTTGCTTACCTTTTTTTGGCACCTTTTAAAACGCCACACTTTGACTCGCAGCACAATTGAATTGATTAAGTGAAACAAAATCAATTTTATATTTCAATAAATTTCATGCGTCTGACTGCGCTTACCCGATTTAGAAATACAATAAAAAAAGCCGTGGTATATATCAGCAGTGTGACAGAATATACAAAATTTTACCAGATAAAATTAATAGGGTATTTCCACCAAAAACATTTTTAGCATTTTTTATTTTACGTCTACTGAAGGTGTTTCCACCGGTATTTCTTATGCTTGTAACACACAGAAAATAAGCTGCAATTTCTAAATTTTGAAAGATTGTGAAAAATTGTTTATAGAAAATAATTAATTATCTATTTGCAAGGTTTTCATATGTAATTGAATGTATTTGTACAAATACCATCCACGTTGTCTTAAAGTTCATAACACATTAAAGGAGACATCGTAGACCCCAATATAGTAAATATATTCTTGATCAGCTGAAGATGAATCGATTAAGCTATGTCCGCCTTTCAATTTTTAAGATATTTGGCTGAAACCCGACACATACCCTTATTTTTATTGCAGTTTAATAGAGTTACCATATTGACATTTTTTTCCATTTTTTGCTGTCATTATCAAATTATAATTTGACATTGTCATTTCTTGTGGAATTATCAAGTGGCACTTACTACACAATTTTAGGGAAAGCTTCAACAACGTTTTATTTATTAGGTATGAACGAAGAAATCTCGGACACTATAAGAGATAGAGCCTCCAAGTTCCGACATTTAGACTCTTCTGTTTCGTCTTCAGAAAAAGTTTATTGTGGATTCATATAATTCAGTTTATATTACTCTGACTTTTAAGTAATCCACACGAGCCGTTTCTTCTGAAAACTGTGCATGAACTCTTTATGTCCCAGTTAATAACATTCTATAACACAGATGATTCTTAAATAAGTGTGTAAATTAGTAATGCACAGACACGTGGATCCTTATTCTTCAAACATTCATTGACTACGAATCCTAAGTGTGTGTGTGTGTGTGTGTGTGTGTGTGTGTGTGTGTGTGTGTGTGTGTGTGTGTGTGTGTGTGTGTGTGTGTGTGTGTGTGTGTGTGTGTGTGTGTGTAAACATTCTTGCATGAATAGGCGCGTGCGAGCGAAAATCTATATTTACTTTTTCTGTTACACTCGCTTTGAACTTATGAAAAAAATTGCATATGGTGAATGAGAGGGTGACGCTGCATATGGTGAATTTATACTAAAGATGACATATTCCCCTAAGTTACGTTCTTCTTCATTTCTTATTTCGCCTTTTTCTTTTTCATTTTTAGCTGATTTGGATATTCGTTTTTATTTTGCGCCTAGAGCAGTTAAGAAAATCACCACAACGGAATATGTCACCTTATTGATAAATCCAAATTAAAGATCGAATGGAATAAAATTTAAGTGGCACGTTGTATTATTGGCAGAGTGTATATATATGTATGTATGCACTTGTTTTGCTGACAGCAAAAAACAAAAACAAATGAGATGCGAGTAAAGACGTTCATGAGTAAGCACAATTTCTCAACATAAAATATTCACATTGCGACTGATTCTCATTTAAATATTTTGGTTAGACTTATTAGCTGAATGTTTTATTAAATATATATAATTAAATATTTATAATTGAGAAGTTATTATTGTTAAATGGTAATTTAAGCCTTTTTAATTCGTAAATAAAGAAAGGAAGTGAAGCATAATGGAAGTGGCGCACAATGTGGTGAAAATGATGTATTAAGTAGGTTATTTTTTTTTTTATTCTTCGGTTTCGGATTCGTGCAAAAATACTCGAAAATGTGGTTTCGCACATCACTATTATTTACATTTTTCGCAGAAACAAATAAAAACAAATAATTCGTAAGAACATTTCTTTGTACATGCATACATGCAAAGGAGGCATCGAGACCCCATAACGTAGATATATTCTTGATGAGCTCGACCAGACGAGTCGATCTAGCCATGTCCGTCTGTCTGTATATTGTTGAGCAGCTTTTGAGGGCTAATTTTTATGATATCCAGTTAAAAATTTGCACAGACACTTCCATTTTATAGTAAGTCGTCGCCCTCTATACTTGTGGCATTAGTGCTGCTACGTTTTTCTGTCAGCATGATCAAGAGGGGTGAGCGTCCTGTTATGGCTGCACAACAGTCTTGTGGCTCAGCGCTTTCTCCCGAGCACTATCCGGCGTCAGTCCCTGCTCGTGGTACCTTATCGGGTCATCCACACTGCGTATCGGGTCATCCATCCCACCTGGCTGTCCTGGTGGTGGTAGGATCGGCTGCCTATCCAGCGTAGCTTTCATACTATGCTGGGACGTTTTGGTGGCTGCACCATAACTTTTACCTTGTCCTTACCTTGTCATTAACGTTGTTCTCTCCACTGTCGGTCGGTTCGTCACTGATTGGAGTTGCAGCCGGCGCACGGGTACGTTCACGTACCGATGTTGGACGACCCTCGTCCAACCGCTGCTCTTCAAGCGGCGTTGCAGCTTGTGTCGCGGTGCACTCCCGCGGTATTTTAATATTTTTATTGTTTGACTGGTTCATAATTGGACCCACGAGTTGCGGAGAAGGTATGTCCATCTGTGCAGAGATCTGCCATATATAGACACGGTCACAGTTACTCTCCGAGGCGACCAGTTATCGGAGAGGCACCGTTAGAGACTGAGTTATTATTATACAGACCCCTCAGCCAGACTGATCATCGACACGGTATGCATGACATCTTGATCCGGCCCTGTAGGTAGTTTACATAATTCCACTGGTCTAGGATGTGATTTGGTACTTTGGAGTGGAAACATGGGAAAACTGTGTGTGGGAGACACACACCGCTCAAATTAACACCAACGTGGCGGCCCTCTCACCTCAGAAGGAGTACTGTATTCATTTGGAGACAACACCTAAGAGTCGACTAGGGATGATGCTAACACGAAACAGTAGACAGACGTCTCCTTCACATTATACCATCCCCCTTAAAACACGATTTAGTGGATACCAAGGTACACGCCTACTAGTAGACTTGTATGAAGCGGCTATGTATAAGATGCCACCATATCGAATTTCAAGTTGATATTGTCGTTTTTTCATACAAATGCATAAAAGTGATCTGTGTATTTGTATGGGACTACCTCAAAAAGTGGGCGGGACACGCCCATTTGTATACTCGTATGTATATGAATTTTGAGCTAATATTGACTGAAATAAAAAAACAGAAGTGGTCGGTGGGTTTGTCTTGGGGCTATCCCAAAAAGTGTGTGGGACACGTCCATTAGTCTATGTATGTTAAGCGTCTATCCATAAAAAAGGACCACATCGCATTTTAACTTAATAATGACTTTAATAAAGAAGTTTTTCATACAAAACACAAAAGTGGGCAGTTGGTTTGTATGGGGGCTACCCCAAACAGTGGGCGGGTCCCATTAATTAAAGACATATCAGCGCAACTTCTGCTAAAATTCATATCAACATTTGTTGTGGTTTTTCTTTCAGTGTAGATGCACAATATAAAGTGTTTCAAGCTATTCTTCTAAGTACATTATTTGCAAGTAATTATCTACGATTCAAGTACCTATTCCAACTAATTAGTTGCATTTCAATCGAATGAGCCAATAAGGACTTGATTATTTGTACCTGATTGAACTATCGAAAGGAATCAAATCACTTCAAAGCACTTCAAAAAGTCCTCGTACAAAGCCGCTAATTTAATTTAAATTCACTTTAAAATATTTTGCACAAAAGCAATTATCTACACAATATCGTGTAGGGTGCTACTCATCTCCTACTTTTACGATTTTGACGTAAAGTTGTAAAACTTAGTAGAATAATTTAAACTTAAAAATGCAAAAACATAGTACGACGATTAGCAGCAGCCACAGCCACGGAAATAGAGGGGAAACGAATGCGTAATTATTTCAAACACCTTCCCAAAAACGAAATGCATCGCACCTCAATTTTCAACTCAACTCGCCTAATAACTGAGCAAACTTAATCCCAATTCGGTGCTCACAGCATCCGCCGCACAGGACTGCACACCTCTTCTTCATCTAGAAAAGCACAAACTCATTAGCGTTGTCAAAAAAAAACAATGGTGAAAACCGATGTTTTAATACCCTTCACACCATTTATCGTCAACCAAAAACGAATTTTGTAAATGAGAATAAGAAGCGTAGCATTTAGATTAAAATAGTTAATATGCAGATGAGCTCGTTTGCAAAAGTCCTCATTAGTGCGGAACGTTATTAATTACCATCCTCTTGGAAATGGTAATTAATAAGTATTTTAATAGTCAAACTTTTGCACAAGCTCCGACAAAAGAAACTCTAAAATGTCTATACGTGCGTTAAACCAATTACTATGTCAAAATCCTGCTTTCCGATTTCCACGCCAAGGAAAAGAAGGAATCTTTGGCAAAACAGTCGAAAAATGTTAGCTTTCCGACCTTCCCTTACCTCCAGCAATGGAGAGAACCTAATCGGGATCACCGCAGTTCGGAACAAGTTTATTAGTAGCACCAGATTTTTACACCGATTACACACGTAAATAAATTGGTCATGTTCTGATCGACATAAGACACGCACCGATGTGCCAACGATATGGGTTGCCAGCATCGACTAGGACTACTACCTTGTGGCAGCCAAGGCTCAGCATGATGAACGCCGCATATTCCAATACTCAACGAAACATAGATGTCGAAAAGCGGCAATCACAACAGAGTGTCGAAGTGTTTTCAGCCAGTCTCTCTCAACTGGCTTCTCCGGCTTTTGAAAATATATGTGAGCAGTGGAGACACATATTCCACTGCCAAGGAGTTCATTGGTGTAATACACCAGATGTTTGACGAGCTCTTGGTATGACGAGGAGTGCCCCTGAGCTATTGTACAGAATGACAGAGTGTGGCTTGAGGATGTTGAGGTGCTATGTGATAGAAACGAAATTGTTTGCAAAGGTCATACGTCTTATCGAAGCTTTTAAGCCCGGGTGTCTTTCTGCAAGGATGAAAATGGAAAGCTTCTTACAGATGCACAGAAATAACTGAGAATATGGAGCAGTGATTTATGTAACCAGATTGGATGCGATGAATAGAACAATGCGGCCGATAGAGCAGTGTTTCTAAAGCCACTAGTTGATGATGGCTTTCTTGTAGAGCCATCGGACTTTACCTAGGTCGATTCAGCAATTATAAAGCCTAAGAATAACAAAGCGACATGCTCCGATGTTGTAAGGCGTGTACACCAACTATTATGCCCATCGATTGGAATCGCAGTGTTCCTTGTCACATCTTTATGAAAGGAGACCCAGCTACCGGCGCGAACTACGGTGCAATATATAACCGTCAGACCGATAAAGTCGATATCGACAGAACAAACGGCAAGTTAGCAGGGCGTTCTCGGAAATTGAGCAATAGTCATAGCTCACGGTTCTAGTGGGGAAAGACGACAAAACGAAGTACTAAGTATCCGCTCGCAAACCATGGATGCGTCAGAGACGGTCTGCTACGGTTTTTAGTGTTGTAGAAACTTTATTTAACTGGAAACAGTGACAACCAGCAACAGCAACGTCAGCCTAGTGATCAGGCGAGAATCACGTTTTACTAATTAATGCTACTTTCGGCTCTTTCAGCAATTTCCGAAGTACGAAGACAAAAATCTATAATTTGGTGATAATCCCGATCATGTTATATATCACAGCAGCATGGATCCTGACCACATCGCATACAGCGTCTTCGGAAGTGTTCGAGAGAAAGAAAGACAATGTGTTTCGTTTGAATTTTGGTCGTATTAAAATATAACATAATCTAGCGAATAGATAGCGGAGCTTTAGCACGGTGGGTTAACGAGGAGAACATAAATCTTTATTGGTTTATTGAACAGAAATGCTGGAGTTTTGGCTTGCAAATGATCGCCAAACCGTAAGCCTTGTTAATTTTGTGCTGCAGCAATGTCGCAGTAAGTTAAATCAAAATTAAGAACTTTGTTGGCTATGTTAATGTTTGTTTAAACAAATGCAAAATCGTATGGTTTCAAGGTTTAAAACGCAGCATCAAAGTTGGCTTGCATCACGTTGCAAATACAATTTCAACGATGTAACTTTGCTGAAGAATCCCCTATAAATGTAAGATGCCCTCGATTATGCTATGATGAAACGAGTTCTCGCTTAAAGCGCAGATTAGCTGTCGAAGTTTCAGCAGACCATGTTAATAATACAAATCTTCTTGTTCATGCAGCAGCGGTGGCTGCAAAGAAAGCGCATTTGAAAAACATGGAAGAAGGAAAAAAGAAGGCTGAGCCTGTACGTTTTACTCCAGAAGAAGCCTTTGATTTTTTACTGGAAAACAGCTTGACAAAAAAACAATACATGAACATTAGACAACAAAGTAAAAACCGGAATTGTGATATTTACACGAGCTAAAAAAATTAATTGCTGCAAAAGAGCAATGTAGACCTAAAGGAATATCTATCAACGAGTCTGCCGCGTCTGTTTCTTTACAGAAGCGCATAAAGTTGTTACAAAATGAGGTTATTAGTGTATATACGTATATTTCCGAGTTGAAATTAATTGTCTGCTATGGATTTGAAGGTTCGACTGGCCAAAGCCTCTACAAACAAAATTTCGAATTGGATGCATCAGACGCATTGGATCAGTCTTTGTTTGTAACAATTCTAATCCCATTAAAGTTAGTGGATTCAACAGGTCGAGTTGTTTGGATGAACCGCTCTTTGCAGTCTATTCTTTCGATTTAGATGTAGAAAATGATTAAATAAATAATAGTTTAAATAAATGAATAAAATATATTAAAATTAATGCCTTAATTAATGAATTAAAATGTGTATTAACTTATGATGCATACATTTTGTTTTCAAGGACATTAACTTATATGGGGTGTTGAAGAAGGCGTGGTTCGATCGGTCTAAAATATGACCATAAAGTGTACCAAGTTTCAGGTCTGTATCTACATTTTTCTAATTTCTGCCAATAATTTTGGCATTTGGACCAGTGTGCATTGTAGTAAATAGTCAGCACCCATTTTTGGTTCATATAAGTTACAGGGTAACTTGAAGCCGAGCACACTTAAGTGCAACACTTTTTCTTGTTTGCAATATGATGCATCCACTAATGGTGTATCCAAATACAAATGAGCTACGAAGTTTTCAAATAAACATTGCACCTATATTTAATAGGGTCCACTATGCCCCATTTTATGCGTTACTAACTTTCCTCTAAACTGATACACTGTGTGGAGAGTATAAAAATGGACATAGACTGATATAGACAGAAAAAGAATAAAAGAGGTATCTGCAGTAAAAATGACGTCCGTACAGGTATTCTCAAAGTGTCAACCAAAATTCTAATGCAAAAATAAAGGGCTAGGGTGAATCCTTTTTTTATCGTTCTATCAGTGTATATGTACGCTTGTAAAACACACTAATGTGTCATGTTAAATTAACACTTTAATTTATTCCGCGTTTTCCACGCAGCAAAGTGCATATTTAATCAGTTTGTATTTACTTTCATTCCTCGTCACTCGACACATTCGAATGTAGCCATCTCTTTTCATCTAATTCTCTGTCTTGCTCTTTCAGTTGCCCTCGTTGTACCACGAGCTTGAGGGTCGTTCAAAAAGCTATCGGAATTTAATGAAATGTTGACATGAATTTATGGGGGAACTAACCAAAAGAAAAAAAAATAGATAAAAATATTTTTAGTGTTTTTTTTTCCAATCGTATCTACATAATCACCATTAATTTCACTACATTTCTTTATTCTGTCCTGAGAGTCGTGCCTCTGTAGCTTCTCAATTTCTAGATTACCTGCATCAATTATCTCCGCATTGCTACTGAAATAAAATTTTTTTCTAAATTCTCAGACAGCAATAAAATTACTAAAAAGTACTCGTAATATGCTATCTGTGACTGATAATGATTTGTGTCCTCTTTTTTTTTAATTTTCCTCATGGCATTTATTACTATTTCCATAGTTATCAATTCTTGTGTCAAAAATGTACTTCCGTCAAATTTGGTCTTTGGCAAAGGACAATTTCCATCACTTTTTCGATGTTTTTGTCGTTGACAGAGGTGGATGGAAGTTTTCTACGATTTCACGACCCTCATTGAATGCTTTATGCCATACAAAGTTTTCGCGTCGTAAACAAGCATCTGAGAAAAATAGACTAATTATCGCCTCCCGCTCAAACTTGGCATGTATATCAATGACAGTGAGAGTCAACTTAAGAAGAAGAAAAATGACCGATTCGGTTTACCGGTTCGGTTTAATTCCACCAGTTCGGGTCAGTTTAGATCTGGAGCTATATCTGGAATCTTCAAAATTATTTGGAAATAGTTTTAAGAAATGATGCATTTGGCTCATTTTCAGTTTGGAAGCCATAATGTATTGTATAACGAATTTCCAGCTGCGACATGTTGGTAATATTTCGTTTGGCGTTGTATCAGTAATTTTACGTTTTCTCGTCTCCATGCAGATTTATATTCCTGAAGAAAAAAATTTTATGTTGCAAAATAATTGTGAAGACATCGGAGAATATTCTACGACATCAATATTCTTCGCGCCATACCAGTGAAAGACTATCAAATAACAAGAGAAAAGTGAGTTCGCTGGATTTTAAAATAAATCGGGTCTGAAATTTTGGAAAGGATGCTTATATTGAACAATTATCAAAATAATAATAAACGAGTATATTCATATTTATGAAGTTTAGCTGGCTTAATGACATTTTACATAAATGTCTTTTTTTACACAGAAGATATTTTATCTGCATATATCCGTGTTTCCAACTAAGCATGCTGGACGTACATTGCAAATTATTACTACTTATATTATGATTCTCATGAAAAACGGTCTGTGTATCATATGAATTTCTACATATCAAATGATAAACACGTTCACCTTCCAAGCTACTTCTACTACTACTACTTTTACTAGCCATTGACGTAGTTCAATAAAACGTGCCAGTAACTCCAGTCTAGGTCTTCAAAGAATGGTTTCCCAACAAATTGGGTGCGTTTCCATAGAAATGCAGTGCAATCACCTGGACCACCTCAGTCCTGATAGGGACATGCATTCGTTGGGTCACTGCCTTGTTAGGACTCTTGTCACATCCTATTCATATTCTTATGAAAGTATAGGAGCTCAAATGTTCGCTTCGGTTGATATCCAGACCAGAGTGCTTTTGAGACATGACAGCTTGGCGTAGTGCCCACTGTACCCAACAGAACCATTCTCTCCCGTGATGGTTCTGTTGGGTTTGTGCATATCCTAATGTATTTTTTGATCATCATTCAACTGATGTGGAATAAAACGTGCTCACACCTTTCTTTTACCCAAATCTACGGTTAATATTTTGTAGATTGTACAGTAAGATTAATTTAAACTTCTGCCAGCATTCTCACAGTGAAATTTGCATCGAAAGCGATTGTTTCACTTACTTTTCCCATTAACTCAGTACTATTAGATGCTTCGTTTCGTTCAGGTCTTGGATCATCATTTACAATAAATCTCAGTAAATTTTTTACCGAATTTAAAACAAAATTTATTATTTGCTCTTTATTCTATTATGTTTTGTATGTCATTTTGCAACCTTGTCAAACGATTTGCATGCACTTAGCAACTTTCGAAAGAAGAAATATGTTCCGTTCTAGCACTGCCAACATTTATCAGATGGCGCTACGTGTTCTATGTTTTAAATTAAAAGTTCGGCTATTTTTAGATCAACCTTGTACATTGAAAAGAAAATTGTGCCTTGAGTGACAACCTATATAGATATGATAAAATGAATTTCTAACATTCATTATACCATGCACACATAGTGGGGTGCCTCAGGATTTATGCCGAATTTAATTTTTAAATAAAAAATTTGTGAAACTTTTATTGAAATATAAAGTAGACATCATCGGAATTTTCTTGTTGTTGTTGCTGCCAGCAAAGCTGAGGCGGCCATTTACCCGATGTGTTATTCCATACATAACCTCATGAGATATACTTTATGTTTCAATAAAAGTTTCACAAATTTTCAAAAAAACAACAGTTTTTTATTTAAAAAATAAAATCCGGCGCTCTACTTGGAACACCCTATATAATCTTGATCAGCTCGACGAGATGAGTCGATCTAGCCATGTCCGTCTGTCCGTCTATATGTTGTTGCGCATTTTTTTGGCACTAATTTTTATGCTATCCAGTTGAAAATTTACACACACACTTCTAATTATTGCAGTTTAATAAAGTATCAAGATTGACCCGCCACTCCCACTATTTGAGGTAGCTCCCATACAAACCCACCGCCCAGTTTTGACTTTTTGTATGAAAAACTTTATTATTGTAGTCAATATCAACTTAATATTTGACATGGCAGCTTCTAGTTGACGGACACTTTACATATACATTAATGGGTGCGATCCGCCCACTGATTTTAGTAGCCCCCATACAAACCTACTGCCCAGTTTTGTGTTTTTGTATGAGAAACTTCTTTGTTAAAGTCAATATTAGGTTGAAATGCAACGTGGTGCCTTTTAATGGATAGCAGCTTAACATACATAGACTAATGGGCGTGTCCTGCCTACCTTTTGGGGTAGCCCCCATACAAACTCACTACCACTTATGTATTTTTTTTCATAAAAAAATTCTACATTTAAATTAATATTTGCTTCAAATTCGATTTAGTGGGTTTTAATGGACAACTGCTTCATATACATATACAAATGGGCGTGTCCCGCCCACTTTTTGAGGTAGTCCCATACAAATACACAGATCACTTTTATGCATTTGTATAAAAAACGTAATAATCAACTTGAAATTCGATATGACGGCATCTTATAGATGGACGCTTCATACACATTTACTAGTGGGCGTATACCACCCACTTTTTGGGGTAGCCCCTTTTTAAAACCCTCACATTTAAGTTTTACAATACGATTTAAAATTTCTTGTGAATGGTATTAGAGTTCCCGTTCAACCGAAGTTAACGTTTTTTCTTGTTTTAAGTATTAAATGGATATTTCATGTAAAATATGAATATATAACAAGTAAGTTAATATACTCGAATATGTGAGCCACAAAATGTTGTGTGCAAAGTTGATATCTCTGCTACATTTGACAAGAAACAGATCGAAGTGTACAGCTGATTTTATGGGGGAACGCTAATTCGAGTTTGTATCTTTCAATCGAATGCTCTCACTTCATGACATTTTTTGATTGAAATATATCACTCCACTGTATAGTTATTTTTCATTTTGACCATCAATTGTTTAAGTTTGACCATAAAAAAATATATAACAATTTATGTCATTTAATGCACATGTTGATGTCCAGTTTCAACTTATATTCACAATTAATAGAAGTAGCTTAAAATTGAGTTCCAAGTTTTGAACACGACACACACACAGTAAGTTAAATAAATGCTTTTTACACTGACTGATTAAACTGCCCTCGTACTAGTTTAACTCTCTTACTCACACTTACCGTATAGAGATTGTACGTCCGTCTGTTTGTCGAAAACGTGATTGTGCGTATCTGTTTGTGTGAATGTATCTGTAAATTTTAATTCATGCTTGTATTTTTAATTGGCGCGATTAAAGCTCAAATGGAATTTTTGAATAACTTTTTCAAATAAACCAACAACAACAAGAACAACTTCATGCACCAAACAACAAAATAATGCTTATTTATTGGTGCTGTTGTTGTTGTTGTTGTTGTTGTTATAATTGTTTCAATTTTATAATAATGTATATTTGCGTATTGAAAATTAGGAATTTTTTAATCGAATTAAATAATTAAAAGCGAAATTATTTAAATTATTTTAAACCATTTTCCAACACAATTTGTAATAATTTCAACTCTGTTGAAAATACGTGGATACATATTTGCTACACAAATACTAGATACTACATACCACATGCCTGCTACATAAATGCATATTATGTTGATTAAAATCGACACTTAAGTCGAGAATTGTTGGCAGAGATCTTGAATCATGTTGTCGGTTATAGTTTTCAGTTTTTAAGTTTTTATACTATATGTAGGTACTTTATAGTACTTATACTATATAGATACATTTTTCATTTTTTTTTTTTTTTGTAATGTTGTATCTGAACTACATGCAACATGTTGCAGTCAAGGGGCAATAAAATGAATGAAGCACTTCAAAAGGCAAACTCAATTACAACAAAAGTAACAAAAACAATAACCTCAAAAGTGTGTGCGTGTATGTGTGTGCCACATGAAGCACATTGCAACCAACCAAGCTGAACCAGGCCGAGTTAAGTTAATTCAAAGCACGCGCACAATTTTCCAAGCCAGTTAGGCAGGACATGACATGCAGTCAACGGACTTCGATAAGCTTTCAGTAGATACAACATATATATATATATATATATATATATATATATATATATATATATATATATATATATATATATATATATATATATATATATATATATATATACATATATGATAGAAAGCATATCTTCAGAATATTTTTGCAACATACTCGAAATTTTGCACGAGTGTGAGATATGGCACAACAGAGGAGCACACTACTTGTAACAAAGCCAAAAATAAATTGCATTAAAAAATAAATGAACAAAGATGGAACAGAAGAGTGTAATATGTCCTGTACGCAAGTACAATAGACTGTAATCACATGGCACTAGCTCGATAACGCTGTAGGGTTTATTGTGTGCCCAACTGATATGATCCATCATTTAAATCTAGCCCTCAACGATATCAAGCACCCACTTCATTGAAATGCATGGCTGCAAAACGAAATACATACACAAAAATTAAGCTCACAGGCTAAGGTAGTTCACAAGTTGTGCAAGATTCGCCGTGACGGACATTTATTTGATCACGATCATGACCAGAGATGTATTATTATTAGTATTATTGTAGGACATAATTTTAAAACTGCGACCTAGAAAGATCAATGGTTTTGTCCTTCTTACTTAGATGTCCTGCTCCAACTTGTTGAATAAGCCTTAGTATTCTCCTAGAATCTAACGTTTTCAGTTGTTCTTCGGCGACAACGTAGCTGCCGAATATTCGAAATCTACTTCTGACTAATGCCTTACATTCTGCAACGATATGACGCGGAGTCTCTTCCTTATGATCACAAAATCTGCATTGTGGGGAATTATATACACCCATCACACACAGGGGTTTCCCCAGTCGATAGTGTCCTGTTAGTATTCCTGTCAATGTTTTCAACTGGTTTCTTCGTAGTTGGAGCATTTCTCTAGTTCTGCGCTGGTCGAAACCCCCTAGGAATATTTTTGCTTGCCTTTGTCCTTGGCTCACGGCGCAATGCTGCTTCTTTGCCCTATTTGTTTCATTGCGGATTAGTGTCTGACAGTGCCACAAAAAGACTCTGGTCCTACCATTGGCATTGCTGCTCCTTTCGTAGCTCACTTCCTACTATAGTATTGTGTCCTGGCACCCACAGCGAGTAAACTTTGTTGTGTTCGCCAAGTTTTTCCTATATTATAATTGCTTCCTGCACTAGTTTGGACGGACTTTGAACTTTATGCATTTAACACCGCCAGACTGTCTGATAGAATAGCAATCTCACAATTGCTTCCATCTAAATTAGACTGTGCACATCTAATTATAGATCACAGTTCAGCTGAAATATACTAGTATATCTGCCCAAGGAATCCTAGTGGTTTAATCTGGGGCCTACGACTCCTAGACCAGCTCCTTCTGTCGTCAAAGATCCATCCGAATACCATTTAATCGTATATGGTTTCAATGCATTTGACTTTTCCGACGTCCAAGTCTTCTTATCGAAACATTTGATGTTGAAGTTCCGATTGAAGACATTCCTCCTTGTCATCTCGTTTCTTGGCATGGACAGTAGTGTTTCTCTCTGTGTCCATGTAGAGAGACGTTTCTGACAGAAAATTGAGGTATCTTTATTTCCGTTCAATATATTCAATATCTAGATGCATTGGTGTTAGATCTAGAGTTGCTTCCAATCCAGTTGTTTGGCTTGTGCGCATTACACCAGTGAAGCATATTCATGCTAGTCTATCCAGGGAGTTTAAGTGACTTGACTGACTTTGACTTGTTTCACCCTCTTTCCCCATGCGACTATGCCATATAGTAACATCGTCTGTATTATCACATTATATGGAGCACGGTTTTCGGATTGCATCCTCATGATTTTCCGGCCAACTTCCTGCACACAAGTATTGCATTGGTGCATTTTCGTAGAGTTTCCTCTGTGTGCTTTTTCCATCGAAGTTTACTGTCTAAAGTTAGTCCTAAGTATTTAACTTCCTTGCTGACCATCACTACTACCCCTCCGAGTATGATTTCTAGACAGCTTATGCTTTCTAGTAAATGTAAATGGGTACTCCCTGCACCAGTCCTGTGTAATCTTGAAACCTCTGTTGATTATGTCACAGAGTGTTTCTTCAAACGTTCCACTTTTCATAATGACTATCCGCATAGCTCTGGCAACCTATTCCATGCTTACTCAGCCTACTAAGTATATCGTCTACAATTAGGCGAAAGAACTCCTCCCTGTGTACAACCTTTAACGGTTTGTATTCTGACGTTAGTGCAATTCACCCCTGTCTCAGATGTTCTTGTTCGCAACAATGAGTGTATCCAGTTCACTATAGTTGGGTCTACTCTCCTCTCTACTAGTGCGTTACAAATTGTTGCGTAGTTAGTGTTATTAAACGCTCCTTCTATATCCAAAAAGGCACATACTGGCGGTCTCAAACGTGGTCGCCATTTGCTTAAAGTCGAAGAGAATGTCGTCCAAAAACTGCTGTTGTCCCAGAAAACATTGATGCTGTGCATGAACTTAGTATAAGACAAAAACCGCATTTTTTCGCACTGGATCCCACATAATTCGAATTCCGTATTGAACGGTTGTGAGTTATAAAATTACACTTATTGCATATAGAGCCTATACCGTATGGATTTGGTTTTCAGTTCTAGCCTCTGTTTAACTTATTTTTTAACTTAATGTGAAATTTATTTTTTGTGTACAAAGTTTAAAGTTTAAATTAACAAAGTAAACCAACGCAACGCAAAGAAACAAAAGCATCTGATATCTAAAAGTATGCTAGAAACTTTCTCAAATGAACCCCAAAAACATTTCTTCGACCACAAAATCAAACGCAATGGGTTTTCCCATCTAAAGGACCTTTTCTCCTTCCATTTACAACTCATTCATGCCGTACTACACTTTCAATTAAGCCAAAGTTCGAAGAGTGAAAAAGTGCGGCAATAGCAATCACCTGAGGTTGATACAAGTAATTTACGCACTTGAATTAATTTGCTACGTATTTCTTGCACCTTTTGCACAGCTATTCTGTGGCAGCCAGGCTTCAGAAGGGAAACGGAAACCAAAGAAATCAAATTAACTTCAGTGAAACGAAGTCTTAATACTCTTCTCTAGCAATTGTCTATAGTTAAAAAAAAAATAGAAAAAATAAATCATTTGCAAGTGAAAATAGGAAATATCGATTCAGTACATTTTAACAGCTTTTGAGAATAAGCAGTAAAGTTGTTCTGTGTTTTTGGATATTCAGTAAGCTTTTGATAGAGTCTAGCTAGAAGGATTATTTCACAAGATTAAGTCGAAAGTACCAACAGCGCAGTACCTTCTTCAGAAGACATACCTGCTCTGTAAGAGCGAAGCTGCCATTGACACTCAAAATTTTATTCTGAATTCGAACGTTGAGCCAACCGCTGGAATATAATGGTCAATAGTGAAAAGTCAAGTCACTGCACTTTTACTTTGAGGCAAGGAAGTGTCCCCCCGTTATGCTAAACATATGGTTATACCTATATACGTTACATCAAAAGCGACGCCCTTGGTACTGGCCTATTCGTTCAACTATTGCTAATATTTGTTACGCAGAGCTAAAGAAGGAAAGTCAGCCGCGACAACAAGCTGCTAATTTATAAGATAATTGGTATGCCTAGGGTCTACGAAAAAATAGGTGAGTTTTCAAATTTTGTGGCTCCGTACATTCGATCTTCAAAAAAAAGGTTGACAGGATCAGCCATTTTGAGTTTTTAGTTTGTCTAGACGAGTACAAAGGTTTGACGTGTTTTGGCGTGCTTCGAAAAAAATTAATCAAAGAAACTGAATTAATGTTTGTGTGAAAAATAAAATGAGAACTACAACGCTATTAAAATGTTGACTGTGACATTTGACGAGTCTACTTTGAGCAAAAAAAAAACAAATGTTTATAAGTGGTACAAGCTCTCTCACAGAAAGCGGAGAAGATTATAATGATGGTGCCCGCCCTGAACGCCCCCTAGCCTCTCAAGAACGTCAACAACCGATAAAACCGTTGATGCAGTGAAGAAAATTGTTATGGAGAATCATCGAAACACTATTTGAGCAGTTGGTGAGGAGGCTGACATTTTCAAATGAACTCCCAAGTAAATAAATAAAAAACAAGAAAAAACCTTAACTTCGGTTGAACCGAAGCTCTAATACCATTCACACGAAATTGTAAAACATAAAAGAAAGGGTTTAAATAGGGGCAACCCCAAAAAGTGGACAGTACACGCCCATTTGTAGATGTCTATTAGTCTCTGTATGTTAAGCGGCTAAGTTTTTCTTACAAAAACACAGAAGTGGGCAGTATGTTTGTATGGGGCTACCCCAAAAAGTGGGCGTGGCGGTCAATCTTTATACTCCATTAAACTGTATGTTCCGAAATTGCTATATTTTGACCAAAAGAACCGATGCATGAGCATCGCTCAGGAGCTGTGGAATGACATTAAATACGATCCAGATTTGCTCAAAAAGGTCATAACTGGTGACGAAACATAGGTATATGGTTATGACGTCGAAACCAACGCCCACTCATCGCAATCAAATCAGCCAGCAGAGCCAAGACCGAAAAAAGCACGTCATGTTCGGCCAAATGTGAACGTTTTGCTCACTGTTTTCTTCGATTACAATGGCGTGGTGCAACCGATAAAAGTGCATCATGAGTACTTGGCAGAAGGTCGATGGTCAATAAGAAATATTACCGCAGTTAGCGAGAGCAATAAGAATAAAATATCCGGATTTATGGCAAAACGATTCATGAAACAATTAGATCAAGTTTGCACATTATTAATATAATTTTTTTTTTGGGCTAAATAAATAAATACAAAAAAATTAAAAAATGTTTATCACACACCGTTGCTTGTTCGTGAGTTTTTGGGCAAAAACTACACCGTAATCATGCTTCAGCCACTGTATTTACTGGACTTGGCCCAATGCGACTTTTGCCTGTTCCCAAAACTGCAACCCATGAAAGGACGGTGCTTTGCCACGATTGAGGCGATAAAGACCGTATCGCTGGAAGAGCTAAAAATTGCATATCAGAAGTGTTTCTATGATTGAAAAAAGCTCTGGCACAAGTGTATTATAACTGACAGGATTACTTTGAAGGTGCCAAAATGGATATTAATGAACAAATATATATTTTTCGAAAAAAAAAATAAAAGGTTACCTTTTTTTTATTGTAACACTAATTATTTTGACAATAGTAATTATTCTTTTCTTTTTTCTCAAGAATTTTAATATTGACCGGTACCGGCATACCGAAACTAAAAATCCCAGAACCGTACCGAAACTGAATACCGAATTAAATTTTTACCGGTACAGAAACTTTTACCGAATCACACGTTTCGGTAGGTACCAGAATCGGAACCAAAATCGAAGTACATTTCGGTTTAATTCTAATAAAACCAATTGGAAAAATGGAGGCTTTGGGCTCCTGCTGGAGCGGGCTGATCGCCAACGGGGCTGCTCGATCAGTATGTTTTAGATGATGATGCTGATGACCTTGTAGTCGGGGATTCATGCGCTCGGTGGCAATAAATCTGCACAAGTTCAATAAATTACAAATATTAGATTGATACTTATTCTTTAATATAAATTTGAATGTTGAAGCAGGATGGAGCGAAAGAAGATACAATCCGTTCAGCTGCCGTGAAGAGAAGAACGAAACTGTCAGAAGGACAGGAAAACCGCAACAAGGTTGCATTTTACGTGAAACTGGATTGCTGTCACCTTTCGCTTAACTATTTGTACGAAATCAGAATGATTCTGCGGACGGGTTTAATTACAAAGCTGTGAAGTTATACTTTTTAAAAGAATACAGATTGAATTTAGAATTTAAATTCAACAATTTAAAAGAATAGTTTGCAAAACAAATAAAATATGTTATTCAATAACAATAACTAAAATAAATCATTATCTTAGTTCACCTTGGCGTGAACATTAATTTTCAGTTTGCAGTTATGTAATGTCAGTATTTTAACTCAATACAAAGTTCTACACCTCTAAAAATAAACACCCTTTATGCGCTACAAGCTGACTTACAAACTGATAATACCCTTTTCATAGTGTTTCTTGTGAAAGTTCTAAAATAGTAAATAAGAGAGAAATATAGAGGGCGAAACAGAGTAGAGCGTGACCCTATACACAAACGCAAACGCAAACACACACACACACACACGGACACCGCATAAACTCAACGTGTAAAAGGACTTGGTTACAGTAAATCGCGTCCGAGCTGAGAAACGTCAGTCGGCAAAGCGAAAATCAGCGATTCAATAAACGCCACTTCAACTAATGAAATTTACACTTGAATGTTGCAATATCAATCACAAATATTTGCTGTGAAATCAGCCAACTTTGCCGCGACTTCCTCTACCCGCCACCACCACCGCCGTCGCCATCGCATTCGTCGCTGTCTTACATTGTAAACTAGACTAATTAGAAAATAAATCGCGCACATTAATTAAATTTTCAACTCAACCTATTTATGTCGGTTTGCATTTACATTCCAATGTACGAGTATAAAGTATCTACGAGTGTGTTAATGGCGGCAGAAGGGCGCAGATCCTTTCACATGTTGGTTACAGTTAATCAAACTTTCACCTGCCAACGCAATCCTTTTGTTGATTTTTCCAAGGAGTTCGTCTGATGAGTTCTACGACATTCAACTGGCAAGTTTATAAAGCGTAGCACCTGCTACCAGACATTTCATATTAATTGCGAAGAGTAACTTACTCACTTAATTCAAGGATTTTTTTCGAAGTTGAAGTTGAAAAACTGACATTTATAATCGAAAATAAAGAGAAAAAATTAAGTAAAAGATATAATTAACAATCTTCAAATTGACAACTGTGCCGTGTTGTACGCTTCGAATCAGAGTCAATTTTCACTACCTGATAATAGAGTCCTCGCTGCCAATATTTAACGCTTCAACGCCTCACAAAACACTTGCTGCACGTTCTTGACACACTCTCCTGTCATCACTCAAGTTATCGTGTGCAATTTCATGCTTCTGTGCGCTCACGTTTCGATTTGATGGAGATGCATATTGATGCAGATTGTTTAAATTACAAACTATGGCATTTTTTTCTGTAAATTTAATATGAAATCGTATTCATAAAGATATGTTCTGCAAATTGTTCTTAGATACGCGCAGTATAAAAGGAGCTGTATCAGTTTTTTAAACAGTAAAAGTGTCCCTGTGACCCCAAGTGCATTTATAGCGTATAAGTAAAAAACTAGTGACCAAAGCCGATGTGTAACTCAAATGATTTATTAGAACATTGTGACGAATAATTTCATTATACCATTCATAAAATTTTTTAAATTGATTGATACCATTGATACTGGCTATAATAAATTGGTTTCTCATTTGACTTAAAAGTGTACGTTGCATATCGACTAGGGTGCATGAAAGAATCACGGGCTCAGAGAGTTTTTCTACCAGGTTTTAGAACGTATCGTTGAAAACAGAGGGACTCTTTCCCGTCTTCATAGATACACAGTCAAAGATATACTACACGGACGTGGCTAGACATACTCGTCTTGTCGAACTGATCAAGAATATAAATACTGTATTTATATTCGCCTCCTATGTGTGAAAAGTATAAAAATATTGGTATCTTATCAATTTATTCTATAAGGTTGCTTTGACTCTTCTCGCTTATAGCATAAATCTGTCGCTTCCATTAATCTAACCCTCTTAAATACAACGTATTCGTTTGATTTGTATACCATTCACACATAGTGTGAAATGGTATTATCAGTTTGTCTGAAAGTTTGTAACGCACTAAAGGAGCCATCGTAGACCCCATAAAGTATGTATATTCTTGATCAGCTCGACGAGACGAATCGATCTAGCAATGTCCGTCTGTCTGTATGTTGTTGCGCATTTTTTGGGGACCAATTTTTATGCTATCCAGTTGAAATTTTTCACATATACTTCTTTTTATTGTAGTTTAATAGAGTATCAAGATTGACCTGCCACGCCCACTATTTGGGATAGCTCCCATACAAACCTTCTGCCCACTTTTGACTTTTTGTAAGAAAACTTCTTTATTAAAGTCTAAATTAGGTTGAAATGCAATGTGGGGCCTTTTTATGGTCAGCCGCTTAACATACATAGACTAACGGGCGTGGCCCGCCCACTATTTGGGGTAGCTCCCATACAAACCTATGGTCCACTTTTGACTTTTTGTAAGAAAAACTTTTTTATTAAAGTAATTTTAGGTTGAAATGCGATATGGTGCCTTTTAAGAGACAGCCGCTAAACATACATAGACAATTGGGCGTGGCCCGCCCACTTTTTGAGGTAACCCCCATTCAAACCCATCGTGCAATTTTGTGTTTTCTATAAAAAAATCCTTCATTTAGATCAATATTAGCTTGCAATTTGATTTTGTGGATTTTATTGGACACCCGGTTCATATACATATACAAAGGGGCGTGTCCCGCCCACTTTTTGAGGTAGTCCCATATGAACCCACAGTTCACTTTTATGCATTTGTATGGAAAACGTCAATATCAACTTGAAATTCGATATGGCGGCTCTTACACATCTACTACATCGCTTCAGACACATCTACTAGTGAGCGTGTACCACCCCCTATTTAAACCGCCACTTTTATGTATTACAATACTATTTAAAGTTTCGTGTGAATGGTATTAGAGCTTCGGTTCAACCGAAGCTAACGTTTTTTCTTGTTTTTTTTTTTTTTTTGGGAAGTATGTGAAGAGTAACTCGGACGAATGTAATTTTTTTTTCGAAAGTGTTGCGTCTAATGTTGGTAAAAACCAGGTAACGCCCTCGGCCAATCACAAAGACTCTCTCTTACAAATATCTCTCTCTCTCTCTCTATGCGTTCTCAATTTGGTAAATTGGTTTTTGTTACTATCGGTTCCATTGGTTTTCCTTTGGAATAAAGAAAAGAATGGTCTCTATCTCTGTCACATTGTAGAGCATGTCGAAATTGTTATGGGCGCACTTGCAAGCATGTTGGCGTGCATCAGTTGAGTGTGTTTTTGATAGAGTTTTTGTTGGAAAAATTTTAAAAGAGCAGGTATCAAACAAATATTTAAAACAAAAAAGAGAAAGAATTCACCAACAAAGTATCTTTTATAACTGTGCACTAATCATTGGAAACTCACTTATTGCAGCGCTCTTTCTGCGTGGCCTTTAGAGCAGGGCTGTCCAAACGGAGAGCACCCGAAGTGCGAATCAAATCTGAGTCATAATTTGTACTACAACACCAATGCAGCGGAACTAATTCATTTTTTTGTTCTCTTTAGCATCAAGCTGCAGACTTCGTTTATATGCATATGAAAACACGAAGTGTACGTTCCCCTTGGGTCTATGGCTGGACAGCGTTGATTTTTCCATGACAATCTTGTATTATGGATATTTTTATTATTGTATAATTTAAAAAGGTCGAATTTCGACCACTGGGAGAACCTTACAATAGTTTTTTCCTATTTTGACAATTTTAGTATTGTCAAAATTATTACTTTGATATTATCAACAAATAATATCGATATTGATAATATCGTTTCATGTAAATATCATATTCAAATATTATATCGTTTTTTTGACAATATCGACATATTTATGTATTGCCTACAGGTTTTCTATATACGACTGTAGTATAGTGGGTGGGTCAAAGATTCATCTGATTCCAATAAAATTACATGGCGGAAGATGACTGTCCCAAATGATATTTGAGTGGTTCGTAGATAATACCTATAACTCGAAAAGCAGTTGGTTCTTCTCAGAGCTTACTTTCGAGCAATCGATTTGAGTCGACTTGCAATCGATAGTGATGATATTATATTTTCTGCAAATATCGAGCCGGTTGCCGCTAGTACATTAATATCTGATAAGATGAAACTGCAATTCTCGTTAAGCAGGGCTTACAAGCCAAACATCAATTGGCTACGGCAAACTGTTGATAAGTTTATCAACGCGGACACATACACTACAAATTCAGGCACCAACGACTCTTTCCGAGTTATGTCTAAGTGTAGTATATCAGCAAATGGTCCACCCAAACACAAATCAAGACCGATTCTCACTTACGTGACAGCCGATTCTGCAAACTTTGCGCCTAAACCATTGCATCCAATTGCCAATATTACAAATTTGCCTTTTTCTTATGCAGACACTGTACTGGACGTGTACAGCCATAACAACAACAACATCATCATCAGCAGGAACCTCAGCCAGAACCACAAATGAGCTCGTCATCAACAGTCATGTTCCTATAGTTCGGTTGCTATGGATCAATTGGAAGAAATATGACAAAATAGTCATTTTATTCTGTCAAATTTTAGTAAGTCGATATAAAAATTCGTCAGCAGGATATTCTCTAATATTAGAAGCGTAGAAAACCGATGACCACGCAAGTTTTGTTTGATGTACGGGAATAAAATGAAGTCATTGTGTGCCAAATCAGAACAGTACTGTGGATGTCCCATCGATGCGATGTTTTTAGTGGCCAAAAGCTCGCTGGTGTGACGCGATATGTAAGAGCTCGCATTGTCCTGATGCAGAATGATTCTTCTTCAGCGGTTCGTTTTCCTTATTTCTTCGAAGACTTGTGGCAAACAAATGGTTGCATACCATACATAATTGATCGTCTTACGTTCCTCTAACGCCAAAGTAGCCCCTTGACCATTTATGCCGAAGAAAAACGAACAAATTTTGCTAATAGTACGATTGTTGTTTTGTTTCGTGCTCATACGAATATGGATCTATGCTTAGTCACTTGTGTAGATTTTACACCGCAGTCGTTTTTCCTTACACCAATCGTCACGAATCTAACGTTTGTCAGATTATGCGGGATCCAACGCGAACAGATCTTCTTCACGGTCAAATCATGCAATATAGTATTATTGATGCTTGTCATACTAATGCACAAGGACGCATCTAGCTCATGATATGTCACATAACGCTCTCGCTTTATCAGTTCGCTCACAGCATCGATGTTCTCTGGAATAACAACCGATTTTGAACGACCATCGTTCATTCTTTCTTCGTTTTTACTAAATTTAAGCTAATATTTCTTTTATAAGAATATAATTAATAAATAAATGTTTGGTCAAGTTGAGAAAACGACCCTTTAAATACTAGCAGCCATTCACAATAAACATTTAACTACAAATTTAGATTTCCGATATTTATGCACAGCTTACACTATACACTATTCACAGCAAATGTAGGGATGTATCTTCATCCAGTCATGTGTATTATATGCTCGAATTGACAACGGAAGAATTTCCGCATGTTTGACCAACTTCCGATTAGAAGCCGATACAAAATGGCATTTCGCTGGCATTGCATCCCTTTTGAACTTAACTTAATATTTTGTATATAGATTTGTATTTGAACAAAATATACAGGAAATTATTAGTTCCATCGCTCGAATTCACTCGATTTGATTTTGATTTTTATTGCAATTGATAAGTTTTCACTTTTTTTTCATATTTTTCTCCATGTCGATTTAGGATAATTGCATGGTAAACTTCTTTATGAACTTTTATGCGGCTTATGTTTTGTAAAAATACAACTCCAGTCGAGTTGAAATGTTTTTAAGCTTTTTGACAGTTGAAAATTTGAAAATCTGCGAATTTATAATAGTAATTTATTTTGGAAAATATGAAGCACTTTGATGAGCACATCATATCGAATAAAATATTCATTAATACTAAATCAAACAGTCAAACTTGTACTAATTACTAAAATATGCACAAAATGAGGCGAGCCAAAATCTAATGAAGTACAAAATGGATGTGTGGAACATAATACGTTGTAAATATTTAATCTATTTGCACTAATTTGTACATAATGAAACACAAAATATATAATTTGCTACTCTATGTACACATATTCAGTTGAGGTTGTTGGCTTAAATAGTAGTAGACGGAAAACTAAAATGCAGATATACGAGTAGAGTGCAAGTAAATATTATAATGGTCTAAATGCTATGGGCAATCTGGTGAATGTATGTGTGTGTGTGTGTGTGTGTGGGAGTTTGTTTGCTGATTTAGTGCGATTTCTGTGGAAGTTTGACCTGAAATTATTTAAATATTTGAACAAAACTAAAAAATCTCTCTCTCTCTCTCTCTATCTGTATCTCTATCTCTCATGTTTCATATTCAGTCATAATAATGCAATGCAAGTCAGTGAGCAATCAACAAACATTGTAGAACGATTATACAAAACGCATCCGCAGTTGTTAACCAGGTTCATAATTAAATCACCTAAAATGTTTACGCTGCACAGTGGACGTAAGTGAACATTTGTGGTAAAAAATCGGGCACAGTCGCAGCTATGCAGCAATCCCAAAAGACTAACCACTTCAGTGGTCTTCGGTAGTAAAAAATGAAGCAAGTTTGAAAATAGAAATGGAAAACAATTATTTTTGTGTTTGCGCTAGTCAAGGATAAAAACCTAGTGCCTGTTATTCAGCAAATCGATGAGTTGGGTGCCAGTTAGCTGAAGTAGCTAAGACGCGGAGACATTGTGCTTTGCTTTGAACTTTTAATACAAAGTTGCTTCGAGTACGCTCATGTTTTCTTATATTTATTATATAGTAGAAGAAATTGGTGTTATATAGGGAGATTTTTTTTTTCATCCGATCACTTTTAAACTAGGTTTTTATACACGCGGTTTTGAGAAACTCAACCACTAACGGGTGAAAAGATGTGTTCGAAGATTATAAGGATCAATTTTAATTTGTTTAATTCAATTGATTTAAAGTCTGTTTACTCTGTCACTTAGCATATTCAATTTTTCAGATTGTATTATTTCATAAATTTAAAAAAATAAAATTTAGTTTGACTTAATTATTTTCGGTGACATTGAAATTGAACTGAGTCGCTTACCACAGCGTTCATTTCGTGACTATCGTTTGATTTGTTCTTTTTTCATTATTTTTCATTTCGTTTTTCTAATTTTTCACTAAAATTTGCGGTGAAGAAAATTGGCGTCAGTTGGAGTCGTTGCATTTTCGGCGATAAATTTACAAATGTAAAGGACATTAGGAAAAATAAGATTTCCTTGAAAATAGGGGGTGACACACCGCCAAATAAGACAAAAACAAAAGGGGGAATAGCTGCGCTTTCCGAAGACGCTAGATGAATGATATTTGTACATCTGTAATAAGCACCGAAAAAAAAACTCACTGGGAAAATATGTTGAGCCTTTCCCACATATAATAGAAAAACAAGATCCTTAGCTGTTGAATTTCTCAAAACCGTGAAAAACGTGTTAAATTTTTTTTTTTTTTTTTGTAGTATAAAAACCCGAGTTTAAAAGTGATGAAAAAATTCGACTACCAATTTTTTTTACAGGTGTGATATCTACATATGTATATAAAAAGTATAAATACATGCGCGTATTCGAATGCGACATTCTTCTACTCCCATTACAATACATTTTACTATCTACCTGCAACCAAAATATGTTTATTTCAGAGCGGTAACTCAAATTAAGAAGAGTTACTTCATGTACAATTAAGTTTAGTGGTTGAGGCCTCAAAAATTCCTGCGAATATCCCAGAGAACGACATTTCAACACCCACTCCATCATATATTTCTTTAATTTTTAATTCAATTAACAATTATTTCTAATTATTTCATACACAACAAAATTATCCACAACTCTCTATTCCGTATAGAACCGCCAATAAGTTCAAACTCATGCCAAATTCATATACATTTATATATTAATAGGCTAGCCGAATTTTAGTGTCGGTTGCTACGTTCACGATTTTCACAAAAAATTAACTGTTTGAAAGAATTCATTTGCATTCAGATGTGCACAATCCATTTTTTTTATAAAAAATCATTTGAATATTTCAAGCGTAAAAGGCTTAAACAATCGTCACTAACTCAACGAATCAAACACACATAGGCATTACATCAAATTCAAACGCACACACACACACACGTATACTAAACTCTGGCATGCGAGCAGCCAGTAATATTTCGATATGACTCGCGAGGGCCAAAGAGATAGAAGACTACGTATCCTACTTTGAGCTTCGCTATTATTTTGGAGACTGTATTTCTGTTTGTAGACGTTGTGATTGGCGCATTAATATACTTATTTATTGCGTGTACAGCTTTGCTCCCGCCGTTTTTTATAGATGGCATCGGAATAAATATGCTATATGCAACGTGTAGTACGTTTGGGCATCTTTTAAAACTAACTCTATGTCACCAGTAGTCGTTTTGTGTTTATATCATTAAGTTATTCGTGATTAAAAATGTCAGTTTAGGGGTCGAAATTCTCGGCATTTGCGATAGGTGTTCATTTATTTTTTTAATATGAAAAAATCTGCAACTAATGCTTACTCTTAGACACTTGTGGTTTGGCCGTAACGTGAGTGGCTTTAACGCTTCAGTAATAATTTTTACGTCAAAGAGCGGCATATCGGTGGAAGAGCTAATATTTTTGAATGATGTGAAGAATTAAAAACATTGCTTAATGAAGACTTGTGTGAAAGTGAAGAAGAGTTGGCAAGATCATTAAAAGTGGCTCAACAAGCAATTTCAAAGCACCTAAAAAACCTGGCAATGATCCATAAGCAAGGCTATTGGGTGTCATACGAGTTGAAATTGAAAGACGTGGAAACACGATTTTTCACATGTGAACAGCGGCTTGAACTTCAGAGAAGGAAATTTGTGGGTTTAGCTGGATGTAGTCCACTATAAGCTACTCAAACCCAAATGAAACCATTACGGGGTTTCGCTACCAATAACAATTGATGAGAAGAAGTGTTATTTCAACAATTCTCAGCCCCATTCTGCATAACCATTTGAAAATAAGTTGGAGACGTTCAAATGGGAAGTCCTAGCCACCCGCTGGATTCACCATACATTACTTCTTCCGATTACCACTAGTTCCGTTTGCACTTGTGGCTTAGCTGTGCACCACTCTCGTAATTAAGAGAAAACCAAAAATTGGGTTGATTCTTAGATGGCTCCTAAAGACTATTCGTTTTTCCGACATATTCTCCCAGAAACATGGAAAAAATCAGTGACTAACGATGGACAATTGTTGGAATAATCTATTTATAACCATTTTTGCAAAATAAAGCCGCAATAAAATTTTTCTAGATTGCGGTTGGTTGAGTCGAGACCATAAAAAAATAAATCTAAGCACCCTTTCACAATTTTACAAACTGAAGTAAACTCTGGCGTTATCGAGAAAAACTTTAATATGTAAAAAGTATTGTATTATCCCTAGACATTTTTGAAATCAATTCATGGAAAATTGTTAATAAGAAAAAAGTTTTCCTGCTCTTAGCCCATTGTTCGCATGTTTAACGAAATCGTATAACGTAGCAGCATCCTGAATGATAGTGAGACGTGGAGATTTAATGGAGAGGGAGGAGATAAAGGATGCACAGCGTAATGCAACAAATAATGCATTTCGCTTATGTAATGTTGTTGTACGTACATACGTACGCTAGCTCATATATATATACGACTATATTTAGCATGAATCTTGCACACACATTTTCAAATTTTTCCCCGAATTTTTTGCTTGGATATGCGTATTAATTAAGCTCCAAAAAGTATAAAATTTCCATTCAACGTATCTATTGCATTATTTGAATTAGCTTTGTTAGTGGCACATCGGCTTGATGCAAGCAAACATTGATGTTGCAATAATTTTTTCGTAATTGCCACTGTTGATACAAACGTTTCGAATATCCATTATTATACCCTGTACCCAATGGGATAAAGTATGCTAAGTTTGTGCAAATGTTTGTAACCGGCAAAAGGAAACATAGGAGGCCCCATAAAGTACGGATATTCTTGATCAGCATCAAAGGCTGAGTCGATATAGTCATGTCCGTGTGTTTGTTCGGAGCTAAAGACCCCAAACTTAAATAAAGTGTTTTTCAATAGGGACATAAATATTTTTTTAATTTTAATACTAACCCACACTCATCACATTTTTTCATTATCTATCAACGTGAAAAAGTCATCAAGGCTTACATTTTTCTCATGGTGAAGTTCACGATTGAGCAAAGTTTGGAAATTATTAAAAATGACTACCGAAATTTTGAGTTGGTGGGTGCAACTTTAGGAGCGTGTACTCCAATTTTCGGGCGTAATACCCGTTCCACCAGACAATCTGTGCGTGCTATAGTGGATAAATCCGAGTCAACATATTCACTATTGGTTGTTCCTGTGCCAGTGACACAACGCACCGGTCGAAGTACCGAAAATATTGCATCCGTAAGTGCTTCACGTCGAAATGAACCCCACCTGTCGATTTCATGGCGTTTACAGGAATTTTGAATCTCTTTTCTCGAATTTTGCATACAGATCTTGACCTACACCTTTACAATATAAAACTAACTCAAGAACTGAAGCCTCGTGATAATTTGAGGCGCCGAAACTTCTCTGATTGGGCTTTGCAAAAGTTTGATGAAAATCCTGAATTACATTGAAAAATCATCTTCAGCTATGAAACTAATTTTTCGCTTAATGGCTTTGTTTGTTATTGGACAGCAGTTCATGGACAGCAACAGATGCACATGCGTTTCAAGAGACTCCATTAGATTCGCAAAAAGTGACCGCGTGGTGTGATTGGACCATAGTTTTTCTTCCATGTTACGGTCAATGGAGTTCGATATCGTTCCACGTTGGAAGACTATTTTGGACCAGAATTCGTTGGTTTGGAGATCTGTAATATGTGGTTCCAACAAGATGGTGCCACAGCTGGTCAAACAATTCATCTACTGAAGGTGAAGTTTGGTATGGAAAATCGAAATCGAATCGCCAACTCGCTTATGTCGCCATAGGATTTCTTTTGATGAGATTACCTTAAGTAGTAGACTATTTATGTCGTAGACCCCATAAAGAATATATATTCTTGATCAGCTAGACGAGATGAATCGGTGTAACTATGTTCGTCTATCTGTCCGTCTGTCTGTCCATCTGTCTGTCTGGATGCTGTTACGCATTGTTTAATATATCGTGCTGTAAGTCGGCACATAGACTTATTTTTACAGCAGTTTAATACAATATCAAAATTGACATAGTACGCCCACTTTTAGGACGAGCCCCCGTAGAAACCTACCGCCCATTTTAGAATTTTGTATGAAAACTTTCTTACTACAGCAAATATCAATTTAAAATTTAATATAGTGTCTTATTATGAACGAGCGCCTCACATTTGAAGAAATACATGTGTTATGTCACCATTTTAGGGGCAGCCCCAATACAAACCCACGAAACACTTTTGTGATTTTTCATGAAAAAGTTCATCATTTCAGTCAAAATAAAATTGACAGTTGGCATTGTGGCTTCATGTGGACGAACGCTTCTCATTATTATAAAGGGTGTCACGCCCACTTTTAGCGGTAGGCTCCAACTAACTTACATCCCGCGTTTAGGTTGTTAGATATTACAAATATTTTTTTTACGCCTGCTAAACTTCTTCACTTGAAATTTTAAGTGAATGGTATTAAAACTTTGGTACTACCGACTTTGGTACTTTGGTACTACCGAAATTAACGTTTTTTCTTGTTTTTGTTTTTTTATAGTTTTATGAAATTTTAAAGTCTAATAAGCAAAATTGCAGGGTATTTCAAAGTCATGATCACACGCCTGCTGCATTCTTACATGTTTTACACATGGTTTGGGATATCATTTTAAATGCAAAACTCGTGATACATTTTCGACCATTACTCATTTTCATCATTTTTTGTTTAACAAAAAATTCTTTGAAAACTTCGTCTACCTATGTAGTACATAGTACGTAGTATGTACGAGTATCATATGTTTTGCGAGAAAAATATAAACATAATTGTCTAAAAATCTATTTATTATATGATCGGCTGGCTTCTCATGTTTATCATTTAGCAGCGGCTCTGGTCGTTAATACATGTCGTAGACGGCTCCAAAGAGTTCATCCAAATAATATTCAAAATAGGCATTAAGCCTTATTTTTGTTAGTTATGTTAATGTACATACTCTAAGCTAAATGCATTAATGTCACTTTTTTTAACATACAAATTTATTATAGTTTTTCAGTAAACTGCTGTTATTAAAATGTGTGTTATTTTGTAAAGGGATGGGGTCGTTTGCAGAAGTGGAAAGTTCTTTGGCCGTTTCTCTTGGGAGCGGTTAAATTACGATTCTTTTGCAAACGGCTCAAGCAGCTCACAAAAGTCCATTAGGACACATATCCCCTGGGTATGCCACAGAATCTCCGTGGTGAGCAAATTGTGAGAATTCAACCACAACCTTTAATTAGGGATTGGTGCGCTGGGTTTGGTTCCCTTCACCGCAAAAAAAAAAAAACGTACCAGACAGAAACGAAGCATCGGATAAAATCCCCCAATGATGACGACCCCCGCAAACGATTTAAGGACCATGATTTACGGATATGCACCTGGAATGTCCTGTCCCTCCACAGGGCTGGTGCAGATATCCAGCTGGTTGATGTCCTCCACAAATTTAAGGCTGACATCGCCGCATGGATAGGACAGGGTGCTCAAAAAAGGCATCCTGTGACATCTATTATAGTTGCCATGCGAAGAAGCACGAATTTGGATGCGGTTTCGTGGTTAGTATGAAACTACGTCCACATCAACATTTTCCAATTCAGGCACGAAAAAGTCAGTAATCATGGCTCTATAGAGTTCGCCATTGACTGTAACATTATGGCCGGCTTTATTTTTGAAGAAATATGGACCAATGATTCCCTCTGCCCATAGAGCACACCAAACAGTGCCTTTTTGAGGATGTAACGGCGTCTCAACAATTTCTTGTGGATTATCATTACTCCAAATGCGACAATTTTGTTTATTAACATACCCATCCAACAAAAAGAAAACCACACGTCTAAAAAAAACACCCTTTAGTTTTGCAAAATATTCCCCTTGCTGATCAAAAAACGTTTGCATAGCGTGAAGTGGTATTATCAGATTGTCTGAAAATTTGTAACACATTGAAGGAGCCATCGTAAACGTAAATAATAAAGTATAATTTTGATCAGCTTGACGGGATGAGTCGCTCCAGATAGTTCATTTGTCTGTCATTACGTTTATGCGAACTTCTTTTTTTTAACTTGCAGATATTAAACTGAAAGCCGATAAAGAAAGTTCATTTATAACTGGATACTTCACAGTAGGAGTGTCCCGCCCACATTTGAAAGTGCGTGTGTGCGGTATTGTTCAATAATAAAAAAAAGAGTATTACTATCACTTTCTATTTTCTACGTCAATCGCCCAATTCTTCATCGTCTTAGCATTTTAAGCTTCTGAAAAAAATCTTGAAACGTAAACTATTTCATTAACTCGTCAAAATTTTCAAAATTTATAATGAATTGCCCAATGGAATGATCCGGTTTTGTATGTTCAGCAACACTGAGATTGGCATTCGTCGCTTGTGTGGAACACAGTCCACAGTATTACTGCACTATATTTTAATATACCTGAAGACAAGTCTGTAAGAAAGTGTGCTTGATATTATATAGATACTAGAAATAGGGCTTCATTAGTTTCGGTTTTTGATACTACGTTCAATGTTCTGTAGTAATTAATATTAAGATTAGCTTTCGAATTATTTCTCATATTATAAAATAATTTTTCGAAAATTTGGGAAAACGATTTTTAACCTTGTACAAACCTTGGAACAAACCAACTTCAGTATGAAACTAATAAATTTCATAATTCTAGGATCCATTTCACGCGGTTCATTAAGTCTGAACATTTTTAATAAATCAATCACAAAAACATGCTGTAGTACTTGGATTCAGATTTACAAGGATTTTTAATACTATCGTAAATGGCAAATGTAATCAGCTGTTATGCTATCGAACATAGGAGTTCAAAAAGGAACAAAAATTAATATTAAAATTCTGCTTTATTTATTGTTTGAACTATTAGAATAATTTCAAAGCAAATCTATTTCAACAATAACTACTGCAATAAACGCTAACTATTCAATTTAAACAAATGAATTTTTTATGCTTTAAAATTTAATTGAATACCATTTTTATAAATAACACTTCCATATGTCCAATACTATGCTGGAGCTATTAATATAATCACTGCCATCAGTTGCCGTAATTGTTGTACGGTTGTAATTCACTTCAACTATTTTTTATTTCATTGACACTTGCAACCCAATGGGGCTAGTTAGATGCAATTACTTAATTGCCGCTAGAGCGAGGGGCAGAAATGAAAAAAAAAAAACAAAAACAAAAAAAATGAAAGTGTTGAAAAATTAAAAACGATTAAAATGAGCCACGAATTGCAGCGAATGGCGGCTCATTAAACAAACCAACCACGTATGCAGTTTACAGATGCATATGTATACATATGTATGCATGCATAGCTACCATATACAATGCATAACTATGAACATGAAATGAACGGGCATTCAAATTTAGAAAATCTACTTAACAGGCAGCAGAACAACAACAAAAGCCAACAATATAAAGAAAAATACTATACGTAGGTGTAACTAGGGGCTCACGTAATGTGGCTGTGCAACATTTTAAACTCCGTAAAAACGTTAATTGCGATGCCTAATTGCAACGCGGTGAATGCGACACAACGCTGCGTATACGTAATGCAACCGTTGAGCCTCTTTTTATGCAATAACAATAATGCCCTAATAACAACTAACATATTCATGTCCTAGCACATAAACCCACAGCTGCACCCACTCCCACACCACATACAAACAAAGTGTAGAACAAGTTAGTGAATGTAAAGGGTGCTTTTTTAGATAGAATGATCATAAACATCCAAATGGGAGACTCCAAATGTTATAGAACATAAAATGCATTTTAGCATGAAAAGGTCTATCCTATTTCTCACTTTTGCTTTTACAATATTGACCTTACTAAAAACTCTTTCGAAATTAGTGTTAGACCATGGCAAGAACAACATGGAGATCGCAAAAGCCACCAATTCCATAAATATATTGTTACCAGCAGAGTCTATGTAGGTCAATAGTACACTCCAAAACTTTGTCCATTGTTCACCCAGTACACTAAATGTATGTCGTTGTACTGACGCTTGATTTTTTACTTCAAAACGCTCTAAAAGTCGATTTATTTAATAACATCGAAATTATCCGTCGGAATGTAATCGCAAAGAAAAGGGTTGTATATATAGATAGAAAAACAAAAAAGGTAGTCACCTTTGTTTCAGTTGCTTTATAAGCTCTACTAAAAAATCTGTGCAGCAAATCGAATAGCTTTCTTGAATTCTATATAAATGTTAGTACATTCACATTAAAGCAAATGAATATCACTAAGAAGTGCTAGGAACCACACATGACTTATTACTGTTTATGCCCTGATATAAATCTTTCTATCGAATTTGATGAGTCAGTTCCAAAACCTATCAAGTTTTTCACATCCAATTGTAACCAATGCAGCTCCTTTTTGAGACTATCTACTACACATCATGCATATTCTTGCTCTAGTTGGACCATGCTCAAAATGTGGAAACACTTACTCCGCGATTAACAGAAAAATAATTGATGACGACACCTACGAACATACACAATACAAACAATGTAAAATTTAAAGCAAAGAATAAATAACAATATTAATTTGCATAAATATCCATAAGCTTCGTAACACCAATATCTTTCGATTCATTTAGATGAATCGAAAGATATTGATATTAGTATCAATAATAAGCAGGTTACTGATCTGTTCTTAGAGAAGATCACTCCGGACGTAAGACCCTCTGGTCTCTTACGAAACGATATAAGAGGCAAACACCACCAAAGTTCGCCATTCGCAAAGCAGACGGTAGCTGGGCCAGATCCCCCCAGGAGCGTGCGGAAACTTTTGCCGAAGGCCAGGTTTCAACCTTTTGACTCCACCTCTGGTAGTCACAGAAGAAGACGCGTACAAAGAGTACATCCCTGGCCACCTGGCTCTCCCAGCCAATTCTATCACTCTCCCGGATATATATTCCCACATCAAATTGGTAAAGAATATAAAGACAACAGGGCACTGAAAGCGCTTCCGGTCAAAGCGCTACCATTTCTGCTGTTGATTTTTAACGAGTCATTTATACTTGGCCACACCTTGCAAAAAAAAGGCTCAAATCGTCGTCTTTCGAGAAATTGTTTGAGAGATGCCTGTTGTCGCGGATACTGGCTATCGACTAAGTTAATCAAAGGATACCAAAAGTTTCAGTTTAGCTTCAAGAAAGCACACGGAACCCCAGAGCAGCTAAATAGGGATATTAACTTTATTCTAGAAATGTTTCAGGCGAAGGAATACACAGTATCGGTTTACCTGGACATCCGTTAGGTATTTGGCAGGGTAAGGCACGCCGGCCTACTATGCAAATTCAAAGGCCTTCTCCCACCTCTGTTGTTCTCGCTAGTGCGCAGCTTCCTGTCCGATAGGACCTTCTCGGTGATTCTAAATGGTGTGGAGTCAAGCACGAAAAGGATCTGCGCAGTTGTTCCTCAGGGAAGCATACTAAGTACCACTTTGTACACTCTTTTCTAATGGGATATGCACACTGAGCGTGCCAACCCGATATAGGATCCTCAGGACTACCTCACTGCTACATTCGCTGACGACACTGTCATCCCTGGCAGAGACACGTGCGTTATACCTCTTCAAGTTTGAGAAATATGCTAAAAGGTGCAATATTGGTATAAACCTCAGTAAATGTGCAAAAGTTACATATATTCAAAGACGTGACGAATGTCTTATAAATATCTAAGAGTGTCCCCAGACAAGCGCCTGTAAAATCTCTCCCCAATAAGATACGAGTCTTGCAGGTGAAGATACTCAGCACACTAACAGAAGTGCCCTGCTGCATTCGGACAGCCAATCTAGAACACGACTCAAAAGTCCCTAAAATCGGTGACGTCATTTACAAGCAGATCTCAGACTATTTAGAAAGAAAGCCACCTGGATGGTAGAAGAAAGTCAGGAGTCAGAATGAAACGACGCTTACAAAGGGTTCTTCCTTAACTTAAGGAGCATTGCAGTAAACATTGGATCCTCCATCATTACATCTGCGGTCAACATTACTAATTTTTTTTTTTTCTTATTAGTTTTCTACTTAATTTACTTAATGTAAACGTATTTCATTGGTTAAAGTTGTCTCAAAGAAAACGGAACGACCAGTTAAATAACGTAATGACGTAAAATTTATAATTTCACGTCACTTTAAAATCCAACACTTCGAAGTGATGCTTTGTCACAAGTTAGAGGTGGCAATATTATAGAGTACCAATTCAATATTGTCACAATTGTGACCATGAAGGAATTCCTGTCCAACTCGAAAAATTTGGGAAGGATTAAAAGAGTCTTCACTCCAAGTTGAATTTGTGCAAAAATATGCATCTTTTAAATCAACAGGAGTAAGATGTTATTCAAAATACAGATTACTTATTGAAAGTCATAACCTTGTCCGCCACGGTTTGTCTTTAAGAGATCATCGAGAGGAGACATCTTCGAAAATTAAGAGTAATTTCTTGGAAATAGCTGAACTTTTTTTAAAGTACGGCAAAAGTTCTTGCAAATAATTTGGAAAACAAGTTAATTATTGCTGTCTAGATATTCAAAATGAAATTTTCAAAATAATAGCCTAATTAAAGAGAGACAATTGCAAAAAAAGCGAGCGCTTGCTCATTTTTTTCTTTAAGTGTAGACAATGCGAGATGCCTTAAAGAGGAACAATTGTCAATCACCAATAGATACTCGATCTACCTAAACGTGGTAAAACAACTCCTTGGATTTATTAATTGTTTCAAAGCTAATTTTCGCAACACTCAACAAAAACCAATTGGGTGATGTTCCGATACTTGTGCAATTTTCTGACAGCGCCAGTGTCTGGTAGACATAGAGGCTTGGAGGCGATTATAAAAGTAACTTACCCTCATATCCATTACTCTATATTATTTAGCGCACAAATTAAATTTGATGATTGTCGAGTCCTGCAATTAAATGATTTAATAGCAAGTACAATCACTACTTTTGAATTATCTAGAAACAAATTTAAAATTTGAAAAAATATTGAAGAAGAGCATGGACATTTCCTAGAACCTGTCAAAGTATCAAAAAGTAGGCGTCATCAAAATAATTTCTAAACAGAAACAACTGTTGGTATATACAACACAGTGGATTTGGAATCCGACATCCAACACGAAGACTACTGCAAGATAAATATTTATAACCTGGTGATGGACAACATACATAATTATCAATTTAAAACGGTGGATTGAAAAGCTCCAGTTGTTGAATACAGGTGAAGCCTTCCTGAAATTCGATAAAGATGTTTTAAAAATTGAGAATGACGAATCTTTAATAATGAAAAAATGCATCAATTGAAAAATTGTAAAATAAATATTGAAACTTAAACAAAAAAACTCGCTAGAAAGTAGTTCTGTCCAAACAAACACAAACTAATTCTGGTAGCATTATTGCTTCCACTAAGCCTCCAGATGTGAAAGAAGTTTTTCTGCAATGCGGCGTATAAAAACATGGTTTAGGAAAACTATGGTTCAAAATCGGTTTTCACTTTTATCTTCGCTGCTTACTGAAACTTATATTATTAAAAATTCAATTACCGCTGAGACAGTTTTGTATCGATTAATTAAAATGTTCAATTATTATCTGTTTTAAAAATCTAGTCTTAGTCTAGCCGTCCCCAGTATACAACCGACTTTGAGAAAAAATGTTTCCATTTGAAAGGTATTCATTTGCAGATGTGCACAATCTGTATTTAAACAATCCACACTCACACAACGAATCAAACACTTACGGCACATACACACTGTGTTACGAATATATTGTATTTATCAGCACAGCTATCTGTGTGGGTGCGTCCATAAGCTTGACGTGAAACACAAACCCACATACACAAATATTGAACGATATCATGCCAGTTCTTTGGCTGCGCTGGTACTGCACTAGCGATTTCTCCCCCAACGGCGGAAGTGAGTACTAACTCTCAGCATAACCACCGTTCATGCGTTTGCCTAACGAATTGGACATTGGCATGTCATTGGCAGGTACCGAGCGCACGACGTTACTCCACCTTTCGATAATGTTTTATTCAGTTTTTAATCAGTGTTTGAAAAACTTCCAGCACTAAAAACTATGCTACCGCCGTACAAGAAGCAATTTCTTTTCAAAAAATATTTTAGACCTTGCTGTGACTCCCAACATTATATTATCTTAGCCGCAGCACAGTTGAATTGATTGTTTAGTTTAGCTGTGCTCTCACTTTGCTATGAAGACATTCGAAACACGAAAGCAAAATGATGGCAAAAACAAAAAAGCCGAAGTTTGACTATTGGTGTGCTGTCGGTATCGCTGTGTGCTGTTCTTTTATAAATGGATATTCAAGCAACCCAACCAAACTGAAATGGAAAAAGCCTTTTCCAATGCTAATATTGTAATTAATATTGTAGATACACAATTATTTATTAGATTTTGTACTCATAAATATTACATCACAACAGTACTCTTTCAGCAACTCATTTCCGTTTCCTGTAGTATTTGCCTTGGTTCCAAAGATTTGTAGTGATAAATAGAGCCTTCAATTATGGATATTTACACTATCAAACTTCCTCTTCAGATAAAATGTATATAATTGAGCTATCAACATCACTATTAGAGAAATCCCAACACAAATCAACAAATGTAATAGTATAACCTACTACCCTAAAGGACCAGAGTATAAAAACTGTTTAGCGCCCGTAAAAAATTTGCATTCAACCCTTTTACCCTTTTAGCAACTCGTTTTTCCTCAACTAGGTATCATTATATAGCGAATAAATGTGACTCTCAGAATGTACCTAATTTTCGAGAACAGATTCATCCTTTTTTGCCTACCAAATCACACCAAAGTCGAACAAAATTTTATTTTTCTCCATCAGTAGCAAGAAGAAGCTACAATATTTTGAAGGTGGGTTGAGCTACATGTCCAAACTTTTTAAAGAATTTATGGGCAACCTTCCTCGAATAAAAGTCACTCACGTCTCAATTAACTTTTGCGAATTTAATGACCGGACAGATTAGGGACCGCCGCAAGTTTGAATCGATTTGATCACCCTCTTTCAACTTATGATGGTAGCCTCTTGCGGTTGTTGAACGAATTCACGTTCATCATCATCTCTATCCTCCGCATTCATCAATTGAACGATTTCTTCCTCAGTGAAGTGAAAATGGCGCGATCTCGGCCTTGTGCGACTCTAAAAGTGAAACGATAACAATATTATGAAAGTGCGAACCAAAACTGTGAAGAAACTCATAAAAACTGGATAAAATTCTACACAAAGCGATAGCAATTATATTTTTCACTTCCTTCGTGACACGTCGTGACGCGTCCCGCCAAATGTAATAAATGCATTCGCGTACTGCCAACTTGCTAAAATAGACGTATTCATATTTTTCGTTAACGACCATTGGGACATAAGCTCGCATATTCTATTAGTAATTTGGGGTCGCTGAACAAGAATCCGATGTCGGATTCGCGAATTTCCAAATGGTTCAGAAGGGTTAAAGCGGAAATAACCGAATGGTGAGAGGAATGGGTGTGGTGTGGCACCCACAAAATATCATAAACTTGATCTGCGTATGGTTAAGAAAAGTATAAATATCCAAGTTTTGAGGCTCTACATAGATAGAATATATACTAAAGGGTGTTTGTCACGCCTCCTTCTGCATGTTGCATTTACACAAACTTAGCGCATGGTTAAAAACAAAACTCGTAATAATTTAAAAAAAAAACGCCCTTTACAAGCCTTGAAAAATGACTCACTTAAGCGATGTGTGATGCGATGTGTCTGACAGAGATAGAGAGAATACCAAATCAACTGTAATAGTCCTTCCTGCCGTTTCTCAACGACTCCACATCCATTTAATGCGCTCGAACAATGGACAATTGTACACTAATTGCCATACATTTTCGGCTTCGACACTGCAGCATTCTACTCCCAGGACTTCTCCTCCGCAATAGGCAAAATGTTGTGGTTTTTTCTAGAGACAAATCGTTTGCAAAGCGACGACCATAATTTTCTGCACACTTTTACGAGTATCGGAATGTTTTTAGTAGTCGGGTAGTCTGCCGCATGTGAAATTGTGCGCAAAGTAGTTAAGTTAATTTTCGGTTTTCGAAATTGTATACAATTCTAGAACGAGTGAATAATTTTATTGCAAGCAATTGTACTGATTCAGTGGTGGTACATGGAACGTTAACAAGATTTATATTGTATTTGAGCAGCTTGTGTATGCAACTTTGCCCAAAGTATATTAATTGAAGAACGATTTCAAATTAACACGAGTACTATTGCAAAGCTATATGTGGGAGAAAGAGAAACAAATTTTAGTCAGATTTGTGGTAATTTCTAAGATCGAATATACTTGAAATTTATTCTGGACGCTACTATTCGGTTATACTGCTGATTAAAGCTGTTAAACCAATTTGCGAATGCCTGACGGAACGCCGCTCACAGACAGCAGACTAGAGTTGAGCTTAGTTCCCGCTTCAAAGTGAGAAGCTCAGCTAAGCTATTGATGGCATGCATATGAAAAGCGTATTGTAAGCGAAGAGTTGAGTAAAGTAAAAGTTTTAATATTGATATCACTTTCTAATAGATGCAATTGTTCAAGAAGAAATGTAAAGGATGTGTGAGAAGAATACTGAGAGGACAGAAAATTGTGCTGTAAAGAGAAACCACAAAAAATTTTGTAAACACATTTGAAAGAAACCCGTATATGTATTAAATGAACGATGCCTTGTTACCTTGGGCACGTAAATAATTCGGTAGAAACCATTGGATGTTTCAACAAGACTCGACACCATCCCATAAAGTCAGAGAAACCCAAAGTTTTTTGCACATGCTAACTTTCCCAGCTCCATTTCTTCACTACACTTGCTACCATATTCGATAGACTTAAGCCCAATGGGTTTTTCCATATATTCCATTCTGAAGGCCAAAGTATCAACTAAAAAATATGAGATGGTCAACGCCTTAAAGAATGCTCTTCGCCGAGAATAGGACAAAATACCATCGTACCACATCCAAGCAGCATGTGAAACCTTCCCGGACAAACTCGATGATATTAGCCGCGTTAAAGGTGGCTACATCGAAGAAAAACACTTTTTTTTCTTAAAATTTGATGTTTTTACGATATACTAAAAAAAAAAAATGGACAAATTACAGTGTTTTTAATTGGTAACATTTCGAGCGCCGACCCCTGTATGTTTGTGTGTGTTAGGTTGCGTCTGCCATGTATATATCAAAGATCTGCATATTACACACATGTTTTGCAATTGAATTTGATAATGGTTAATATAATAGAAAGGCAGAACACGTGTAAAATTTGAGCCAAATCAAAAGAGAATTAACAAATAAACATTTCTGCATTAAAAGAATAGTCATTTAGTGAGCACAATTGAAATGAAACGCACCTTATTTACTAAAGAAAATACATTTTCAGACTCATTTGATGATGGAAACACCGAGGATCAAATATGTAGGGCGATGCATTTGCAAGTGAAAAGGATTTTTAAAAAGCTGGCATCGAATATAAAACAATTGATTAAGTTATATTAAGTTATAAACCCCAAAAATAGTACAACACATCTCTCTATGTTCTTTAGGGATTGATGTTTTAAAATTTTGAATGATTCCAATCCACTCGATGAGTGCAAAGTGGTTAGGTCAGTCACTTTCACAATCAACTCGTAGTGCAACGCCGGACCCCTTGCCTACGACATGCCAACGATAAAGTAGACGGTGAAACGCACTGCCACCGGAGGGGGACCAGTTGGTCGACCACGGAGAATCTACCTCGAATGGCAGGGTAGCTTGAAATCGAGAGAGACATAAATAGAATGAATATACGCCCATTATAAAAATAGACGAGCTAACGAGCTACTTGCGTGTTACCAAAGATCGTACATTATAAAGATGTGAAAGCATGACGTCAAAATTAGCGCTGGAAAACTATCGATAGTATAGATAGTTTTTTTTTCTGGCACTATCGATAGTTTTTTTTTTTCACTAACGATACTATCGAAAATACAAACCATTTCGAATCGTTGTAGACAAACGCTTTTGGGATTTCGTGCTCTGTTTGGACACTCAGTATACTCTTCCCAGTAGACCCACTAAAGAATGAGCTACTGAAAAGCATGTACAATGCTATGAATAATAAGTTAAAAACTATTTTTAGTACCTTGCATAACTGCACCACAACAAGCGATCAAATGATTATTACTTGACTGTAACATGTCATTTTATCACAAGAGACTTCAAATTACGGTCAGCGGTATTGTCAACTAACAAACTACTGGAAGATATTGATCACTCGTCACAAAATATCGGAGCTTCACTGCATGCTGTACTCTCGGAGGGGTATGTTCTTTGCAAAGTTACTTCGGTTGTAACAGACAACGCAGCATACATGATTAAAGTTTGCTTCGCGCACACTTTAAATGATGCTATATCACCGCATCATAGTCATAGATCATAGTCACATACTTAAGAAGAAACCCAATTGCACATTTAAAATTGAGAACTCCACAAAGTATTGATTGAAACGCCATACAGCTTAAGTCAAGAAGTACCAACACGATGGAATAGTGCATATAAAATGATTCAACGTATATTGCTTGCAAATGGCGCAATTTCTACTGTGCTTTAATTATATCAAAAGAAAAAAGTATTTAAAGCATCCAATAATAAAAATATCCATATCCATGCTTACGCCTCTGGGGACGTACACTAGGCGACTTGTATAGTCGTTGGAAGGGAAAACCTTCGTTTGAGATTTATAATGAGGTGAAAACTGCATATGGTGATAAAGCTATGAATCGTACGAGTGTGTACAAGTGGTGTCGCGAGTTTAAAAACGGTCATACGTCTATGCATGATGATCAGAAAAGCGGAAGACCTTCAATTGTACAATTGACAGCATAAAGAGGAATGGTGACTATGTCGAAAAATAGCTTACGTTATGTACTAAAGTATCACGTAATTTTTTTGTTTAAATAAAAAATTTTAAAACCTACAAAAATTCAGTACACTTACTTTCTGGATATGCCTCGTAATATACAACTACGAGAACGCGGCTACCAACTTTCTTTTATTCAGTAAATATAAATGGTATAAGTATCTCTGAAGTTTGCACAATTGTTGTTGAAAGTTGTTGAGAAACTATTAACAATTATTTAACTTTGGACAATAACATCACCTGTGTCTCAGTAGCTATAGCCTGCAAATCGCTGCGTTCAACTCTGTATTCAAGGAACGACTTGGTGAGCCCGAGGAAGGATTTTTATTTCAACTTTTTTATTTACTCGAACATTAAATAAGTCAAAGCCAAATAAAACAAATGCAGTGCAATAAGACCGGCAGGATCAAAGGCAGCAGCAGCAGCAACAGCAACAGCAATAAGCCGGCAGCATTTATCCTTGGCAAGTGACAATGCGGCCAGCAATAATAGCCCAATGAGCAACAATTGTCAACGGAGAACAGTAGAAAGGATTGAATTCCATTGCTTGCGACAAGTTTTGCGCACTCATTGGGCTAGCTTAACTTTTTGAACTAAATAGTATCACTCCACCAACCCCATCCAATCCAATGCAATCCTCTTGTCAACCACTTTTGCTTACTTTAGTTTAGTTTAGTTTAGTTTGGTTGGGTTTCTCTATTTTAGCTGCATTAAATACATTTTACTGAAACAATGCAATCCTGTGTACTGTGCTTCCATTGTACATATTTGTATATTAGCAATTGTTCGAGCGACAACTATGCAGCAGAGTGTGCGCCACTTGTTGCATACCGCAAAATGCTGCACCATTCTCTGCAATATAAAAAAAAAATATGTATCACATGAATGACCCATTGTGGTGCTTTTGTTTTTGGTATTACTGGAACAAAATTAACAACGACTTTAATTTTGTTTAATTGACTACTTCAAAAACTATAAATAAGTATAAAAGAAAAGAAAACGTTTATCTTCAATACTCTTCACAAGCATCTAAGAAATTAATCTCGACTTTAATACCTTATTGATAATTTAACGTCTTCTTCAAATAATAATATTTTACATATAAGAGGACTATCTCTAAAGTGAAGTGAAGTTTCCGTCCATAAAAAGTCACCATATCGAATTTAAAGTTATAGACATTAACTATAATAAAAAAGTTTTTCATACAAAATCCGAAAATTGGGATAAGAGTTTTAATGGGTGCTACCCCAAAAGTGAGCCGATATACTGATACTAGTGGGTATGGTCTACGGTCAACTCAATCAACAGCAAACTAGGAAGAATTTTGTATATTTTTGGGCTTATGCGTTTGTTGTTGTTGTTGTTGTTATTGTTATTTCACCATGCGCCAACCACAACAACTACAAACTCAGAGACAGTCATTGAAATAAAAGTGAAGCTCATACAAACTATAATACGTAGTCTACTGTCTCTTTCGCGCTCGCAAGTGTTATCAACGTAGAACTGCCTGCTCGCATGGTATCGTTATAATATGTGTATGTACGTTTGTATTTTATGTAAAGCCTATGCAACTTCGATTCGTTGGGTTAGTGACGACTGTTAAAGACTTTTACGTTAAAATTATTCAATCGATTGTAATAAAATATAGATTGTGCCTATATCCAAATGGAATATTCTTGATAAATTCAAATACATTGAACGTAACAGTTGTCACAAAAAATGCGGTAGCCTATTAATATTTACCTAGATGTGAGCCCAAATTATTAAAGAAAAATTTGGGTAAAAATTGTCCCGACGATTGTCAATGGTAAACACGAATGCGACTAATTTTGCAAGTTGGCAGTACGTGAACACATTTTTTACTATGAGTTACTACCGTTGGCGATCATTGGTGGTTAAGTTAATAGAGCACTAAGAGTAAGAGTAGCAAGTTAACTAAAAATTTTAATTCCCGCAATTAACAGCAATAATTATAGTTGCTGATGTAAAATAAGCTCGAGTATTAAAATATATTCCAACTGTAAACATATGATGAGCACATACAATGAATCCTAATAATCAAATTGCTAGTATAGCATAAATTAGTCCTAGTGATCCAAAGGTATCCTTTTTACCTGCTTCTTGACTAATAATATGAGAAATTATTCCAAATTTTAGTAACTTTAAAATATAAACCTTCGAATTTAGGGTGATCCTTTAGGCAAAAGAAAAATTAGGTACTTTTTGGCAGCCACATTCATTCTCTATTGAATGATACCTTGTTTAGGAATATCGATTCAATACTTTTTCCAGGAAAAATTCGAATGTAAAAGTATCACGGGTGTGTATCAGTGTCCGTCAAATTGTTAATACGTTTAAAACTTCATGACAAAATTATAATACTATTCACACTATGTGTGATGTCGGTGCAAATTGACCGCAAAGAAACTTTACAACAAAAATTATGTCAAATTTCGCATCGAATTGTTTCTGGTAAATTCTCATATACTGTGGTGCCACGGATATCTCTTAACTTGTTTTCATGTGCAAATTGCATGTATTCTCTACAAAATTTCGTTTTTGGATTTAAATGTTTAATACATTTTAATTATTTAATTTAAATTTATAAAAAAAAGTGTACATATTTATTTGCTGAAAACCGACCAAGTCGGTAAATGACAGCGAATGACAGTTAATAGTTTTTGCAGTGTTGATAACTTGTTTTTAATTGTACCAAATAATTTTCAGAGTTGTGAATATTACAATAATTGTACACATTTCTGCAACAAATTACTCTTTAGGTGCAAAAAATTATATAGATGTACTTAAAGGTTTATTGTCGTCGAGCTTTATAAATAAATTAACAAATTTCAAATTTGTATAAGAAAAAGAAAAGAGAAAATCATTGGCATTAGCAAAGAAATGTAAGTAAGTTTGATAAATTCTTTAAAAATATATTCACGTTATGTTTCCAACGGGAAAATATCGTAATGCTTAGCAAAATGCTGTGTTCACATCATTTATTGAAAGGAACCAAAACGTTTCCAAAAACAATTCTTATAAATGATTAAATAAAATGTCAGAGTAATCTATACTAATATTATAAAGAGGTAAAGTTTGCGAGCTTGTGACGTTGTAGGGATTAATCTCTGGATCTGCTAAACCGATGTTGAAAATTATTTTACCAATAGAAAGTCACGTCATTTGTGAATGTTATAGGCTATAATATATGACGATATAAACAGAAATGTAATGAATAAATGTAAATGAAATGTAATGTAAAGTAGTTAGTATAAGCGACATGGCGATAATTAAAACATGATGTAAAGCTAAAAGCCACATATTGTAGTGCGTTCATGTGCTTGTCTCATATGGTCATGTGTGTGTGATAAAAGAGAAAGAACGAAAGTAAGAGATAATTTAAAATATCAAATACGCGAGACAATTTTATTAATGTTCGGCCAAAGCGATGGCGCGCAATGGCGTCGCATCGGTCGGTTCCTTACGCAGTGCTCATTGACGAAATTGAAATTTTCGAAACGTAATACGCACACTTTCTACATTGTTTTAATAAAAAGTTCTTATCAGAACTACTTTTTTTATAGTTTTCATAATAAGTTCTTTTCAGAACTTTTTTCTATTATATTGTTCCCTTAAAAATTTCTTTTCAGAACTACTTTCTATCTTATTGTTTCCATAAAAAGTTATATTTATTTATTTATTTTGCTTCATTTAATTATTTATTTTATTTCTTTTCCGAAGTACTTTCGATTTTATTTTTTTTCTATAAAATATCTTATACTTAAAAACTACTTCCTACATAACTACATATTTCCATCAAAATTTCTAATTAGAACTACTGTTTGATTGTTCCAAATAATCGGATTGTTCTGAATAGTCAGTTAAAATTCCCAAACATGCAGTTGTAGTTGCTACCTAATGCAAAAAAAAACCTAGAATTGAACTAGACCGGCTGATGTCAGATAAACTATTTTTATGGTTTTCTGACATCTGACGCGTTCAGGTAGTTTTATTTTTTTTTATATTGATTGTCTATATTAATATTATAAAGGGGTAAAGTTTGTGAGATTGTGAGTTTGTGAGGGGGTAATCTCTGGATCTACTGAACCGATTTTGAAAATTATTTTACCAATAGAAAGCCACGTTATTTGTTAGTATTATAGGCTATATATTAACCCGGTCGAAAAAAACGAAAACGTTTCTTACGAACGCATGGGAGGTAGGAGGAGGGAAATAAGTGGTATGTAGGGAAAGGGGAAGGAGGGGAAGGAACAGGTAGGGGAAAGAGCAGCAACGCGCCGGGTTACCCTGAAAAAGGAAAATAAGGTAGGGGAATGTGGTAAGGGAAAGGGGAGTATTAGGAAAGGAGTAGAAGAGGGGCAGGTGATTTAGAATGGGTGGTAGATTAAGGGATCATAGGGAAGGAGGGGTAAAAAAAGGTAAAGCAACGCGCTGGGGACCATTTAAGATAGAGGGATGAAATGTTGTATACATGTTCATGGGATCGAAGGGGGCAGGGAAAAGGGGTGGTAAAGTAAGGATAGTTTTGGGAAGCGGGCAGGGGAATGGGGTGCATCGTAAGGGGTGGTTGGAGAAGGGGTGGAAGGGATAGCAGAAGAGGGGTAGGATAATTGAAGGTAGAGAAAAGGGGCATGGGGAAGGTGTGGTAGGGAGAAGATGGGGCGGGGGAAAGGAGTGACTCTACTTCTCCGGAGAGTCAAGGGGAAGGGCAGCAATGTGCCGAGTACCAGCTAGTGTTTAAATAAAATAACTATTATTTCGTTTAAACGAAAGCGTTTTTCATGAAAACATTTCATGATAAGTAAATAAATTTCCAAAATCTTTGCTGCGGGAGCCCAATATCTACGACACCATTTTAAATCAATCCTCTCCAGCAAATGACACAAGATATCGATTTGGTGGCACATATGTCTATCATGCTTGTATATTGAAAAAAAGACATTTTAAAAAAGACGTGGTGTTGTCAAAATTCTGTTTTGTAACGCCATTTTGCTTAAAATTGTACAAGAAACTATTCGATGGTGTGGGAGATAGTCGGAATCATTAGGCTCCCGCAACAGGATACGGGGTCCATACAAAGATCTTGGGAATTGAGGCGAGAACAGGGTATAAAAACAGGGATAAAAAGTTGTTTTTTTTTCTGGTTTGTATTTTAACAGTGATCGCAGTAGCCGTTAAATATCGCAGTGATTTCAAAGTAGCAGTCACGATAATCACTGCTACTCAAAAATCACTGACTAGCTTATCTCTATTGTACCATGATCTCTAACACAAACCATTTATTGTAATTGTACTCTCTCAACAATATACATGTGCATCGTAAAATGCAGGTGTGTGCTCGTGATGGGCACAGTGGCACAGTGACCGGTAGTTTACCACGGTTTTTGTGCAATTCAGATTATGTTATTTAATATTCGGAATGGCATCAGGACAAAAATATTAAATTTTTACTAGAAACATCCAAAGGCTATGTATGATCCTTAATACTGGAGCCAACTTCATTAGAAGAGTTTTTGACATTAGTGATCATGTGTGCTACCCCCAACAATGAGCAGATCATATTAACAACAATGATTAAAAATGATTTCCCTGCTGCACTTGACAAAAAAACTTATAAAACAATATTTGGACAAGAAAACGACAAACATTCCCATCTGTGATAGTACTATACATCCTAGCTGTGTTACTCCAAACATTATTTACCAATCTGTAATATATGTACATATGTACAATACCTGGACTTTCCGAACGTTTCATTAAATCTGATTATTGACCGGTAGTATACCATTGACAATATGGAATTTTTGTAAAACCAAATTGGATACCACCGTTAAGATGCGAAGAATATTGAATTAAATATGTAGTAATTACGTAGTGAGTGTATTATCTAATATTCTACTTTTTCTACAACATTTGCTATAGAATCCAATATATTTACCAACACAGATATTTGAGCAAATTTCAATCAATTATGGAGCAATATAGTTCAATAAAAGATTAAAATTATGTTAACTAAATATTCTTCAAATTATTCATAAAAACTTTGTCAAATGTTAATTTTATAGAAAATCTGAAAAATTTGTTTGGTTATTTTAACTCGGTTCAACTTCAAATAAAATTTGTGATTGCATATTTTAAAATACTGAAAAATACTGAACGTCTGTATTTCGAAGGAATTTACATTCCAATTCTAACATTTTAATTGATGAAAAGACAATCGCAACAAAAAAACTTTTTACAACTTGATTTCAACTTATTTGAATGCAAACTGCATATTTTTTTATATTAATTACAAACATAAATATCAAAGTGTGGTTCTGAACCAATCTGATGCTGCTAAGAACGATTTCAAGCTAAATGTTAAACGTGGCGTGAAGTTTGGCAGAATTCAAAATGGCGAAAGATACAAAATCTGAGAGCAAACGAGAAAAGATATTTGAAAATGAAACGTTAACTGACAGCGAGAATTAAAATGTTTTCATTGATGCTTTTGTTGTCAGCAGAGGGAGATAGGTAGAGGGGATGAGCCCGTCAAGGATATTGTCAACTGAATGAACACACACATACATTTGCAAATTCAAGGGATGCTACTAATAAGCGTCAGCTCAGCTCAGCAGCGCAGCTTATGAGTATTCATATGCAAACAAGTAAAGAATCATTTTTACCATAGAAGCGCTTGGTAATAATCTTAAGGTAAAATGTAATCAAAAGCCGTGAAAACATTTTTACACGTCATTAAATTCAAATTCAACAAACCATAGCACGGCACACACACACCCATTCACATGTGCATTGAGAACATATCCTTGCGCGCATATCCGCAACTCACAACGGTGTCTTGGCATGCCTCGCAAAAGACATTCTCGGTAAGATTGATGTGCAGTAGAAATTTCTGGCATATGCTAAATAAATTAAAGCCGCTTAGAGTGAAAACTTCGCATTCAACCATCCACCCATGCGAAGAAATACTCTCGCGTGCGCACCCAAATTACTTTGATAGTTTGTGAAAAATATTAAAGCAAAGCGTGCGAGGGTAGTCTAATGAGTTAGTCAATATCGAACTACGAATTTTAAAAGACAAGAGCAACAAAAAAAAGTAAATTTTGAGGCTTCTCTAAACCAGGTTCCGGGGCGGACATCCCATTTACTTGCGAATGCTTTTACAAGTTCCAAAATCGTTCACTTTTCTTCGAACAGTAAACGGGGAACCGCTGCTACTTACTTTAGACTCAACAAGCAAATTAAAAGAAGAGCCCTCTCTCGAAGTACTAAGATAAAAATCTGTAAGAAGTTGATAATCCCTGTCTGCTGTATAGCGCAGAAGCATAGACCCCGACTTCATCGGATACAGCTTCTTTGGAAGTGTTCGAGATAAAGATTCTTCGTAGAATTTTTGATCCTCTAACAGTTGGCATCCAGCTTAGGACTCGTATAAACCGCGAACTGTATGAGCTGTATAATGAGGTTGACATATTTCAGCGCATAAAATTCCAGCAGCTGAACTGGGCTGGTCAACTCACCCGGACGAACCCTGAGGCTCCAGAAAGGAATATTTATCGACGATCTAAAAAAATCCAGCATACTTAATGTAAAGTTGAATTTGATTGTAAAAAAATATTTTCCCATGTAAAAACTTCACCATGGGCAGTGGAGATTACGGGTGAAATATGCGTGTACGCCTATTTAGCCAACAACCTAACCATATGAAGCCTACGTTCGGGTATATATGAAACCAACGCCGTTATAACAAGTGAATATTAATTGTAATGAAAATATTTAGCGCACAAAAAACTTGAGGTGGGTTGTATGGAGCTACCTCCAAAGTTGGGCACCGATAGTGAAATATTTCTACAACCACTAAATGATGATGGTTTTCTTGTAGAGCCATCGGATTATAACGAAGTCGACTCAGTTATTAAAAAGCAGAAGAAGAACAGACTCCGTTGAGCTTCTAGCTGAGTTATTTAAGAGCGATGGCGAAGAGTCGGTAAGCCGTATGCACTATGAAAGATATGATCCGATAAATGCATGCGCAACGATTGAAATCTCTGTAGTCTTTGTTCTATCTGCAATCAAGGAGACGACACTATCTGCGCGAACTACCGTGGATGAAGTCTTCTTTCAATTGGATACAAAATTCCGTACCGCATACTGTTGGAGCCATACACCGAAAACACTGACTGCTCAATATTAGTGTGGTTTTAAATCAAAAAGCTCGATCAATGACCAAATTTTCACTCTACGAGAAATCCTGGAGCAGACAAGGGAGTACAACAAAAACATACATCATCCATTTGTCTATTATAAGACAAAATTTTTTAATACATTGTCTGAAATAAGCATCCCACCAAAGATGATGACGATAGCACATAGCAAGAAATGCATCAGGCAGACTTATGCTTTATCGTGCAACTTCTTAATCCTCCAGATGAAGTATATCCTAAGAAGATGCCCATACGTAGCACCGTCGAGAAGTGTTGCTACTCGCGTATGGTGATAACATTGACATCATCGTCACGAACGAACGGCGAATTAGCAAGGCGATTTCGGAGATAGAGAAAGAGTCACGTCTCATGGGCCTTGCGGTGAACAAGGACAAAACGATGTACTTATTGTCCACTAGCGAACTTCAACTTCAATGCTGTAGAAAACTTTGTCTACCTGGAAACAGAGATACCCAGGAACAATAACGTCAGCCTGGAGATCAGCCGAAGAATCCACGTGCTAACCGCTGGTACTTTCGGCTCAGTAACCATAATTGAAGTAAAGCCCTTTCTCGATTACGAAAGTGAAATCTAGGAGAAACTGATAGTCCTGGTCTTGCTCTAATACTAATATAGGGACCCTGACAAGACCGGATATACCGTCTTCGAAAGTGTTAGAGTGAACGATTCTTCATAGGATTTTTGGAAATATTCGAATTAGCGATGAGATTAGGACCCCTATGAATTACGATCTGTATGAGTTGATGAGGTTGACATAGTCCAGGGCGGCCAGCGGCTGTACTGAGTTGGTCATCTCATCCAGGTGAACCCCGAACTGCAGCACTAATGGTTTACGACGCAAATACAAACTTAATTGGTGGACAACGTCATATGACGACAGAACTTACGTTGAAATGTCTAGGTCTGGGATGACATCAAGTCGGTGCACTAAGAAATACATATACGGCACATATATGGACATATCATATATCTATTATATATCATATTATATATATGTCTGTCCATTTGGATGTCTGAATAAACTTCTATATCTTTTATAGATAATGTGTATAAAATGAACATACGAATCTCACTGTGAACTTTGTTCGAACTGTTATACTTTTGATGCATATTGTTAATAGTAAGAATATTAACTTTTAAACGATGTTTGTAATGCAAATAAAGTATATATTCTTGATCAGCTCGTCAAAACGAAACGATCTAGCCAAGTCTGTCTGTGTGTGTGCACTTCGCTTTAATCGAATCTTAGTGCGACTCTCTGGGACCGACATTCGTTCATGATCCCCAAATCGGTATGCCAAGCTCACTATTAGTGCTAGACTCCATACACATATATAGCTCACTGTTCAATGCTCTTTGGAGGCTTGTATGGACTTATGCTTTTGATGCAAGGAGCTTTTATATTGGAAAAAGTTTTATTACTTATGAACGAACTTGAAACCTGATACAGTGCCTTCTAATGGATAAACGCTCCCTATGTATATAAATGACCTTCTGATGCCTACTTTTATATATCGCCCCCTCATTCAAAACCATTAATTAGGTAATGGCGCAACTTAACATACAGCTCACGTTACAATGGATTTATTGCGGCAAAAGTAAAGAGATTTGCTTGCTTCCAAAAGTTGCCCTCACAACTGGCCACCAAGATCGTGTGATTTAACACCCTTGGACTACATTTTTGGGGTTACGTTAAATCGCTTGTTTACAGAAACGGTCTCAAAACTTTGGATGACCTCGAAGCCAAAATCTGAACAGCCATTGCTGGTATACCAGCCAAAATGTGTCATAGGGTCATTGCAAATTGGAGCATCCGGGTCAGCCAGTGAGATGATGGCTATTTGTTTAAATCTTTAATAGCAAAAATTATTCGTCAATATAAATGTTTCGGATTCAATGTTGGTTCAATGCTTTTTGTTTTGTTCCATTTTGAAGTTCGGACGTTCTTAATGGTAGAGTTGGTATATTAAAAAGTAAAGACTCTAAAATGCCCAAAAACATCCAGACAAACAGACAGAAGTTAATGTTTATTCTTTCTATCATAACATTTTAGTTATTTGTTGTTATAAAAACTACTCAAATGACAAAAATGCCTAAAAATCGTAAACAAAATACTTGTAATTTGAACCTTCATCAGCTGTACTTGAGCCATATTCCATTCGAGCGGAAGAGTTTGATATCTTTAGACATTAAGGTATTCAGAAGGTCTTGCAACAGATCAACTCTGCAGCTAACCTGTTTAAGACTGTGGTTTGTTTATTTGTTTCGAACTGCTTTTAAATTTTTATGCGGAAAACGCCCGTGGACCATTTTATACTACAAAGTGAATAAAACTACACAAGAAATATAATTAATTCAAGGTATGCGAACTGCAATGAATAAAATGCAAAATTTTTCATTTTCATTCTTAAATTTGCAAATATGCCGCCATCGACGAGAAGTTGTTGTTATCATAAAAAGAAGACGAAGAAACATTTTGCAGTACTGGTTTTGCACCGATGCAAAGAAATTATTAGTCAAGTTTCTGGTTTGAGCAAAGTAGGGCAACATTTTTTAGTGGAAATTGTTGTTAGTTGTACACGACCTTGTGAATACCTTAAATATATCGTTCATCCGGACTCTGGCAGACCCCATAAAGTTTATATATTCTAAATCAACATCGAAAGCTGAGTATATAGGCTTTCATCCGTATTTATCCTTGAATAACTAGATCGCGGAATTATTAAGGAAAATATTTCGTAAAACAATTATGCAAAAAGGTCCTAAAAATCTAGTCCTTGGACATAAATTAAGACAAAATTTGCTAACTTTTTAGGCAATTTTAGGCAATATATTTTTTTGTGTGTAACTAAATAAATCAGAGCTTTTTTATGGGTTTTCATGCCTTTTTGAAAAAAAAAGTTGTTGAACAAAAGAGTTTTTTGTGTACTAACGTGACGTTTCCATCAAACGCATTTCACATTTCGCATCCGTTTAACAGCCGCTCTCGGTTCTCGTGATAGATGATCAATGAGTCCCAATAATCATTGGGGCTCGCTATTTTCATCCCTCTATATTTCAAAATAATGTGATTTGATTTTATATGCTTTATTTGAATGTACATTTCAAGACCTTTTTAATGGTGTATTACAGGTCCCGAACTTATCATGCAATTTTTGGGGACCAATTTTTAAGATATCCAGTTGTAAGTCGGCACGTAGACTTCTTTTAGAGGTAGCCCCCATACAATCTTATAGCCCACTTTTAGGAAATTGTATGAAAAACGTTCTTATTATAGTCAACATCAACGTGAAATGTAGTATAGTGGATTCTTATAGATGAACGCTTTACATGTAGAAAAAAATTTCTGATTCCCCCTTTTTAGGGACAGCCCCCATACAAATCCACCACACACATTTCGGATTTTTCATAAAAAAAAAAGTTTTTTATTTCATTCAAAACCAACTTTACATTTGACATGGTGGCTTCATATGGACGGACGCTTCACATAATTATCAAGGAGAGTGTCACGCCCACTTTTAGGGGTAGGCCCCATCAAACTTACAACTTAAGTTTAAGTTAATAAATTTGACAATTATTTTTTCGTTTACACCCGCAAGTTCACAGGTTGAAACTTCGTGCGAATGGCATTAAAGCTTCGGTTCCATCGAAGTTACTTTTTTTGTATTTTTTTTTTGTATTTTAACATACTAACTTATTAAACTACCCGGTTTATTTTTGGTTTGGGTTTTGATTCCTAGATTCAAATATAAACTGTAAAGTTTTCGTCTAAATCTGCTGGAAGCAAAATGTCAAGTGGGCGTAAATTGTGTGTGGATGTATCTAAAATAGCATGCAGACATTGACAACACTAACAACTACAACTGCAACAACAACAACAATAATTAAATTGAACGGCATGGTTTGACTATAAGGATAATAACAACAACAACAAAAACAACTGCATCAATGACAGCAACAACGTCAAACTTCTAATTACCGTGTAATTATCGTAATTTACATGTTTCAATCTATGTTTGATCGACGTTGTTGTTGTTGTTGTTATTGTTGTAATAGTCCTTGTTGTTCCTGTTCATGTTGTTGTTGTTGTTGTTGTTGTTGCTGGTTTTGTTGTCTTATGAATAATGACTTTATGTCAACTTTTCGAAATTTGTTGAAATATGTCAAATGCTTACTCTCGTGCATACATATATAAATAGTTGATACTCTTCATATTGTTGATATTGTTGTTGTTGTTGTTGTTGTTGTTGTTGTTGTTGTTGTTCTTGTTCTTGTTCTTGATGTAAGTAGCTTCAAGGCACTTACTTTGTGTGTGTGAGTGTTTGTGTGTGTTTGTGAGTATCTGTGTTTGCGTGCTAATGCGTAATGGAGTGAGATTGCTGGGCGTACATGCCAAAGTGTTGAGTTACTTGTCAGCAAAATCTTATTAGCAAATAACTATCGACGCATTATACGAAATAGCTAACGAAAGTTCGGTACATTGATGATACCTATATATAAATAGACAAGCGCAAATCATTCACACAATTTTTAACCCTCTTAAACTCAACATATTTGCTTGATTTTTTTTATTTTTGTTGTTGTTGGATAACGGACGATAAACTAAAGCATTTCGTCTAAGATAGGTAAACTCCTGGTAACGGTACTTGGTCAATCACAAAGATTGTCTCTCACAAAGTTTTCTCTCTCTCTCTCTTTCTCTCTCTCAGCTCTCTCAATTTGCTATAGCTGCTACCTTTTTTTGTTTCTTTCGGTTCCTTTTGTGTCAGTTGGAAGAATAGAGAAAAAAACATTCTCTATCTCTGTCGTGCTGTAAAGGGTGATTCACATTGAGCAGCTCGACGTTAGGCATCAGTTGAGTGCGTTTTTGATAGTATTTTAGTTGGTAAAATTATAAAACAAGATAAATCAAATAAATATTTAAAATGAAAAAGAGAAAGAGAAAGGATTGATACACCAAAAGAACTCATTTATAACTGAGCATTATTTATTGCAAATAAATTTCTCACTTATTGCCACTCTCTTTCTGGGCGGCCCTTAGATAAGGGCGGTCCAAAAGAAGAGCACCCAAAGTGTGAATCATTACTGACTCATAATTTATACAGTGTGCCAAAATACAACACCAATTCAACGTAACTAATTCAAATTTATCTTTCTCTTTAGCATCAAGCAGCCGACTTCAACATGCGTTTATTCGTATGTGTGTGAAAACCCGAAGGTGTTTTTCTCCATGACGGTATGGCTGGAAAGCGTTGATTTAGAGGCGAAAGCATTTTCTGTAAAATCATGTATTATGTATATTTTTATAATTGGGTACTTTAAAGACGAAAGTTCGAATTTCAACATGGGAGAACTCTAGTATGTATAATAAGTCGGAAAGATTGCTAAAAATAAAATTAGTAAACTAAGATCGTCAGAAACATCGCGGCCAGTATTGGATATGTTATTATCTATAGATTCCAACCTTAACTGAAGGAATCTACAAGGAACACAAAGTTATATGAGGTGAATGCGTTGTCGCTAGATTTTGGTTTTAAGTGGTATTAGCGATATCAGACAGAAAATTGTTCTGTGGAGAACAAAACTGAAGGTAAATGTCGCCACAATAGTGATACCCCCATCAAATTGTAGCTCTGGTGAAAACTAAAATTGATGAAGACTGTAAACTAACTGTGCAAATGTATGCTGTTGAACTGGACATGAGTGTCGTGGTTGTCTCTTAAATGTGACAATAGAATTTTGTACAAACAACGAAATTCGCTCGATATGCTTCTCAAACTTTGAGAGATGTTCAAATAGAGGGTCATGTTCGTTTCTCTATACTTAAGGAGGAGAAGTTACCTATAATAAAACCTGGATCTATTATCACAATAATAACCGAAAAAACCGTTATGTATTAGTGTCTAATATCTAATTCTGTCTAAAATTTAAACAAGACGATGATATAATTCTGCACTCGTGTTTGCTCGACTTTAAAATATGTTGCATCCCGTCCAAGTATATTTTATCTATATATAAAAAATTGGAAGTATGTATGTATATATGTATATTCCCTATAAACTCCGAAACCGCTCTCCCGATTTGGTGGCAATTATGAAAATATTCCCGTGGGCGATCCTGTGAAGTTTCGTGGCGATTGGATAAACAGAAATTATTTTTTGGATTTTTCTAATGACGATAGAGTACAGCAATAATATTTGTTTCATTTGTTTGACAGTCACTTTTGCTTTTTCTTCAGTGTTTAATTGAAAAAAATGCAACCAAAAAAGCATCCATTGGTAAAAAAACCACAAAATCAAAAAAAGATGAGCGAAAAAAGAGCAGCTGAAAATGCCGATGAACGCGAATGGCAGAGGGAAGGAGGGCGGCAACGAGCCGGCTAGTAGATATATATAGAACTAGCTGGTACCCGGCGCGTTTCTGCCTCTCCACCTGCCCCTCCTTCCTCATGCCCCCTTGCCCTTTCACCTCTTTGCCGACCACCCTTTACCCGGCACCCAATCTACTGCCCCTCCCTCTTACTTTGCCACCCCTTCTCCCTGCCACCTTCGATAAAAAAAGTAAATATACATCATTTCATCCCTCTATCTTAAATGGTACTCTGCGCGTTGCTGCTCTTCTCCCTGCCTCAACTACCTCTACCCATTCTACCCATTCTACCCAATACCCCCTTACTCTATCTCTCATTCCCCTACCCTTCTCGACTTTGAACTATAGATTTGATGTAAGATCTACCAATATATATTCAGCTTTATTAATAACAAAAACATCAAAATTTTCATACATAAACTCATAAATGGGCAGCAAGTTTGTATGAAGACTATCCATTATAGTGGGAGCACTTTCATTTAATAAACTTCCTTTAAAGAGGGAATACGAGAGTCTAAATATTTACAAATTTAGAAGCATATTCGTTGTAAAGAAGTCGTAGGCTAAAGTTAGCACGTCGGATGGTCCAGGGTTCGTTACAATAAATTTATACAGTTAGATATTAGATAAGATAAGGCGGGACAAAGTAAACGTGGTTGGCTAACAAACGGTTAATATGCCAAATGGTTAATATGCTATTGTATTGGGGTGTCGGAAAAGTCATGACGAAGTTTCGCAACTACAATGATAAGAAAATTGCATCATAAAAACAAGTACGTTTGGTCTTAAATTGTTTACCTTCCGTTCTTAAAATTTCAGTCTAAGAATTAAATCAAATAAAAATAAAATTAAACATTTCATATCCCATAAAAATATTCTTATAACAAGATTAACTTTCTTAATTTAATATTGTACCAAAAATCATGACTTAAGAAAACAAAATCTTATATTACTATTTTATAATCTAAAACTAAGAATTTTGGATTTATTTGAAGTGGTCTTAAATCAAGAACATTATAATTGTTTTAAGCTCAACACACTTTACTCTACTTTCGTCACCGGATGGTTTTGAGTTCAAGACCATATTCTTGATTTTAGACCGTTTTTTTTTTTTTTTGTAAGTATAAAAACTAAAATAAAAGCAGAAGAAAATAATGAGACCTCTTCCTCTTTTTTGAAAGCTGACTACACCCTTGCTTCATTAGTATTATGAATACATATACAGTTTCATTTCGGTTGTGGCTTTCCGGAATATTTTGTGAAATCGAATTAGAGAAACTGAAAAAATGTTCACATTGCATTCAAAAACCACAAAAAAAGCCCTGAGGAATAGTTTGGAAAAGTTTTCTTTTTTTTCAAATTATGGAAATTAAGTAATTTTAAAAATGTTTATCACAAAATATTTTTTTCTTGTGTTTCTTTGTGAATGTTTGTAAACATTAATTTTTCATACGACTTCTCGAAGCAGGGTTTTGAATTTTTCAGTACATCTACTTGTCTATGTATGTATATATGAATGCATTAGAGCCCAATATCATCTACCCGTATTCCAGTCAACTTAAGGTACTTCTTATACCCTATGCAAATATTTGCATTGTGTTTGTTGAACTGTCAAAATGAAGCAGCGGAGACGCCATATAGTATATGTATATATATCAGCTGTTAGCTTACTACCTAGGGCAGATCCATATGATCCATTTGTGGTTAACAAACTACCATAACTGAAATATTTCTAAATGATCTTCCATCGCAGAAAATCTTTTACTATGAGATACTTCTTAAACAATCATAGCCTTTGTAGCAAATTACGTTTCCATGATTTACATCTTGTAATGAAATTGGGCAACAACTATCATATTGTTGCAATGGTATATAAATTTAAATATATTCTTAGTTTTATAAACCGTTCGTCCAAAAAAATTTATGACCGAAAGTTCTGCATACCTTACTTGTTCGTCCGATCTTAGAATCTTCGTTTTGTGTTTGGCACCCAAAAATATGTTATTTATTAAAATCGCATCAGGTCTGTTCAAAAATATTTTCTGCTAATTGCTCTCGGAAATCTCAATTGCACTTACGAAATACATCTCCCGCCATATGTGGATCGGTTAAAACTTATTGATCTTCCAAATTTGTCTGCAAAACAGGCGATGCGCTTTGTAGTTTGCCTTCATAAGATCTTAAGTAGTGCACGTGTTTCTCCGTATTTGCTAAAAACTTTATTTCTAACTGCACCCTTTCGCTTTACGTGAAACTATGCGTCCTAAAGGTGGTCTCATTGCACAAGATATTATGTCTGCCATAATTCACTTCGGGCTTTGTACTAAATTCTCTCGTTGATTTTCTTTCGCTTCTTCTTTGAACTGCGTAAAAAAACTGGCCTTAACTCTGGATTATAATAAATTATAAATTCATATTACTATTTTCTTCAATCTTTTGATTTGAAATAACTAAGACGCTTGGACCACTTCTGGACAACCAAATAAAAATTCTCCAGTTGCAATAAATAAATTCCCGACACAACGAGCCATGTCCGTCCGTGCGTCTTTAAGTCTGTCGACGCCTTGACTATATCTCTTACTTGTTTGTTTTGCGTTTCTGAATGTAATGCTGAAATGTAATGGAATGCAAATCAAAATTGAGACAAGACAGCAAATGAAAAACTAATTATGCAGGATTCGAGGGTAACCACAAAACATTGCCTAGTTTGTATAGAATTTCTCTCCCATTTAACTTGTTTTTGGTAAATTCTGAAATAAACGCTCTACAGTCATAGTTATAAAACTTTTGTTAGCCACTTGGTATGGGTGTTAATGTAACCTTACCTACTACTTATAAACATATACAGTCTATGCAAATTATTTTCGATTTGTTGCTATTGAATTTAATTGAATTTATTTGCATACATAATATCATCACCTAAATCATCGAGCAATTGAAATCAAATACAAAATTGATAATTGAAAATTTAAATGCATCGATTACGACAAACTAAAAACCCAAACTGACAACTTGTAATTGAAAAGTGCCTAGCATAAGTCCCTGTATATAAAGGACCCATCATCACAAAGCCATACAACAAACAAAATTTTCCGTGAATTACTTGCTATAAAGCTTACTCTGTTTTTACGCTTACTAACATTGAACTTTAACCATTGAACTTTTGAATTATTAATTTTTGAGCAGACCAGAAGCAACAGCAACAAAAAAGCATCAAATGAAAAAAAGAAAGGAATAACTCCCAAAAAATAAAAATCAAAATAGCAAATTTAATGCAGTCGAACAGCTTAGAGACCAAGCGGCATTCTTTGCTCTCGACCGCTGCTGGGAGTTTAGTGAAGCGCAAATAATGAAAGTAGATGCCCACAACCAAGCCGAACCCATTCAGCATACCACCCGCACCCTTTGTCCAGGCATATGTATGTGGCTTATTCATGAGTAGCTAACTATCCATGTGTATCAGTCTCTCCCTTTGTATGCGTGTTTGTGCATGAGCACATTATTAAATTTAAGTAGCTGCTGTCCCTGCGGGATTCGTTGTAACTTCTTTTTATTAAAGGTTTTGACCATCTGAAAAGCCGAAAATGTTGCTTCTACTATGTATGTATTATGGAGAGGGTGATGCTTTGGAAATCAGTTTGCCAAAAATAAAATAAAAAAAAAATAAAAACCATTTTCGTTATTCTTTAATTTTAAAATTGCGCCGAAGAGATTGATTTTATTTTACTTTGATGCTGATATAAATTATTCATTGAGAATTTTATCAACCGTAGCCGTTTATGGGCGTTACGTAGAAAATGATTGGAAATCAATGAGCGCTAAATTAGTTTGACAAAGAAAAGAGACACACCGCTGCTCTACAGAAGCAATCAAAGTAACCTTGCTAAAACATTAGATTCGCTTTATATTGTTCGCAGATTAAAACATTCTGTGAAGCTACAGTTGGAACGAAACATTTTATGATTTATTCAAAAAAATTCCATATTGTACGTCTTAGATTTCAGTTTAGCTACATTAAAATTTGAATGAAGTCACAATTAATGATTTGAAACATTTCCAACGCATCTAAAAACTGGCAGAAAATGTGTTATTTGAGTCATGCGGCAATAGGTTTAGAAGTGAGTGACCATGACTGTTAATTCCTTCGCCCCATACCAAGTTACAGTGTAATAACGCATATAATAAAAAAGTCTTTAATGCATGCATCCTTAAGGAGTATTTTGAGTTTAAATAGGCTTGACTCATCCATTCCAGATTAGGTAATACATCAGTCCTTATAAAAGTTCAAGTTGATATTGATTGATTGATATAAGGATAAAATTTTACAACACCAAAAAAATCAAATTTCAATGATATTTTTATTCAAATCTTAGCTTTGCAACATATTCCGGGGTGTTACAGAAATCTCTAGACAAAATTCCGTCTGGTGATATGAAATTCACAGAGAAATGTCGTAGGTGTCACAGAAATTTTGGAGTTTTCGTTTTTCGGATATAAATTCAGATAAAGTTGTGTTTTGGAGGCTACACAAATGAAATTAATTACGGATTATTAATTTACTTTTGTTTTAATGAATATGAATTATATTATTTATTAGTATATAGATTTTGAAAAATACCCACAACTAAACTCTAATTTATGTTGACAAAAAGAGGTCAAATTCATTGGCAACCCTGTCGGCTAAACCGTTTTTCAAAATGTCACTAACATTTCGATTAGCAGTTCCAATCCAATTCAAAGTTAGAGAAGCGAAGAAACAGTACAACGCGTCGACTTCTATCATATGCAGCAAGTCCATTGTCAATTTCAGATTCTTCGTAAGTTTAATAGATTTAATTATACCATTCACACATGGTGTGAAATAGTATTATCAGTTTATCTGAAAGTTTGTAACGCATTAAAGGGGAGGCATCGTAGACCCCATAAAGTATATATATATTCTTGATCAGCTCGACGAGACGAGTCGATCTAGACATGTCCGTCCGTTTGGCTGTCCGTTTGTCTGTCCATCTGTATGTTGTTACGCATTTTTTGGGGACCAATTTTTATGCTATCCAGTTCAAAATCGGCACATACACTTCTAATTATTGCATTTTAGTAGAATATTAAAATTGTTCCGCCACGCCCACGGCACTTTTGCATTTTTGTATGAAAAACTTTTTTATTGTAGTCAATATCAATTGAATAATTGATATGATAGCTTCTAATGGACGGACGCTTCACATATACATTACTGGGTGGGACCCACCTACTTTTTGGGGTAACCAACATATCTATTGCTCACTTTTGACTTTTTGTATGAAAAACTTCTTTATTAAAGTCAGTATTTAGTTGAAACGCAACGTGGTGCCCTTTCATAGACAGCCGCTTAACTTACATAGACTAATGAACGTGTTCCGCCCATTTTTTGAGATAGTCCCATACATCGTCAGCCGACAGCTCACTTTTATGCATTTGTATGGAAACGTCAATATCAACTTGAAATTGGTTGCATCTTATAGATGATCGTTTGATACACATCTAATAGTGGGTGTGTTCCGCCCACTTTTTGGGGTAGCCCCTATTTAAACCCTCCCACCATTATGTTTTACAAAACGATTTAAAATTCCGTGTGAATGGTATTAGAGCTTCGGTTTAAACGAAGTTAACGTTTTTTCTTGTTTTCTTCTCATTTTGTTTCTCACATAAAAGTTCAACACCGCCCAACATTTAATAATTTTTTTTTTTTGCCAAATTTAAACTTAACACATTCTCCTCGATTTTATTAAAAATGAGGAAAAAATGTTAACTCCAAAGTCTTAATACCATTCACACGAAGATTCATAGTTGCTTACGTAGCTCGTATTTGGGAAGGGAGACGTGTATGATAGCAAAATAGTGTGAATTTAGTAAAACATTTTGCAAAGCTTTAAGGAAAACATGGAAGATGGCATATATTCGTGATCAGCAAGAAAAGACGATTCAATATAGCCATGTTCGTCCGCCTGTCTTTCTGTCTGTCTGTCTGTCTGTCTGTCTGTCTGTATGTCTGTAAGTTTGTCAGAGCCTTTTTCTCGTTAAGCTTTTATATATTGTTTTGAAAGTTGGTATGGAGACTTTTTATATATAAGCAACATAAGTATCAAAGCGGGCGCGAATTAACAATTAGAAGGAATAGCTCCCACACATTTAAAACATAATAACACTTCATTCACCAATAGCTTGTTGTTTTGTTATTTTTCGGTGTTTGTTTTCTGTGTGTTTTTGTTTTCTGTGTGTGCCGTTTTGTCCATTTTCTTATACGTTGCGTGTCATGAAATCGGAACATCGGTAGCTCAACTGCCTAACAGAGCAATCTGATTAACATTCTAGACGATCTGTATTTAATTCTCAAACGTTCTAAAACTTCATTAAAATTACTTTAAGTCTTTCCGATCATATCTTGCGCAACAATTTTTTTGGTCCCATATATACTAGCCCTCAAAAAATACATATGGACAAATTTTTATGTATAAGAAACTTTTAATTAAATGTAGTTTTGTTTTTACATACACCGCAGTCAGATTAACCGTTTCTAACTCGATATATAGCCAAAATAGTGGGCCTACCTTCCAAAAAAAATTATAAAATGCATATCTCGAAAACGTATTCGTTTTTTAATGTCTTTCCAAATTTGAATGACCCTCCCTTCGGCCGGTTAACACAATTTCTTGTTCTCAATATTCGTATAGACCCTAACGAGCATTAAGCGCTAACTAGAGCTGTTCTTCTAGTTATGGATTTAACAAATGCTAAGGTCAAACAGATCATCAACTGTTGACCGATTTTATTGTTATTTTTTCAGATTGGTTTAATTTACTTGTCAGATTTCAATAGTTTTAACTGATTTCGTCGCAATGTTGTCACACTTCGAGTTGTTTAACATTCACACACGTAACAGCCTTACATTTTATGAGAACAGCAAAGTGCTTAACCAACATCTTTAACAATCATTAAGTTGAGATGCCGCACAGTAATCCCAAATCCAAAGAAGCTGACGAAAATTCGATAAATAGAATTAAACCAATGGACATTTTTTAAATGATATTGATTTTTAAAAATTCCTGCGATAAATATCCGTCCAGAATGTTGCAACTTTGGTCAAGAAAATCCATCAAACTATCGAGGGTATATAGTTGCAAAAGAGCTTAACAAAATTTTATTTAAAAAAATAGCCCAAAAGGCTGCACCAACAGCAACGATAAAAAATACACCGAAAACAATTACAAAGAGTATAAAACCAACATTCAGCAACGATACGGTATCGTAAAATATCACCTTTGCACAGAGAGTTAGTAATTCTGCACAGCAAAATCAAAGTTCAGACCACGATATCTTGATGCAGATTCTAACGATATTTTCAAACCAAGAAAAATTGTGTGCAGCTATCGGTAAGAGATTAGCAAAGATGAAAAAAGAAGTTTTTAAAACACAAAAATGCGTAAACGTCTCAATATTATGCTTTGGAACGCAAACGGGCTCCTGGAAAACAGAAACGAGCTCGAAATAGTTTTAGCTATAAAAAATGTAGACGTCTGTTTGATATCCGAAAGGCACTTCACCAGACTAAACAAACAGACTAAAACATTATAAAGTATATCACACTGTACATTGTGCTCGAGGTGGCAGTGCTATATTAATAAAAGACACACTCGTCCACTATGAAGACTTTAGAATATGCACGGAAGAAATTCAGTAACCGGATAAGCAACCATAGCCATAGAACATTAAACAAAGCTCTCCCTCACAGCAGTATATTTCCCTCCACGTCATCAAATCAAATGTGACACATACAAACACCTAATTAATAGTCAAAAGTACCGTTTTATAATGGGAGGTGACTTCAACGCAAAGAACATCAATTGGGGCTCGTCTTACTACCACTAAGGGGAGAGAACTGCTCAAAGCTATCCAAGAAACGGGCTGTGACGATATATCATCATGAAAACCGAGGCCAAGTGACCAAAAATACGATCTAATAGATTTTTATATCACAAAAAAAATGTATTTCAACAACATCGTTGTAGAAAACGGGTATGAAATAAACTCGGATTATTCACCCGTGTATGTGTACCTGTACGAACCTAAGCCACTGCTTGATCAGAAGCCCTTTTTGACCAAAAAATTTACAGTTTGGATGTACTTTCGAAAAGTTCTAGACGAACGCGTTGAATTCTCTGACACTCTTAACACAGTGGAAGACTTAGAGCACGAAGTTTGCAGCATAACAAATAATATTCAACTTACAGCATGGAATAAGAAAAAAATAACCAAAAACCATTTTCATCCAGAAATATGTATCCTCCGGATAAGCTAAAGCTTAATAAATTAACAAAAGAAATTACTCAACATATAAAAATATTGAAAAATGAGATCTTTAGTAAAAATCGAAGCTCGCTTTCAAGTTGTCGTGCAACAAATAACTCCTTGTGGAATTACACACGAAACATAAAAAGACAGACTTTGCAAACTGCATCAGTAAGAATGACAAATAATCAATGGACTAGAAGCAGCTGTGAAAAAGCTAATGCATTTTCGGAATACCTAGCAGAAGTTTTTAAAACTGCTAACGGCGAGGTCAACCTTGGTAAAGTTTTTGAAAAGATACTGGCAAACAGCATACAAGTATTTATAAAAGAAAAAAACCTGTTAGCACCAATTTGAATTCACACGGAACCTTTCAACCATCGACCAAGTGCATAGAATCACCAATTGCATTGAAAAATCATTGGAAAATAAACAAATATGCTCAGCAGGCTTCCTTGATGTGGCAAAGGCCTTTGACATGGTATGGCATAAAGGATTAATACACAAAATCAGTTATCTCTTAGCTGCTGACTTCTGTGCAATTATATTCTCTTATCTAAACAATCGCTTCTTCACAGTAAAGGAAGTGTACCTCAGAGTAGTATACTCAGCCCAATGGTCTACCTCATATATGCCAGCGATTTAACTGTACTATTTGGAAATACCTTAACTGCGACATTTGTTGATGACATAGCTCTGCTAGCTGTTGGCGTAAATGAGCAGATAAGCACAAATAAGCTTCAAATAGCTATAACTAGGATCCATGAATGGACAAAAAAAGTGGAAAATTTAACTGAAATACAAATTACGTACTCAAATACCGCCAAATATCTTGGCATGACTCTGGTTCCGAAGCTACTCTGGCAGGAACACTTCAAAATAAAACGCAAAGACCTTGAGCTAAAGTTTCAAACATTAAAATGGCTGATTAGCCGTAAATCAGTATTGTCAATCTATCTATCTATATATACAGGGTGTCTCAAAATAAAGTTCACATTTAAAAAATCGATAAAAAAAGTAAGTAGTTTATTGAAAAAATGTTTATTACATATTATTTCCTTTTATTTGTGCCAGGGAAGTCGGTTTGTTGCCGTAAACTTTAGATTTGACGTAACCCCACAGGAAAAAGTCCATAGAGGTTAAATCGGGACTTCGTGGAAGCCAATTTATGTCACCTCTCTTGGAGATCAATTTGTCAGGAAAAATTTCATGAACTCGTGGTAGAGACCTGTTGGACGTGTGTGAAGTTGCTAAAAATACGGAACAATGATGATCTATGCACGTTTAATGCAACAGCACGCTTCCGAATCGAAAGGTCCGGGTTGTTACGAACAGACTGAGTAACACTGTCTACGTTTTCGAACGTTCTCGAAGACCTTGGACGCCCGGATTTTGATTTTTCCAGCGTTGAACCGGTCTCTTCAAACTTCTCGACCTATTTTCAAATGAGACAAGGGCTCGGCGCATCACTTAAATGACGAACATGTCGAATACTGCAGAATTTTCTACGCGCTACAGTCGCTAAATTACAGTTTTTGTAAAACTTACGTAAGCACAACGCACGATCCGCTCCCGAGAAATGCTCCATAGCGACTAAATTCCCAAAAGCTAGGCTACCGATTGACATACCCCCGCGCCCCTCGGAATAGTTGCGTTCACGCAATCAGCCTATCAAATGTGAACTTTCTTTTGAGACACCCTGCATAAAAATGAAAGTAGGTATCTATGTATATATGTATCTATATAGACAGATACACCTTCCAACGATTCGCCGTGAAAATTTGTGTATATGCTTTTAGGAACAGAAAAGGTTTTGCCGATATAAAAAAAACCGTGTGCCAGCTATAATTTTAAAATTTTTTTTTTTAAATAAAATAAACTACAGAAAAACTTAGAAATCTATGAGACAAAATTCACTGCAATTTTATTAATTTTATTAATGTGCTTTGATATGATTCAGATAAGATTAGTTAGTCATACAATATTTACCAGGGAGTGTATGGAATTGCAAAACTGTTTTTAATTTTGTTCGAATTAATATTAAACAGTGCAAATTGATCAAAATGCCACAAAAGAAAATATCCATTGGAAGATCAACCAAAGAATCAAAACAGAAGTCAGCCAGTATGGCGGCTGAAACTCCCGGTGAAGGAGAAATTCATCTAAATGAAAACCGTTTGAGAAATCGAGAATCAACATCAACAAAACAACAGCGAGATGCACGCTTGGATGGCCTAAGAACCAGAGCATCTACTGCAAGAGCAGCTGAGACAACTGAACAACGGGACACACGGTTGGAAGAGCTACGAACCAGAGAATCTACTTCAAGAGCAAATGAAGCAACTCAACAGCGAGATGCACGCGTGGATGGCCTACGAACCAGAGCATCTACTGCAAGAGCAGCTGAGACAACTGGACAACGGGACGCACGGTTGGAAGAGCTACGAACCAGAGAATCTACTTCAAGAGCAAATGAAGCAACTCAACAGTGAGATGCACGCTTGGAAGGCCTACGAACCAGAGCATCTACTCCAAGATTGAGGTCCGATTTGAAGTTGGGAGCATTTAATTACGGTAATGACTCCGACTACAGTACGCAGCCACATGTTGTGTTTGGCCAAATGGATAAATTGTGTCCATATTGTCGTGCTCTGAAATTTCGCAAGGAATCGCCTGGAATGTGTTGCTGGAATGGCAAAGTCAAGTTGCCACCACTGGATGAGCCACCAGAGCCACTTCGAACGTATGTGTCTGGAGCTACTTCGTTGTCTCAACATTTTTTACAACACATTCGAAACTAAAGCTCATCCTTTCAAATTACATAGTTTGGTGCAACAGAAATTGTTAGCGGTGGTTTCATGCCCACATTCCAAGTGTATCATCAAGTCGGTTCACTTCTTCCGCTACCCGATGACGATTCCAAGTTTCTGCAAATTTACTTCATGGGCGGCGAAGAGCCGGAGGTCAAACAACATTTTATTTATTGAGAGGCGCAGCAGCACGCGACGGGTTTTAGCTAGTACAGAATAAAATTTCTACTGATCAGCAGATTCTGCAAACTGTTTGTAAGTAACATACATATCATTCAAACCAAATGCATCTTCTCTTTTAAATTCTAGTGGACGTCTTAAGTGTGACTTGTTCGAATAGATTAAGTATACATAATAAATACATCAATTAATCTGCATTTGTACTCCCCACATCAATATTGCTCGTTAGAAGTTGTAATAAAAATTCTGCGGTATCCGAGAATATATAAACTTTATATAAACTTGGGTCTCACATGTTACATACATTTGCAAAAAGCTTAATATACTCTTTTACCCTATAGCTACAGAGTGTACAATTATTACATATACGTAATTTTTAACAAAGAGTGGGACATACACTCGTACTTTTATAGCAGTTCGAAAATCAGTAAATGAAATAAATCCAATTTCAAAACTGACAACGACAAATACATGCAAAACACCTTCGGCATTAAATTATACTCAAGTGAATTGATGCCAGAAACTAAATCAAGTATATAAATATGATAAGACTGCAAGAATGCGGTGCTGTGTGACAAACAAATTGATATTTAAATTTTATAAAACGTTTAGAATGCTCAAACGGAAGTCAAACTTGCAAAATGTTGGCAAAAATAAAGTGGAAACAAATCACATTAGGAAAAAAGCTACTCGAAAAACTCTCAACTCATTCCATTAATTTTATGCGAAAATCATGTTTAGTTTCGAGGATGCAGCACAATGACAACAATTGGAGGAACAAACGTGGTTGAAACTCCTCGATAAAAGTGTCACACTGCAAAGGTGACAGAAGTGAACAGAAAGTAGAAAGTTCGCCCAATTGAAAACGCCCAATTTGAACACATAATTGTCAAATGCTTTTAAACTTAAGTAACGAAATTAATTTACATACAAAATGTTGTTAAAATTAAACGACAATGTTAACTAAAGAAGCAACAAATGAACGAAAAACTCATTCAATGCATGGAACATCGAGTCATGCCAACTCCGCCCCATAAAATGAGCGCATTAGCTAATTAAATTATTTGCCTCTAATGAAAATTGCCACCATTCTCTATACGCGGTTGGTTGTTTGGTTGTTTGATAAGCAGATTTTCTATGGTCTGACAAAATTTCGGAAAAACAAATTTTCATTAAATTTGTATGCGCATAAAATTTGTCCAATTTGGCGTCATAGATTTTTAAAATGTGGCCAATCTCACCAAAGATACCAAATATTGAAAGCACTCATATCGTTTAATCATTTGCAAGTATGATAAATCCTACTTAATATTCTAAATTCGAAAGTTTGTATGGATGTGTAGATGTGAGGAAGTTTGTTACTCTTTCACGCAAAAACTACTGAATGGATTTTTATGAAACTTTACAATAGTATAGCTCATATATCAGAATAATAATTAGGCTATAATTTATGAAGATATTGGTTAATTTTTTGTGGTTAGCTACACTTACAACAATTTATTTCATTTTTATTTAAATTTTTATTAAATAATTTAAATAGTAGCTATTTGATTATTTGTTAAGGGGAAAAAAATTAAATTAAATTATGAAATTTGAAATGCTTATTCCTCAAGTTTTTGCAAATCTGCTACATAATATTCAAGACGAAAATTGGGTGTGTGAAAGAGCCATACACTGGCATTTTCAATGACTTTCAACAAATCATAAGGTCAAACTTTAACGGTAGCAGGAGTACATTTGGGCACGCCATGCTCTACGTAGCTTGCTGAATATCTATCAGAACAATCCCATACTCGGCGTCAACAGAACGCTCAATATGTGACATCTCAACGGATTGCTGAGACACCAGAACAGTCTCAAGTTCGGCGTCTTCAGCGAGCGACATACAATTCGTCCCAAAGAGCTACAGAAACCGTTGAAGCAGCAGAATCTCGGAGACGCGCTGTTGTTGAAAGGACACAACAACGACGTCAAATATTCACAAGAAACACGTGGGACCAGCGACGCGGACCGGGACAGCTAGTAAATAATATTTTTAAAGCACAGTGCCTTTAAATTAAATCTCGGCCTCTTCTAAATAATAGAAAATTCTTTCATATAAATTTATGGATACTTCTCAGAGAACAGAGGTGTATTGAGGGATGGGTTCGTTTGCAGAAGTGGAAAGTTATTGATTGCCATTCTGTTGGGAATGGCCAAGTAACGATTCTTTCGCAAACGACCCAAGCAGGTCACAAACGTCCGTTAGGACAGGCATTCTATGGGTAAGCGACTTATCAAATTGTAGCAACGCAACCCACACCTTAATTAGAGGTTGATGCACTATCATCACCTTTCTTAGGGACCTTAATAAGAGTTTCCTCATTTTATATACTCTGAAAATTTGACCAATTTGTTGCATACTAGATAGCTTTCAGGAACTCTGTGTTACCAGGAGCTCTACCGACCTTCATTAATTGCAACACGGATTTTCGCTCGGGCGGAAGGTGTTAATGTCATGTAAAAAGTAACGATTATTGTGTTCTTGTCCGTGAAGGTTGTGTAAAATTTTGTTGAAGTGTTCTGACAGTTGTTAAGCAGTATTGGTAAGTAATAGCCAACCTTTGGTCTTCATTGATCACACGAACCATCTCCTACTTTCGAGTTTTTGTATCAACTTTTATTAAGTTGTTGCCAATATCACGTTAAAATTTGGCTTGGTGACTTCTTATGAAGAGACTCTTCACACATATATCATTTTGAGATAGCACCCATACAAACCACCCGCCAACTTTTTTTTTGGAAAACGTCCTTATTGCAGCTAATATCACATAAATATCATGAGGCGTACCTCGTTCACTTTTAGGGGTATCCCCATAAAAACTTACCGCCCAATTTTGGAATTTTGGAAGAACAATTTTTTATTACAGTAAATATTAACTTAAAATTTATTATAGTGGTTTAATACTCGTATGCATGAACGCCTCTCAAATAGAGAAATAAATGTGATGTCTCTATTTTAGGGGCGACCCCTATGCGAACTCACCACCTCCACCTGTACAATATCCAAGATAATGTGCAAAGAACGCAACAAAAGCTCTAGCACTACGTGCTGCAGCTCCAGAGCAGAGACTGCAGAATGTTGGTGGGCATTCTAAACGCCTGGTCACACGGTTTTATATTTACATTTTAAATTGCGACGATAGTCGCGCCACCTCGTGTGACCATACAAAAATATATCTCGTCAGCAATGTCACGCGACATTTTTGGAAATAGCTCAATTTCTATTTCGTGTAAGATTTCCGTGTCGAAATTAGTGTTTTTAAATACTGTTTTATTTCTATGTCTGGATTTGTTGGTCGCAGAAACCATATAGAAATTGCTAAAAAAAGCACAAATTTTCACGGTTTTATCCATTTTTGACTAGTGTTGCAAATGCGATTCATGCTCCTCGTTTGATATTTTGACAGTTGCATGAAACACAATTCAGATAATGTGACACGAAAATATAAGACCTTGTGACCAGGCCATAACTGGGCATTGTCTAGCAGCCGCTCGTGCAAAATAGTTAAGCACAATCAACTTGGACGCTTGTAGGACATGCAAGTAACTGGAAGTCATTGAAACTCTGTAACACCTCTTCTGCAGGTTCCCAGCAATCACAAAATCAAGATTAAAACACACAATCAGACTCGCGTCACGGGAGGAAGCGGCCAGCAGGACTTCAAACAGGCTATTAGAATTAGCCAAACACCCAAAAACCTTAAGGGCCTTTATAAACTCCTGAATGACCTCCATCAAGCTGATGATAACTAAGGACCGTATTGGTCTATGTGTGACTTCTATCAAGGGGTTAGCCGGCGTAACCTAACCAAAAATATAAGAAAAAAACTTTCAAATCTAAACATTCTTTCAAAATTATAAAAACTGAATTAAGCTCCACAGTTGCCTTGCAAAGGGCAAGTGTAAAGAGTATTTAAGCTTCGGTTCCACCAAAATTAACGGTGTCTCTTGTTTTTCTTTTTTTTTACTTTTACAGCGGCGGTCTCCGCCCATGCTTTACATAATGCTAACTTTGAGATGAAACTATTCGTAAGAGCTAACTGCAAATTATTCACACCATAAAATATTCAGCGCTTTTACCTGAATAGAGCCCAAAATGCTCGAACTGCGGAATATTTGAAATCAGTATCATTATGAGATAATATTTGTAATTCAAACTCAGTTCCTGACGCCAATATTTTATGTGATAAATAATTCTAAAGCTATTCAAATCCACATTTTCTACTGCAGTTATTTCTCATTGATATCGAAAATATAATACGAAAAGTCGCACACAATTCCAAATGAATTCAATAAAAACTGTCAAGGACAATTGCACAAAACCAATATAAAAATGTACGATCATTTGAGATGTAATTGCGGCTGCTTGCAGCAGGCATTGTGCAGGCAGCTTACCAACATTGACTCCAGTAAATCCAATCCCGCATACACTGGTGATGCAAATTTTTTAAGCCAACTTATTGTGGCTGCTATTGTGGCAAAAACTATCAAAGTTATTATCGAAATAGTCAACGCTATAAAATTGCAACAGGGGCAGGAGAACAATTATATCCGGTAGAGCTATGATTACATAGCAGGATGAACACATCTGATGTTTAATATAGCAGGACAGAACAGGACAGGACAGACCATGCCAGCCAGTTTCCTTTGTTCAGCTCGTTGGCAATATGGCTGGCATAATATTAATTTAAATTAGACAAAATGCATGGCATACGAATAGATGCATATACTCTAGAACTAGAGGCGGACACGGTGTGGCATTGAAGTAAGGGATATGAGCATTCATACAAAAGCAATTTTGTTGGCCATACGATTCGATTCGATACGATTCGATTAGGCATGCTAGCTGAAGGTTATGTATACACGTTGGCTCGTTCGCCTGTGGTGCACTTTGTGGTTACACTTTTGGTCTATTAGCTGCTCATACTACCAATATTCATAGTTCATACAATACATGCACACAGATGTTTACATATGGTATAGACATAGATGTAGAGTACATATATACGCATGGAATTAGTTTGGATTTGGACTGCACTGCGACAATGGCTGTGTATATCAAATAAAAATATCTCTTGACTAGGTAAAAACACAGTGACGAAAGCCTACTTGCAACTCTCTAAACTTGGAATTGATTGTAATATATAAATTAGCGTTCGTCATGTTGATAAATTCTTATGTTATATCGTAAAGTGCAGTTTCTCTTCTAGAACATCAAAATCGTTTCTCTGCTTAGTTGAAAGCATCGTAACGAAAATTGATCAGGCTTAATTACAGATTACAATCAATTGCAACCATACAATTTAGGCTTTCGTCACTTGTTATAGTCTCCACAATCTTTTCATTCAAACAGACGGACAGGTCTATATTGACTCGTCTTTCTATGCTGATGAAGAATATATATACTTACCACGGCTCCTTCTTAACTAAATACATCCTGCTTAATACATCCTGCTATTAAGTATAGCATTATACTCTATGGTACAGGGTAGAAATATATATCAATTTATGGCAATGCTTGGCGGTATCGCGTTGTGCTAACAAGAAAGAGACTTTATTTTTCTTGAAAAATTTTTATTTATTCATTAATATCAATTTTGTCACCTTCGTAGTAATCCCGCTCAGATATAATACACTTGTGCCAGTGCTTTTTCCAATCCTAGAAGCACTCCTTATATGATGGATATGGAGCGATGTGGTCCTTTCAAGAGTTTTTCAGTTTTGGGAACAGGAAAAAGTCACAAGAACCAAGTCCGGTGAACACGGTGGCCCCAAAACGACGAATCAACGTGAACAAAATTTAGCAATTTCGGAACAAGCTTCTCTATCACACATTTCCTTATAGGCTATTCACACTGGCCAACATCTAATATCTTACATCTTCCAGCAAGATGTTGCATAAAGTTGTAGTTTCAAAATTTCCCCATCCATTCCAACATCTCTGTGCGATGTTCCTATCTCATACGGTTCCACTCGATACTTTTCAATTACATCACTAATATTTTTATCATTCACAACGAAAACGTAAACAATGTCATCGCAAATGAATGGCAACCAAAATGCGACGAAATTTATAATTCAAATACAATCAAAAAATTGGTTTACAAACTCGAAGAATGTCTGAACAATGTAAGTTAAAAAATATAATATTGTTTTTGATTAATTAAATGTACTTTAATTTTTAGTGACCCAAAGAACCACTGCCATTCGTATCAGTTAGACTACCGGGATGGAAAATCTGCTAATAGATACTTGGGAAGATAATATTGCAAATTTGTGAGGTGCTCGCAAGAATTCCCACATCTATATGGAAATGCATACAAGCTTGAAGGAGTCCGGGTTCGTAGGCGATGGGACTGACGTTCGAACCACGATAGAAAGTCTCACTCGAAAATACAAGTAATTAAATATTTATTTAGTAGCAGTGCATTCATTTGTAAACGGTTATATGCATATTTTTCAGCCAGGAATAGATGCACTCCATTTTGGGCTCTTTTTGTTGCTACAATCCGATTGAGTTCGACCCAGAATCTTCAAGCTGCAGCACCAGCAACAGCACCATGGCTGAATACGTAATACATGGCTGGTGCGTCTCCAGTAAAACATTGCAAGGCGGATATCGGAGCTGTGGAATTTAGCTTATTAAAGACTTGAAGTAAAAAAACAAACAGCAAAAGTCTCAAGAGGAGCACCAAAAAGCCCAACAAGAGCTACTTAAGGAGATAGCATCCAGCGCAGCCGCCTTTCAATCGGAATTGCTGGGATTCCTACGCGGATCTAACAATTTGTATTTAATTAAAAATAAAAATTCTTGTGCCTTTAAAAGAAGTGATCTTATTGTACGTTTCTATTATTAAAAAAAATTGAGCTGAGGAAGTATTGGTTCGGTGTGGCTGTCATGTGTGGTCATTTGCAGAGATTTTCTAATTTTTGTTTGGCGCTGTTATGGACATTCAAAATATTATGTAATGTGCAGCAAGTCATTATAATGAAGGCATTGTTTTTTAGATGGCTATTTGCCTTGATTTTCACTCAAGCAACGGCGACGACTCAATCACTTTACTAAAATTAGATTTTTGGTATATAGAAAAGTGAATCATTGTTTCGACCTTGGGAGTTGATGTTAGCATAGATGAAAGTCTTAAATTCATTTTGTTATAATTATTTTTCACAACACATTACATCTGTCATGACTGTAACATCTTACAGTCATGTCAGATGTAAGATGTTAGATCTTGGCAATGTGAATAACAATTTCACATCTTCAATAAATTCCATGCGTTCCTCAAAAATGTACTCAGTGTGAATAGCCTATTAGCAACTTCTCTAATAGTAATTCAACGATTCTCCAAAACAATTTTCTTCACTGCTTCAACGTTTTCATCGGTTGTTGACCTTCAAGGGCATCCAGGGTGGGCATAGTCACTAACATCTGCTCAGCCTTCAGTAAAGAGCTTGTAGCATTTATAAACATTTTTCTTTTTATCAAAGTACCAAATGCCACAGTTAACATTTTAAGTGCGTTGGAGCATTTTATTTTGTTTTTCACGCAAAATTTAATACTCTCGATCGATAATCTCGATGTACATAGGTATGTCTAAATTCGTAATATACCAATCAACATTAGATATTGTTCTTAAGATTTTTGACTGAGTCCTTTGTAGTAGTTGCAAGTTTGTCTTGCTTTTAATTCTCCACATCTCGATATCATATTTCCATATCGGCATTCTTATTGTTTTATATATTCTGAGTTTAATGCCGAGCGTTATTTTAGATTTTCTTCCAAGTAGCTAATTTAGATGTTTGAATTTACTTATTATTTCATTTCTTTTAATGTTAATATGTGGCCTCCTTGTTAATTTAGAATCTATTACTATTCCTAAATATTTTGCATAAGGTTTGATTTGTATTTCTATGTTTTTCATTTCGATGAGATAATTTCTTCTATTTGCATATATAAATATTTTATTGTGATTCACCTCTATGCCCTGTGTTAATAATAATACTGTATCCTCTGTAAATGTTGCGTCGTTGCATCATTTTTTGTAGGTATCGGTAAGACTTCTGTATATATAAGATATAGTAAGGGTCCTACCACGCTGCCTTGGGGTGCACCCGCTGTCATTTTCAATACTTCAGAAAGTTTATCATCTTATTTCACATAAAATTGTCTGTCACACAGAAATTTATATAACTTGTTCGGTATACAACTTTGTAGTTTATGTAGTAATCCTTTGTGTCACACTTTTTCAAATGATATGGCAATGTTCAAGTAGGCAGCTACGCAGTATTTCATTTCATAAAAATACAAAATGGCTGATCATGTCTACATATATTAGGAGCATGTGTACAAAAAAACAAAAAAACGTAAATCGAATGTACGCAGCCGGCAAAATTTAAAAAGCCACCTTTTCGCACATTATCAAATTAATAACATGTTATTTACATTAAATACATTACATAATTAAATTTTTAAACTCTTCACGCATAGTGTAAATAATATTATAATTCTGTCATGGAGTTTGAATCGCATAAAACGAAGTGTCGGAGGTCCCATAATGTGTATATATTCTTAATCAGCTCGACGAGGTAATCGAACTAGCCATGACCGTCTGTCTGTCCCCAGTCTGTATGAATCAAAACAAATACTTGGAAAAAAAACATACAAAAACTTCCCTTTTTAAGTGGGGGAACTTTTCTTGGTCCTGTACAATTTGTTTGGTCATTTGTGGAAGATGACATCGGACAAATGTTCACCATCAGCGGCAACGTAAAGATTGAATCTTTTCTCCGCATTATCCATCACTTTCTCCAACAGTTCTCTGGCATTAGCGGCAATTTCTCGGCAAATGTTATGCTTAAGCGGCCAAAGACCATGCACATTTTTCCCACAAAAAAAAAAAAAAAAAATCGGGAGCCGTTAAATCTGGAGACCGCGGTAGTCAATCATAGTCGCCACTTTTCGATATCAAACGTTCATCGAACATTTGTCACAGTAAAGCCATTGTTGTGTGACATGTCGCGCCGTCCTGTTGAAACCACTAATCGTGCCTATCATTTACTTCGAGAATTGGTGTCATATAATCACAAATCATGACCCGATAGCACTCTCCATTGACCGTAACGTTGGTTTTGGCGTCGTCTTCAAAGAAATACAGCCCGATGATACTGACAGTGAATACACCACACCACACGTCAGAATATTCTGCGTATTAACGCTTCCACACAGCATGAAGTGGGCCTCATCCGCTTTGATGGTTTTCATGTTTCTGTCGTAGTAAACACGTCTAGGCTTGTCTGATGGCAATAATTTATGACTCATTTGCATTTTGTATGGCAACAGCTTCAAATCGAGCTTCAAAATAAGCCACAAAGTCAATGCAGACATGCCTAACTGCTGGGCGAGGCGACAATGAGGCGTCAATAGTCTCGGCTGAACGCAATATGTGTCAAAATTATAGGTTACCACGAAATGACGCACCCTGTAGTAGATATGGATGCTTCCTATGTTCCTAGGCTGAACATATATCACAACTAGGATGTCACGCCCACTTTTAGAAGTAGCCACTATACAAACCTACCGCCCACTTTTCGAATTTTGTTTGAAATGTTTTTGCGTCCGATCGATTCCTCAGCGGATTCATAATAAATGGTTCGGTTAACTGTTCCGGTTTCATACCCTGGTTTTAACACTTTCAGAATGTAAGTATTAAGATATTATTATTGGTATACGTCTCGATCACATTATTATAGTGCTCGTGCTGCAGCCCCACTGAAGTGGGATTTCGTCACTTGCTTGGACTACCGTCCACAGTGATAATTATTTCATTTGTCACATTTTACACAGTGTACTCTAATAGGCTTAGTAAACGTAATCATTTTCCAAAACGATGTCGTATCGAATGCATTTAAAATCGTGCGTGCGTGAAATTTGCAATTTGGCAAAAGTTGTCGACCGGAAACGGAAATAGCAATGGAAATGTTTGGGTTGCTTAATTAACTGCATGCAACAGTGCAGTACAGCATATTTAGTTAGTTTATTTAACTTCTGCTTGACTTAATTGAATTAAAATAAATGCAACAACTAACAAACCAATAAAAAAAAGAGAACATGAAAAAAAACGTGTTAACTTCGGTGAAACCGAAACTTGAATACTCTTCACACTTGTTGTTTTTTTTCGGCAATGCTGTTGTTTTACTTCAGTTTTTTTTTTTTAAATTTTGAAATTTTGATACTTAGATTTAAAAGTTTTTAACTTAATAAAATTTATTTAGTGTTTGGCATAAGTTTCGTCTTTTTGACGGGGTTAAGTGCATTAGAAAGAGATAAATTAAATTTGAAAGATTTTTTGGATATATTGAGTTCTCAAGTGTTTACTGATACAAATGTACAATATATACAATGTCAATATTAACAATTGGATACCAATAAAAAACCAACTATTATTTTAACATCAATAATTGCTTTAGTTCAAACATGTTCGATACAACAAATCAAATACAAATACAAAGTGTTTTTGTATGGGCGCTATACCTGCTACTGGATAAATCGCGGTAATTTTGATATGTACATTATTTCTGGTTATAAAATAGTCCATGCCAAGTGGAAATAGGACGGACAGGAACACGCAGACAGACGGACAGGAACACACAGACAGAGAGATGAATTGACGAACAGATGGACAGAGCTAGATCAACTTGTCTTGTCATGCTGATCACTATATACTTTATGGAGTATTCGATGCAACCTTTAAGGCGTTGCTAACATTTTGACCAAATTATAATACAATTCATACGCTTTGTGAAGAGTATAAACAAAACAAATTAAGCAAGAAAAAACAAATGCCGCGCATTTAAATGCAATTAATGCGAAACCGAAAACGCACACATGCATGCATAATCCGCACACATGTATTCCTTTTTGCACACTAACTAGATTTTGTTCGTAGCTGTACTACACAGATACTAGTATATGTAGATAGATCATTTAATTTATGCAATTTTTACAGCTAATTAGAGTCACTGCGGCTATATGCATGTACACGTATGTATCTATATTCATATGCATATTTTCTATCTACAAATAAACGAGTATGCATTTGAAAGGCAAATTGGTTTGACTTTCATATATGTACATAATTCTTTTTTTTTTTCATGTTGCTCATAGTTTTTCCATGGCATTATCTATACTCTTTTGTGCTAATATCAGCAAAACGTTGACCACGTTGCTAAAAACCAATGCCCATCTGTATCTGTTGACTGTTGAGCAATTAACAGCGCCAAATATGCGCATAAGTCAAGCGCAGCATATGGCTGTTGTCGTCGCCATTGCCGCCATTGCCGCCATTGCCGTCATTGCCGTCATAGCCGCCATTTTGCAATCGTCGTTGGCAGCCATAAAATGTTGCATCATGACATCCGCATATTTCCGTTTCCGCTTTGCATTAGTTTCGCTGGCTGAGCTGACAGCAGCGACGCGAAGTAAAATGGTGTGGAGTTGCTGCCTTGAGCCATAAATTATGCTGAATTGTTTGTATTTAATTCCACATTTAAACATTTTGCAATAGCTACATAAATACTTCATACTATGTACTACAATAAATACATAAATATGTGTATGTACATTTAAATATGTTTGCTTTCCTAATTCGCATTTATAGTTTTCTTTTGTGCCGACTCATTAAATATTAATTACTCTTTAATTATTTCTTTTTAAGCAGCTAAATAGTGGAGTGACTGTTAATAGTGAAACAATATTTTACAAGATCAATTCAGTCTATTGATCAAGTAGTAATTATATCCTGTGTACACACATACTCATATACTAGTGAAGCCCTACGAGCCGACTACGGGTGGTTGGTCACTTTTCCAATCGTTCCAAAAATTTGTTTTGCGAATAAAACACTCCTCGCCACTTTAATAGAACGCCGTCTGTTTTCTATCGCCCACGGCTCCCAAACCAAGCATGCTAGATATTAATTTGTTTCTTTTTTTTTTTTTAAATTAAATTTTTGTAATTTGACCAGAAGGAAGATTTAATGCTTACGCTTAGTACTGAGATCAAAGAAAATTTTTGATAGCGAAATTGCTAATTATTACTGCGATGTGGAACGTAAAACGAATAGTGTGCCCTAATCATAGCAAAACGATTAAATGTGATGATGTGATTGTTGGAGAACAAGCGCATCATGAAGACGTATGGATCTCGACATTTGAAAAAGAAGAACGAGTGTTCAATTAACGACTAAGTTGAGCACGTCGTTGTATTTATTTATTTTATTTATTTATTTAAAATTCCAACTACATATATAAAACAGTAGCTTAATATACAAATTTTAAGTTTATACATTAACTAAACTAATTTAAAACTAGAAGAAAGACGTTGCGGAATTTTAAACCCGTTGGAGGAATTTTTGTTGACCAGGTTTACCGACTACTCACAGCATAGGCAGTGGTCCAAGCAACTGCAGTTATAAAAATAAAGAAAATGGAAGTTGCTAAATGAATTTTTCAAATTTATTGAATAGTGATTTGTTAGTACAGAGTTTTTTACATAGTGTAAGGAAAAGTTATAAGAAAAATAGGGTGAAAACATATTGTAGACAGAACAAAGAGCTCGGAGTGAATTATTGAGGGCGTAATTTGTTGTACAAAAAGGCAATTTTATTGGCACGAAGTGGGGACATTTAGTAATAAGCATTTTACAGAATGTCCAAAAATACTTTTAAAGAGCTGGTAACGATCGTAAAGCCTTTAATTAAAAAACAAAAAGGTCAGCGGAAAGACACGATAACGCTAAGGTAAGTAAGTCCTTTTATTTGTTAATTTTACAGAAAACGTAAGTAATTTATTATTGTTTAAAAATTAGCGTTTGGATTTCCGCCTCAGATGAATTTTCTGCAAGGTTAACTACCATTGAAGTGTAAATTATAGCTGTCGGTGTAAGTGGATCTATTGAGGAAGCCGTGGAGCTTTCTGCGAAGTCGTCTGTCGTTGTGGTGTATATAACAGATGCCGGTGTCGATGCATTTATTAAGGAATGAGCGGGCGAGCTAACGAAGCTGGAGGAATGTGATTGTGGTGCCTGAAAAAAATGTTGATCCGCACTTTCTGTTCCTTGTTCGTTTAAAAACTCTTCCACCATGAGCATAGTTTTTATTTTGAACTGCCTGACAAACTATTTACGTCCGGCAGTAGACTTAGGAGAAACATCTTTCGAGAATTGTCCAGCGTGTCCTTTCCTCTTTTTTTCCTGGATATATTCTAAAACTGCTTTTTCGACCACGTCATGTTCCCCACAACGCTTCTTT
>JAWNNQ010000765.1:600000-822712 GCA_035044765.1 Leucophenga montana
TCTGCTGCATTTTATTACGCAGCTCATCGAATGGCTGTAGCCATTGCGAATTGAGTTTTTTCTCTTTACTATTTTTATCTTCGTCATCCGAGCTGCCTAAATGGAATTCATCCTCCATGTCGTTCAGATCAACATTAGCAAAATCGGTTTTCAAATTAAATTCAACACCTTTGCGGCTAACAAGCTCTCTGCGTGTAACGAAAATGGAACTATTTAGTATTAAATAAATATATTTGTTTAGAAAAACTTACGAAACATTGATTGCATTCTTGAAAAAAATGCATGGTAGCATGTCAGGCTCAAACAGATTCATTTTCTTATTTATAAATGCTTCGGCACGCGTAGTGAAAATAATATGCGAGAAAATGAAAGATTGCACTGTCACTGCAGGTTTAGTGTTGTAAAAATTACCAGAGGAACGCTTTCAGTGCTGTAATTTGGGCACATGTGTTTTTATTTTCTTTCTTTTAATTATAAAAAGAACCGGGAAAACACTAAATATACGCTATAATGCAAAAGACGTTTACTATTTTATCTCTTGCTACGCCATCTGCAACAACTGTTTTCTTTGTCTGCGCGCGCTGTGATTGGCATATAAATGGTGAGAATGCAAGTTAACCCTCATCATACCAAATGAAAAGAGTTTACTTAATATAATATATTTAATTATGTTTTAAAAAAAGGTCATATGCTCTTCATGCAATGCTTCTTCTTCATATGCTCTTTATGTAATTGTCTTTAGAATAATGTGAGCATTCTTGAACACACATGCAGCTTTTTGCATTAACCAGCATGAATTACACAAACAATTTCATCGTTCTACGTTAGCTTTCTGCGTATAGCAAACCTTTATTAAATTAAAGTGCAACACAAAAACAATTTCACATGCCTTATGATTTTGCTGTTTTGTGGAAATGGAAATGGCACCCAAATGCTGCTCTCTGCATAAACCAGCGAAAAAAAATTTAGTGTTATGAAGTTTATTTTTCTAAAATTTATCTACCATTTTACATGTGCCATTTTAAATTTTGAATATCTAAATCAGCGTCCACAAAAAATCCGAAATTCCGAATTTCAAACAGATTAAATGAGTTTTTCCTAAATTATTATACCGTTTTAAGTTCGACATATTGTTTTCGAATAATTTGACATCAGATTCGTAAACAGCAAGCTCATATTTGTAATGCAAAGTGGTTTATGTTATAAAAAATCTTTTTGCAAAAGAAATATACTGAGAATTTTTGTATAAACAACAACAAAATCAAGCAAATAAGAATCGAAAACAAGAAAGCAAAATCAAAACAGTTTCGAAACTGCTTTCTTGCTTCGGTATCGCGGTAATTTGCCAAAACCCTTCTTTAGTGTTAATTTTTACTATAAAGGGAAACTAACTGTTGAGAAATCAGCTCATTTGAATTCCGCTGTGCGTTGATTATGTACAAATGCAGCAGCCAGATCAAGCAATCTTATGTAGACAATCTTTATGTATACATAGTTAGATACTTAAAATATCAACCGAATTTTTTCTTCTCTTCTTTCAAATAAAATTCCCATAGAAACTAATGGTTAAATCGTAAAGGAATTGATATAAACTCATTACTGCAGACATAAAAGACCTACATGTGTCGTGTCATTTGATTTTCATAGCTTAACTATATGCTTAAATTGAACAATTTTCTACAAAACTTGATTGCACTCTGGATGACAATTTCAAATGCTTGAGCCCCCTCACCACTATAATGGAAACAACCACATTAAACATTAGATAATCAGACTAACAACATTTAACTGTCATACACAATTATCTATCTGAAGCGCAAAAGAAAAGTAAGTAGAGTCCCCAGTGTACGAGCATACATATATACGTATAAAATAAAACTCAATGGGGAATCCATGATAAAACTTTTTATTTTTAAGTCAATTCAACTGGCAAAATGTGGTCACAATTCGATGACGTTACATGAGATACTTTTTTTAACATTTTTTTTTTTTACAGATTTTTAACTCATTTTCTTTCAATTGCGCTCAAAAAAAAAAAAAAAAAAAAACAACAAAGAAAAAAAAAACAGTTTCACTTTCAATAATGAGCGTCAGCTGAGAGAGGGAGAGAGCACGCATGTGTCTATTTCAACTACAAGATTGAGTGAATAAAAGCATTATAAACTTGTTGTAGATGCAGTGCTGCAACAGTAACAACAACATCGGCATTAACAGCAAATGCAATAACAGTAGAGCATGTTTTGCTCTCTTACGCGCTCTTAGCAACTTTTTTGTTGCTTTGTTTATGCTTGTGCTTATTGTCTGTGGTCAAAAGCGCATATAACTTTTATCTCTCCCTCGCTCTTTAGCCAAACTCTCGGCTGCATGCTGTTTTTTGTTGTTGTTTAGTTTTTCTTTGTTGCGGCTGCTGTTGTTGCTTTTGTGTTTCATTTTCATTTGTTTGTTTGTTGTTGTTGTTGTTTCTTGACTGCTTCTTTGCTTTGTCGCCTTTGTTGCTGTTAACAGCCTCTTCTTCTTCTTCTTTTTCTTATTTAAGTTTGTTTGTTTCGCACAAAAACAAAAAGCAAAAACAACAAAAACAAGTTTCAAATGAAAGTAAAAACTTTTACGTGTGAGTGTCCGCAACTATCTTGTTTTCCCTTTCGCTCTTTTTTATACAATGCTGCACGCACAACACAACAAAAACATTTTACCGGCTGTTTTTTCTGTCCGTCCGTTTGTCTGCCTTTTGCGTTTGTTCACCTGAAGTGTGCGTATATGTATTTATGTACATATGTATGTATGTAAGTATTTAATTTATGATGTTTATTACTTTTCCATTATTAAAGAAATACTTTTAAAAGCTGAAAAGTGAGTGAAAGAAATGCGTGATATTGTTAATAATGAAAAATAGCTTTGAAGAAAAGCAAAATTATGCATTATAATTGCATATACATATGTATGTATGCATGTGTGTGCATATGTATATATGTATGTGCATATGTGTTTATGTGTGTACATATGTATGCAAACGAAAAGCAGAATATAGAAACCGTTACGAAACGCAAAATCCCAATGCCTAATAATAACTGTTAAAAGAGCATAAGCTAATAAAGAAGAATAAGAAGAAGCAGCAACAACAAATCGCTACGCACTTATTCATTACAAAAACAACAAAATAGTCGGAAGAAGCAGCAATAATAACAGCAACAACAAACACAAAAAAAAAAACGGCAAAAGCAAACAAAAAAAAAAACCTGCCCATTGAGCAGTTCACCTTGTCTTCTGCCGCTTTTAGCCGGACTGCCTACTTTTTATATACCCTACATAGATGCTAGTATGTTGTGCGCTGTAATTAGTTTATCGTTTAGTTTGTAACAGAATAAAGAGAGCATAGGCATAAATTATTGCCGTAGACAGTGCTCCCAAAACTTCACAGGGGCGACACTTTATCTAAGAAGGGTGCTCCATTTAGACGTTTGGTATTTTGTTTTTTGATTAAAAAAAAAAACACAAATGTATTTTTAATTTTTTCAAATTTAAAGCGTTCAAAATAATTGTTTATGAAACATTATGTAACGTAATTTTTCAACGCGAATATCTCGTAGTTACACTTGTGGCCCTTTTCATATGACACTTTGTTGTATCGCACTGCCGCTGTGGTACGAATAACCGATATAATGTTCCATTTGAAGAGTGTAATCGTTTTTGGAACTTACTTGTAAACTTTATACAGTTCGTTCTCGGTTAAAATTAAGATGGGAATTTAAGATCCAATGTTCGCTGATTTCGCTGTGTTTTTCCTTCGTGTACTATTGCGAAACTAATGATTATACTCATAATCAGCACCTCACAGAATCTACTTGATCTATTGAATTGTCTGTATATGTTATGTTATGTTATGTTATTTTTTTTTTTTTTTTTTTTTTTTGGAAACTACTAATTAAAAAGAAAGTTTTGTAGTGCAGCGAGTCCTTGGCTGTTGGGTAAAAGAAAATTCTAACTGATAAAACAACTGTCTCTAAATACTATTTAAGTATTACGTCTTTAACATCTTTTAAAAAGAAGGGAGCGCTCCTGAGAAGTTCAATAGATGTTGGTACAATCGCCAGATAAAACAGGAGTGCGTAGCAATTTTGAAGGTGGAGAACCGTACTTACAAATTCTTGTTTTATGAGAAGCTCGCGTTTTATTTTCGGCTAGTTTTGCAATGCAAAATTAGCCGAAAAACGTTAGAAAGAAGAAAAAAAAGAAGGTGACAGCGGAATTCCGAATTCGTATTCGGATTATTTGTCTATTCCGTCGGGGATCATACTTTTTGTATGGTACTGTATTCGCCAAAGTCATCACAAAGTACAATATTACCAAATATTATTATTGCGTTCTAAAACGTACATGAGCAGGAAACTTTGTTGATTCGCTTTTTTGCATACAATATCAGAAAGTTTTACAAAAAATGTGCAACGTATCTAAAATAATATACAGAGCACGTCAGAGGCTTTGAACTTCCTCTCTATAACTTTCTTAAATAGACTATAGTTGTTACCCAAGCAGATATGTTTTTCAAAACAATCTACAATCTATATGGTTTTTGTGCAAAAAGTAACTCCGTAAAGCTTATGTGAAGTGTATAAAAGCTTCGGGTTAACCAAATATATTTCAATCATATCTTTTCCATGTTTTTTTTTTTTTTAATTTTTCAAAAGATTTTTCAAGCTTGACCCGTTGCTTACAAGTTTTTTTTTCTGCTTTTCTTCTTTATACAAAACTGCGCTTTAAGAATCGATAAATTTGATAAATTTAACTTCAATAAAATAACTTTTTCGCAGCAACTGACTGTGCGGTCATTTTTCACCGCACATTTGCAAGTTCGTTGTTTAAGTCTTTTGTATTAAACTTTAAATGGAATTAAAGCAAAACCATTTAAAAAAAAAATAAAAATAAAAAAAAAACAAATTTATCTCGTGCGTCGTCGTTATTTACCGTTCATTTTTTATAGTTAAAGGAAATTCTACTTTGGTGACCCTGTAACAAATTTCATACGATTACATACAAAGGCGCGTTTTTGTTGTTGTTTTTGTTGCTTTTTAATCTTGCAATTGTTTTTGTGCTTTTGCGTTTCTTTGTGCAATTACAAAAACAAAACAAAAAAAAAAGCAAAACTACAACAATAAAAGCGAAACGAAATAAAAAAAGGTAATTTTGTTAAAACGGAAATACGCATTTACAGTTGCGATAAATGAGAAAAAATAAGAGAGAGCAAAATGGGTTCAAGCAATAAAAAAAATTGCACGTAATATGAAAAAAAAAAAATAAAAAAGGCATCCATTAAGTAATAAAGTTTAAAGAAAATGCAAATTGAAGACGTTTCAGTTTGCTTCATTTGCTTATTATTTAATGATATGGAATAGATAGAAACCTATAGTCTTATGTCCGGTGTTTCATCGTCAATGTATGTACATATACATATGTATATTGATCAATAAGAGAACACAAATGGGAATGGAACATAACATACTTTTGTATGAAGTTTAAATGACTTAATCTAGAGTGACCAGACGTTCCCGATAACGTGGATATGTTCTGTTTTTGTTTTTTGCTTGGCTGTTACCGTGTTTCCTTTTTTAAGAAAAACATGTAAAATTTACCTTTTTTGAACAAAGTACAATTTAAATCTATTTTCATTGAAAATTCCAGAAAAATTGCCAATATAAAAATACTAAAGGTACGGCTCATGCGTATACATAAACATACGTCATGCTTATAGGTTACTAGCTGCTGGTTTACTAATAAGAATCAAAATTTAGGACATCCGTAACAATTGAGAATGTTTTAAATGCTATAATGGTAATTCCTCCTAAAATCGTTCCAATTGAGACGCTGTTAAGAGTAATACATATTTACGAAGGTTCCAAAAAATTTCCCAATTGAAAGCTATAACGGAACTTTTCCAAAAGTCGTACCAATAGAGACTCCATTAATTGTCATAGAAAGGCTTTGAAAATGGTTTGACGGCTTGCGAATTACTTTTCATGCACTATGTTAGAAGTGTTGTGTGACAGCAACGAGGGTTATACCAAAAGTTCCAGTCGTTTAAAATTAACAAAAGCATTTATGTATATATATATAGTACAAGCTTCTAGAACTGTTTTCGAAATGCTGAATCATTGTTAAAGTTTTTGGAACTGTACTCAGATATGCTATATGAACGATTTATAGAGTTTATATTTATTTGAGATTATGGTCATTAACAATGTATGCACTTATATTTGAATAATGCTGTTATCGTGAGTTATCACTAATTTTTACATAATTGACTTTGAAATTAATTTTTTAAAGTTGTTACCACAACTTTTATCAACTGTTCCATTACCTGACGATGCAAGCAACAAATAAAAAGCAAAAAAAACATTTTTTTTTTCTGAATAATTTAAAAAAAGTTGTTTGATAAAATAGTATAAAACTAACGAATGCGTCGTTAGCCATTAAGTTTCTTTGTTTAAACATAAAGATGACAATTTTATGTTCAAAATACGCTATACTACATAAAAATCCATGGAAAAATAAAAAAGTTATAGACAGACATGTGAAAATATAAAATCAAATAATTTTTTTTTTTAAATATTTTAATTCCAAAGATTTATATTTCTGCTTCTAGTTCCTAAACAACTATTAGAAACTACTATTAAAATTAAAATGTGTTGCTTTATTGAAAATTAACCATCAAAAAATATTTAAAATTTATTGGTAACATTTCCGTATATAAAAATTTTCATTTTCCATATAATTGCCAACTGAAGCAACAAGCAGCAAAAGAAAACCAACCAATGAAATCATTCAATTAAAGTGCTATAATTATTATGAATAAAATTTGATAAGATTAAGCAAAGGTTCCCCCAAATGCAAACCCAATAACATTAAAAAAAAAAATAAACAAAACAAAAACGACACAACAACGACGACAAAAACTGACCCTGACCTACATAAAGTGTGCTGTGCGTTGTGCGTTTGAATAGTAACAATCTTTAGAGCTAAGCTTGCTAGATACAAATACTCGTACATATGATAATCTTTGAAACACTTAACACTTGGACACGATATAGAAAAAAATACAATAAAATAATTTTATTTAATTCGATTGGTTTTTTTTTTCTTTTTCTTGTTTAATTGTTTAAAATGTTTTACGCTCAATTGGGCAAAAAAAAAAAATGCTTAAAAATTTGTTGTCGCGCTTGTTTAAAAAATGATGCAAAGAATTAGAAACATGAATTTTTAATTAGATATGAAATTGCTGCAAACGAAAGCAAAGGCAAAAAATAGGGTGTTGTAATTGAAAGTGTACTGTATTATGTTGTTAAGCTTTTAGATTTAAAATGCTCAACATTTGCACTGGCAGCTGAACGTTGTCGTTAACATGTGAGTGGCAAACTTAGGTTCGCTTTATTTAAATATCACAGCTTTTTGTGGTGATATATGAATAAATATGATATGTGACATGGCTAATAAATTGGTCAGTTCATAGAAAAACATTGCGACATGAAAGACGGACAGCATAACCAACAAACATAATTTTACTTTTATATATTGTAGTAACTATATCACACATAATATTTTAACTTTCTTCTAATTCCAATTTACAGTATCACAAACAGATGTCCGCGCACCAATTGCAGTCGGTCTTTCATGTGGATCACATAGATGCAGTGCCGTATTATGAAGTGGTGCAGCTGTTGCATCATGACAACAGTGAAACCCCAACAGCTGCATTGCACTATCGTCGCAGACGCAGCATAAATATCAACAATATTAATAACGATGATGCAACATTCACAGCCAACTCAGCCAAAGATGCGCATCACGTCAAGAAAGATCTCAGCAAGAATGCCTATTACAGTGAACTGAAAGCAAAGTCAAAATCCGGCAATGCTGCAAATCATTTACTGCCCGATGTTGATTCCATAAAGGAGCATAAAGTTAGCTTCAGTGCCTTTGGTGCGCCTACAAATCTGACGCTACGTCCAACGCAGGGTCTCTTCAAGGGCGGCGCGCCGCATGCGCTGCGCATGTGGTCTGTAAGCAGTGAGCCAAATGCAACGCATGGACTCGATCTGCAGGAGATTGTCGATGAGGTGAGTGGCATTTATTATTTTTTTACTTTTACCAAATTCAGTTTCGATCGAAGCTGTCCTGCAATATGTTCCTACAATATATGTATGTTTAGCTTGTCGTTGTGGGTGCAGCAAACAACAGCAGCAGCAGCAGCAGCAGCAACAGTGCGGATTGTCAACATTTCTGACAGTTTTTTGTTTGTTGTAGCCTATTTTTTATAAAAAAAAAAAAAAAACGTATGGCTGCCGTCTGGCTTTGGGCTATATTTCATGCTGCTAATATTTATTTGCCTTGTCATGCAGTCAAAGAAACAAATACTATAAAACATTTTTAAAAAGAAAAACCTCTAAGCATGTTTTGACTTCCTCGTCTCTGGCGCTTTATTAATATTGACACGCAGTTTTTATGTTATATTTGATTTGCTTTGTTGTATTATGTACAACGAATTTTTATACGCTACATATGTCATGTGGAAAGGAGTCTTATACTACGACCATTCCATTGGGCCCAGCATGCTCAACGTTTCTCTTTACACTGACAAATGTTCGTTGCCTTTAACATGTGAGTGGCAAAATGACTTTCGCCTTTTTAAATAACAACTGTTTGGGGTGTTCTTTATTAAATATGTATGATATGATATATCGATTGTAAGTTGTTCATTTTATGGCAACATGCTTCGAGCATGTTCAGAATGTGCAGAGTGTACAGATTGTTGACTCCTGTGGTAAAATTTACATTATTTTCATGCTTATTAAGTGCTTTACCCAGTAGAGTACGTAGGCCTTAGAGTTTTTTAGTAACAGACATTGCTAAAACACTTTGTAACTAATTTTCAAGTATGCGCTTTTATTATTTAATCACGTGAACAGCAATTTAAACAAACCAAGCATTGGGTAAATGCATAAACCAAGCATACTGTAAATGTGCATTGAATTAATATCTCACTCATAAATTTGTAAGTATTCTACAAATAACATAGTTTGCAAAGGCATAAGAAGTCAACATGCGAACGAAATCCGTTGCATTGACAAAATTTTGGACTTGGAGAAACCAATTCTACGTGCTCTTCCTTTGCTCTCAACAGCTATACTTTGTACTATACTAATGGTATTCTTATTTAATTATTATATTTATACTATGTTGGATGTTTATCTAAATTGGGTGCAACATTACTGGTTTCAAAAATAGTACTGGTTTCAAAAATAGTGTGCAATAATCAAACGGAATTTTGTTTTTATAGCGAAGCTATTTATGTCTTACTTGCGTACTGAATGCAGAAATTATAATCAAAATAACAGATCAGCAAGTATCATAATGAAGTGAGAAAGAGGAAAGCAAGGTAGCATCAGACGTAGTAGCAAACAACAAAAGTAAATTCATCCGAGTGAAGCATGAATAATTTTCTTTCACTCTCTCTATCTCCCTCTCTATCTCTCTCTCTCTCTCTCTCTCTCTCTCTCTCTCTCACTGTGTCTTTCGACTGTATACAGTTATCTATAGCATGCGTCCTTGTGTTGTTTTTGTTGTTGTTGCTTATACAATTGTTTCATTCTCTATCTTTATCTCTATGATGAAGAGCGCTTTAATATTATTTTGTGCTATGCGCATATAGCATTCGATAGCTACATAGCACACTCCATAGTGAATAATGAATAGTATTGCATATAGGCAATGCTCTTGTTTCAAGTATGTCGTGACGTTGTATGCCGTGACGCCTCAACTTGTTTTAATGCAAACTGTTTAGTGCAATTAGCCACATCCTGCTTAACATACATTACATCTATAGATCACAAATCAAAACTCCATTAACATGATGATTTTATTTTAAGGTTATAAAGATAACGCTAGTTCCATACAACGTACAAAACCTTCCAAGCATATGTAAAGCGTACCAATGCTTCGGTTTCAGCGTAGTTAAATTATTTTCTTGCTTCTTTCATTTTATAAGAAATTTTTTTCTTGCCTAGCTCACAGCCATAGTCTGTCATACGACATTGTTGCAGTTGTCACAGAAATTGGTTATGATTTTAGTTACTCTTTTTTTATATTTTTTGCTACATACTACCCTAGGCCTTCTTGCACGATACATTTTAAATCCAATAGTTTGCCTTTTTACAGCAAAATTGTCTTATATAATTTGTAAAAACTTCACTTACTGACTTACTTCCGCAAAGTACATTGTATCTTAATGCTCGAATATACATTATCCAATACATATAAGCTTGAAAAAAAAAAAACTTATGACTTATCATTTTGCTTATCGCTGAAGTTTGTTCGCGCTTCGCTTGACGCTCAAAGTGCAGCTACAGTAATGCCTCCATTGAGTGCAGCAGTTAATGTTGTCTATTATTAATTGGGCATGTCTTAAGCCTATTAACTGGTAATTTGTTTTGTTTCATATGAAAGACGCTGCGCTAAGGGTTTCAAGGTAATTAACGTTTACATGTTGATCTCTATTGCTTTGACAATTAGCTGGCAGTTTAAGCAAAAGTTGAATTGAAGGTATTCTGATTTTTTGTGGTTATAAATCAGCGTTATTTACTATGTATAGGCGTGATAGATGGGATTATTAGTATTTTAGTTAATGTTGCTTGAAATTGATAAGACGGTAAGCACATTATTAGTGTCTTTGGTTTTAGTGCTTCTAAGAAGTGTATGCTTGGGCTTGTATGGGAATGGAATATAATGGTTTTGGAAAAACAAAAACAGGGAACTTATTGTTAACAACAACTGTTCGAAGCTTGTTTATTCTCTTGTAATTATTCTTACGTCTTCATATACCTTAAATTGTATCGTATTGATGATATAAAAGCACTATAACTTCAAAACTGTATGTCCAACTTAAATTTAAAGCAGAAAAGTCTAAGTGCCTTCAAAATTTGGTTTATTTTACATGAATTTAATGAAATATGTGTACGACATACTTGAAAACTTGAAACCTGCGACAACTCTCTTGAAGAAATGATTGTGGACAGTTATTTTTTTAAACTGAATATTCCAAAATAACTTCGTTTTCTGTTTTCATATACTTATAATACATTATATATTTAAAAAAAAAAAATTTAAAAAAAAAAAACATGAATTTGTTAAAACTCTTATAACTTCAGAACTATAAAATTAATTTTGGTTTCAACTAAGCACAATTGCAAGTCCAAAAAAGTATCTTTCAAACAACGTGCATTTGAAAAAAATCTATGGAAAAATAAAGAAAATATCGCTTACAGAAGATTGCCTATTGTTATGCTCAAATTTAAAAATATTTGTTTGAAAAATGAATGTTTGACAGTACTGCTTCAATTTGTTGTCACTGTATTTATTTCTAATTCTTTTTTCACATACTTAAAACAATACTTTTGTTAAAAATTTTGAATTTACTGAAAGTCTTATAACTTCAAAACTGTAAGTTGAATTTTAATTTGTTGCAAAGAAAACTGTAAATCAATGAAATTAGCTTTCAATCTACGTTTATTTGAAAAGAATTTATGGAAAAATAAGCAAAACAATGCTTACAGAATATAGCAAACTTTTCTGCACAAAACCAAAAATTAAAAATTTGTGTTAAGCGAAAAATTGGTGAGCTGGATTAAACTATTATATCCGAAACGTGTTTATTAGTTTAAAAAACTCGATTTTTAGTTGAATCATTACCAATGTCTCAAAGGAAAACACTTCAAATCTTAGCTAAAGCTTAACTCTTCAGGCTGCCTTAAAACATTTCCACTTCTCTTTCACAAAGAAAAGAAAGAAAGAAAAATAAAAATTCAATTCAATTAGCCTTACCACACATAAAAAGCACGAAACTTGCTATTGCCAACAATCAAACTCAATTACAAGATACGCATCGCTAAAAATCTTTTATGTACTTTATAAGAAAACCAATTCCACACAAACTGCACGCGAATGCATGCAGTTTGCAAACTGCTAAAAACTTTTTCCACCTGAAATTTTTACTCATTTTCGCTTTATGAACAATCGATATAGAAACAAAAAAGTTGCAGGCAACTCCCAAAATTTACTTTGGAATTTATTTTTTCTCAGTTTTTGCTTTACACATTTCGAATTGTGTTGCGTTTTTTTTTTTTTGTTTCTTGCAAAGACAAACATTGAGGCGTGGCGCACACCCACAAAGCCAATTCAAAGGTCACCGAACAAAATATTTAAACCCAACAACAACAACAACAACAACAACAACTTTTACTTTGTCTCAGTTGCATGCCACAATTCAACTAAAAAGCAATAACTAGAAATGCATTGATTAAAAAAAGAAAAATTACATAAAATACTCGGGCACCAGGAAACTGGAGAAAAATTTGAATTGCTTTTAAATTAAAATTATGCAAACAAATCAAACGATAAAGTCGCAAATAGTTTTTGTCAATAAGACAAATGCGCGTTGAAAACTTATTGTAAGAAATAGTATGGAAAAGTGTGGAAAACGCAGAGGGTATGTAGTGAAAAAAAAGGTTAAAACATCATTTGTGAAACGAGCGCTTGAACTATTTTGGGCAACTTTAACTTTTGTATCTGGTTTTTGCTTTTTTTTTATTGGTTTAGTTGGCAAATTTTTCTGCACGAATTTGTTGCAAAGTGTACTAAAAAGCGTAAAAAAACGTAGTGAAATCAAATAAAATATAAAATTTATTTGCAAATCACATTTGAATTCCAATTGGCATGTTTAACCCTTAGTAGGCGCACGTTTGTTCGATGTAAAAATTGCACGGTCAAATTAATTTCTGCATGGAATTGCTATAATATGTTAAACTGGGTGTTAAACAACATGCAGCATAAGCCATGTTTTTATAGAAAGTATGCCTAAGTTTGCCAGACAGCGCATATTTGATCCAAATGGTCCATATTTAAATGTAAATACTAAGCACAGATTTTGGCAAAAACAGAATTTAGAGTTATAAAAAAAGCAAATCCATAATCGGAAAATTCTTATATTTCGTTGTCTTAATATTTTGATTAGAGCGTCACGTTTGTTTTCTTGTTGGTAGTTGTTTTTTTTTCTGCCGCGCTCGTTTTTTAACTGTCGCCTCAGCGCAGTTTTACTTCTACGATGACGTCATAACAATTGTGTGCGCGCAAAGCAGCAGAATAGTGTGCGAGTGTTAATTCTTGTACGTGAGCATGTGCGTGTGTTTTTTGTATAGCATTGTGTTAGTAACATTTTGCAATCGCTTTTCACGCTTTGTATGTAACCGATGCAATTTTCATTAATTTTCGCACAAAATACCTTTAGAATTGTATATTTTTAATCAATATTGGTCTAATATTACTAATAGTCAAATCACATACTCTCCATCTACTAATATTATCATTTTCACAGGAGGTAACGCTTTTTGGCTCAAACGCAATCTTTTTCATATTCTTACACACATTTTAGCTTTCATGCACTGACTGCTTTTAGCTAAATAAATGCTTTAAAAATACATTTCTCTATATAACTATACAAGAATAAATGTATTGTATATCTATTATCTGAAATATTCCAATTGAATCGGAATTGACTTTTATGCTGAGTAGTTTGGATTATGTTGCAATAATCGAAGTCGTCGCTTAGGTCAATAAAAGCCCATTGTGATAGAGACAGTTCCATTATCTTCTACTGCATGTTAACTTGTGAGAAACAGTTTGTCTGTAACAAGAGCATCTGTACGATTGTTTGCTCCATTATTGTAATACCAGTAATTAGTGTCAGTTTCTTCCAACTGTAAACCGGTCTGTGGTATAGTAGATGCTCAACTATTCCTTCCTTTCAGACTTATTTATATTTTGTTTATGCACTATACCTAGATAAATATTTATTATATAGGAGTATAGTACCGTTGCAAATATTGTAGTTCCATTAATAATAATGTAGTTCCGTTCTAATTAAAGAAATTCCGTTACGAGCAATTAAATTTCATTAAAAACAAATCAAGTTCCCTTAACAATAATGAAATCCCCTTTTAAAACTAAAGTTCCATTAGAAAGTTCAGTTCCCGAAGTTCAGAATAATCTGTAAAAGTGATTCAATTTCCATTGCAAAGAAACGAGTTTCATTAAAAATAATGTAGTCCGATTAAAATTACTGAAATTCCGTTTCAAAGACTAAAGTTTTGTTACTTAGAAGTTCCGTTAGTAGGAATGAAGGTACATAACAAAATATGAAGCTTGCCATTAATCACTTTAAGTAAATGTACTTCAAATCACGCCACGGTTTCATAGGAGTTAAAACTTCACAATTGGAAATACAAATAAACTGAAATTATATAGAGCAAAGTTTTAAGTTATATACAATAAAAGATAGTCTGAGATGATGAAAAGGGAATGCTGCCCGGCCAATCATTTGTGGGCTTTTTTTTACTGTTGTTGTTGTTGTTGTTGTTGTTGCTAAACTTGTTATTGTTGCTGCTGCTGTTGTTGTTGTTGTTGTTGTTGTTGTTGCAATAATAGTAGCAAGCAACAACAAAAAAGCTATTCAGAGCAACAATAACAACAACAACAACAACAACAACAATAAAAGTGCAAGTCCAAGTAATAAATGCAACATGAGCATGCTGCGCATTTTGTTGCAATTGCAATGCGCAGAAGTAACAACAAAGCGCTTATGCAACATGACAGCAACAATAGGACACTACTCTACAACAAGCTGCAACAACGGTAGCAGCAACAATAACAAATGCATTTTCTAGACCAACTTCGTTTACTTCAATTTTACTTTTTTTTTTTTTTTGTTTGTTTTTTGGATTTGTGAAAAATCTTTTCTTTGCCACTTTCACACCCCTGCTTCCAGCGCGTTTGCTTCCAAACTAATTTGAAATTCATTAGAAAACTTCATAACAGTAGGCAACCTCATCAGCGTCGGTCCGAGTTTGTGGCAGACGTTCATTAATCATGTCAAAATCAAAAATATGAAACACATTTCTCGACAAATCAAAAAATTCAAAGTAGACTATCATATAACAATTTTGCAATGACAGTTCATATTTTAACTGTGTACGCCTTCTGCCTGTCTCTCAACTAACTAACTAACTAACTAAATATGTTTAAACTGAAATATCTTGTGAAATTCCAATTGGTGGAAAGCTATACAACATTTTTATTTTTTTAATTATAAACTATTTTTCAGCAATAATAATAAAAGCATTTGTTGCTGCCGCGCTGAAATATTTTGAAATCTTAATTAGATGCTTTCAAAAAGTAAGCAACCAAGAAAAAAAAAGGCTTTTAAATTTCTGCGTTTAAATCAGAAACCGATTTTGAATGTAAGCTTACATGTTTAAGTCTTTCGTTTTTCGCATTCATGGTTTTTATTTTTTATTTTCGATTCGAACTACAATTTTATGCTAATTGCTGGTTTTTAATATATCTTTTTATATACTCTTGCAATACATAAAATTATCAGTTAGTTGGTTTGGTTTTCCGCATTTTTGTTGTTGTTGCGTTTAATGGAGCATAATTGGTAAGTTATTTTTAGTTAAATTCAGTAATTTTAAATGGTATTTTATTGCCTAATTCAATGCAACGGCTTTAGATTTGACTAATTAATTTATAAAGTTTAAAGAAATTTGACTGCTCTGTATGATGTTTCATTATTAGCAATGAAGTTCCGTTACGTAGAATGAAGTTCTTTTACAAATAATGAAGTTATGTTATGACAAATGCAGTTTTATAACTAAGAACAAAGTTCCCTTATAAAGAATGATGGTACATTAGAAAGAAATAACTTTCCATTAACTAGAATGGAATACCGTTATAACGAATGGAGTACATAGAATGGTGTGCCATTAAACTGAATGAAATACCTTTGCAAATAATGCAGTTTCATTACAAATACTGAAGTCCCGTTAAAATCAATGAATGTTCTATACAAAGAATGTAGTTCCCTTAGTTTAATGAATAAAGTTAAAAAGTAAAGGAGTTCTGATTAGACTAATAAAGTCCCGTTATAAAGAATAATTATTTATGCATTTTAAAATGAGTGGAATTCCATAACGCAGAATGAAATTCAGTTACACAAGAAATGAAGTTTCACTGCAAAAACAAACAAACAAAAAACAACAACAACAACAACAAAAGAACGATGCAACCATTGTGCTCGATTTTGAGATACCCAGTACCTTGTCTCAGGCTCCTTATTTAAATTCTAAAGTGGTTTCAACTTGATCTATGTGAGATACTTCATTATGATTTACAGGACAGACGGACATTTCTATATCAGACTCCTTCTTTTCTAATGAAGTTCCTTTAAAAAGTAATGCAGTCACATTAATAATAATGGAACCAACTTTAAAAAATTATTTTCTATTACAAAGAATGATAGAACGGACATGATAGTTACGTTATGAAGAATGTAGTTTTGTTACAAAGAATGGAGTTCTGCTATAGATAAAAAATGGAGTTCCTTTACAAATAATTCTGTTAATGTGCTCTACAATACTCTCAAGTATATAAAACTTTTAATACAAAAGTTTCTAGTGCTTGAAAGCGTCTTGCATTTCACAAAACTTACTGCTCTATTTACTCACACCGGTTTCCAGTAGCCTGCTATTCAAAGCATCTTATATTAAACTTTCTGAAAACTCCCAATATTTCTAAAACACTTCATCATCTCCACTAAACAAAAAGCACTCAGACACAGACAGTGCTCGACATTGTCTTAGTTAACACCCAAAAAATTTACACAATCAACTTGAAAAAATGAAAACATTTCAACAGCTTGTTAAAAGCGTAACAACCAAAGTAAAAAAAAAAACAACGAAAACAATTTAAATGCTTTATTGCCCAAAATTTCATTTATGCATACCTGTATACAATTTTGAAAGTTTCTTCTACCACGCTACTAAATATTTGAATGTCTCAAAAATGTAACTCTCAATTTGTTGAAATGTGCAAAGTGTTCCGCTTGTTGTAAGAAGTTTTGCAATCAATGTGACTAACAATTTTATGCAGGAAGTCGACATTTAGGTGTGAAGAAATAAACAAAATAGTAACACAATAAATCGACAAGTGAATGAGTGCATATAAGTATGTTGCAAGTGGTCCAACGGAGTTTGTATCAGCAAAACGACCTTTTATGCAAATTTTGACTAAAACAAAGGTCAGCAGATGGAAGTGGCATGTTTATCTCAATGAATTTCTTGAAGCGCGAAGTATTCTTTGCGAATATAGTTTTTATACGCTACACACATCAACATCAATAGTCGAATCTATATAACTATGATCGTCCCTCTTTTTGTCTCTCTATACGTCTCTATACGTCTCTAATACGTCTCTAATACGTCTCTAATACGTCTCTATACTCTCTATAAGTTTAAACATCGCGAGCTCAAAGGCTTTTAAAAATAGAGCTACGAATCTTGGTTGTCACGCGCACAATACGGCTTTTTGCATACGGCTTAAAAGCATAGTTTTCCAATAGATGGCGCTACCGTATGACTTGAGGAAACGCCATCTATTGGTTTTAGGATGCGACATCTATTGATATGCCGTTAGAGACCGTAACTAACGCCATTTAACTCTACATAAGAAAGTTGGCAGTGTATTTCGAAGTTGTTTTCTTACAAATGCAGAAATCTTACTTGATTTTGCTCGATTTGAAGAAAACTTGACAAGAGACTCGAGCGTCTGGATTTTAAGTTTTTTGGATATATAAAGTTATCTATGAGAAACTGTGGAGTAATTGTAATTTTATAGCAAAAAAAATTGTATTGTAGTAATAGATGCATGCGAGTTGGACCGTTTGATCGAGATGGTACAGAAGTGAAATGGAGTTAATGGAACTATTTGGAATAAATCCGAATCTGGGTAACCGTGATTCTCCAATAACTAAATAGATTAGAGTGCTCTACCATGCACTTCGAAGGTCACCACTCAGGGGACCTCTCCAAACTTCCCTCCCCCGTCAGAGGCACCCACCTAAGTCTCATCTTTCTCAGTGTACTCCTCAACAGGCTGTTCATGCTCAGTATGCACTATCTTTTGGGGTTTCTCTTAAGATCCCACTGTAAGGGGTTGCTTACTCAGGCTTCTCCCTCACCGTCCGACATGGCCGTCTGTACGAACGTCCAGATCTCGGAGACTATATGAGATAGAGCCTTAAGAGAAAGTACGTACTAACTCTACTATAAGGTGTAACGCCCATACAAAACACTTAAGTGTAGTGTATAACAGTTTTAACTATGCCGAAATAAATACTTAATTTTTTTTTTCTGTTTTCTTATATCTTTGCATAACAAGTAATAAGGAAATATTGTTGAAGTTTTAAAATATATTTTTTAGGTTTTTTTTTTTTTTTTTGTTAGCTGTACTCTGCTAAATGCTACAAAAAAGGAAGTTGACAGCTTTTCACTTTCGTTTTGTTAAGTAATACAAAATGCAACTTCTTTCATTTTCGGTTTTGTATCTTTTCATTTGTATCTTTGTTTCAGTTCGCATACGCCTACGCTGTGTGAACGAATATTAATTTTCGTTTAACCTTCTTAATGAAACGACCAACGGGATATCAGCAAAATTCAACGGTTGTAACAATTATATCTGACAATTTGCATCTCAGCAACAGCACACGAAAGCCTTTCTCTTGCCAGCGATATTTTGTTGAAAATAAACGATCGAAAAACCTTTAATAAAATATTTTATAAACAAGCTTAGTTTTGTTGTTATTGAGCCCGCAGGCTCAAGCGTGCACTCTATTCAGTTAATATAGACACACCGTGCCGGTATTCCATTGTTTCCATTATGTACTTCTTTAGGGCCTTAGGTGCTGCTCCAGAAATGTTGCTTTTGTGCATCACTTTAAGTGTTTATTTCGACAAAATGAGCGTCATCGCTTTGGATGCCGCAAGACAATTCAATTGTATAACCAATGAACTGTGTGTTGTGTGCTCAGTCGAGCTGCTTAGCGCTTTTTTTCAGCTGCTGGCGTTTAAATTTGTTTACCTATTTACATTTAAATACGCCATTTTAGGCTTTTTATGGTGTCAAAGTGTTACGGATGCGAAGCTCTGTTTATGGTGCAGTCAACTGGCCAACAAAAAAAGTTTGAATTGTGAAATTTTTCCATGAATATTAGATAATGCACCATATATAGGTTGAAGTTTTAAAGTTTCGTGGTTTAGCATTAGATAGGTTTATAGATACTTATCAAGCTTAAGTAATTTGCAACTTTAATTGTAAAGATTGTGCTTGAACTTGGAACTTATCATAGAATTTTACAGTTTCGGTCCAATCATCCAAGTATCACTTCAAGCAATAAAATTCAATAACACTACCTGAACTTTCAATGAGTTCCACTCTTTCACTAAATAAACACACAACTACTTCACAAATAAAGCCAGATCAGTAGATAGACGGACAGACGGACATACAGACATACAGACAGACGGACAATAACATTGAACGTGACTTTTAGCCATAAAGTTCACTTTCTTTCACTTCAACTATATCATTATTGTTTTTTTGTACGCTATAAGAGTATATTATTATTATTATTATTACTTTTTTTTATTAGTAGATAAATTTATTTTTACTTTTTATTGATACGGGCTTAATAATATTTTCAATTTCATTTTATTTTATTGTGCTACCCTTTAGTGGGCGTTACCAATAATCAATTGAAGGTTTGCTATTTCACTTTTAATTTGAAATGTACGAGGGCAATTTGATAAGTTAGTGACTTTTACAATATCGAATTACATTTAGGTAGTTCACGTCTGTTATACTGGTATTTATATACATATATGTTTATAAGCAAAATGCATGAAAAAATGATGAGCAAGTCTAGACATGCTCATATAGTGTATACCATATATAAAGTGTTACCTATGCTAATAAATGCTACTAAAATCTGTACAGATTTTTGTGCGAAAGGGAGACAGATATAGGTGTGAGTTGTGTGTCAAAAAGAAAACAGCTGACTGACGCATTGTTTGTATGAATTGTATGACAGCAAACAGTTGATTTTTAAGAAATAAACAAAAAAAAAATGTGCAACAAAAATGGAATTTCACGTCAAGGCGTTTTATCGGTATAATTTTTTCGATATAAAAGAACTGCTTATTTTGACGTGAACTATCTAATTGATTTGAGCATAGTCACTAAACTTTCGAACTGTACTGATTTAAGGATAGTTCCTGAAGTAGCCAAACTGCAGCATTAAGTTTGTGTTTGACAGCTATTGAAGGCAGACATGAAAGCAGGTGCTCACAAACCAAATGACACAATTTCTCAATACAGTGGTGAAAGGCAGACAGACGAACAGAAAACAGTAAATGAAACAGTAGTTTTCTTTGATCGAATCGGCAACCTGCTGATTTATGTCCACCTGTCTGCCTTTCATGTATGCGCTCACAGACCAAATGATACAATTTCTCAATACAGTGGTGAAAGGCAGACAGACGAACAAAACGCAGTAAATGAAACAGTAGTTTTCTTTGATCGAATCGGCAAACTTGTGATTTCTGTTCGCCTGTGTCTGCCTTTCATGTCTGCTCTTACAAAATATATGCCACAATTTCTGTTGCACTTTTACAGTAGTCTATTACTTGTAGGTAGTTGTTGCACTTAAAGTTTCTACGTGGGAAATTCAAAAAAAAGCAACTGACTTATCAAATTGCCCTCGTTTCCTCTTTACACTTTTATACACTGAGTATTATTACTTAATTTAATTGCAGTAACACACACTCAGCTTTTGGTATAAGAGTGTAGAGCGTGCGTGATTGCTTGAATTTTATTGCTTTATTAAATACTTTCTGAAGAAAAAACCAAAAAGAAGCATTAATAAAGAAAAACCAAATTCAAGACACACAAACTTCGGAAATGAAAGTGAAATGTCATGTCAGGCAATGATTGAATGAATGAATGATTGGATGAGTGTATATGTGACTGACTGACTGACTGAGTGAGTGAGTGAGTAAGTGTGTGAATCAAAGAAAGCCATGTTAACCAAACTCGGGAGTTGTTTGGAACAACCGCAAAGACAAATGTACTCGTACAATGTTGTTTGAGTTGCTGTTTTTCATGTGATTTATGTGTGATTATTTTATTAAATAAAACTTATAGGAAAAAAAAACAAAAACAAAACAAATGCGGTTGGCAATGCGGAAAGATTTGCACGACATGATAGACGCGCTTATATCAAAGTAAAGTTTTATTTACCTTTTTTTGTCTTTCTATTTTAAAACAGCCCACGCAGCTCTGATTTAATGTAATTTATGTGACATGAAAATGTTTTTGGACAATTGACTAAAATAAAAGTGAAGTTTTTTAACTCATTTCAAGTCTGCGCCCTGTGGCAGTTTAAATTTAGCTTATTTTTTTGTTTGTTTTTGGCTTTGTTACAATTACAAATGTCAAGTCAAACATTTATTCTAATGACTTAGCAGACACAAGTAACCGAAAGGGTTTTAAACGCTCTAAAATTTACCGCCAAAGTAGCTCAAAAAAAAAAAAAAAACCAAAAACTAAACTAAACTAAACCAACTGACCTAGTTTTAGATTTTATTATTTCGCGCAATAAAATCTCCGAAATATTTATGAAGTAGTTATAAATTTCGAACTACAGTCGGAAAACTAAACAAAAACAAAAGACTGTATTAAAAAAAAAAAAAACTAGCCGACAAATTTTACACAAAATTTTTTTTGTCTGTGAAAAATTATTTCGTGTCATAAATTTTTTTGAACACAAAGCGGAAATTGTTGCGAATTTTTGTTGCGTATTAAATTTAGTTTGTCAGCTCAACGCTCAACACTCAATTTTAATTAAATGCAGTTTCTTGGTTTTTGAATTTTTATTCATTTTTTACACACAGCTGAGTGGAACTATTAAAATCTGCCGAATTATTTATTAAGCGGAAATTATAAATTGTGCTAAGTAAAAAAAACTAGAAGTATCTCAGAAGTATTCAAGATTATTTAAATACATCAAATTAATTGGCTTGGGAAGTCACACAGACGGTTGTAACAGTCTTATGAATGTTATGCAGTATTCCATGAATTCTTGAACAATAAAATCGAAGCTGTGGCTAGTTAACATTCTAGTTCCACTTTTCGAAACTGAAAAATCGAATCAAAGAAACTAGGTTCTTAGCTTTGGCAAACATTAAAGCAACTCAATTTTTGTTACATATTACTGTTTCATTATAATTTGCTTTATGTTCATACTGCATTGCATACAACATAATGCAATAGTATGCAATAGTATGCAATAGCATAACTGTTTATTCACTTTGCAGGCCTTTCTTCTGTTTTCAACCCACACATCTCAGTTGCTGCTTTTTCTTGCATATTTTCTTATGCAACATTTTATAATTCGCAAAAAGTTTATTCGCATTCTATTAAAAGTATAACCATTGTTAGAACTCAAGTTATCGCTTCTCGGCGTTATGGCTAAGATCAAAGTGTAGTATACATTGTTCTTATCAGCTTAACATCTGATAGTTTTTCATTGGAGAACAACAAATGTTAAACTAAAATTTGTCAAAAGGCGGAGATTTTAAGAAGCTTGTTTCGTCTCTATGTCACAGGTCGGCCCGGTATTGCAGAACCGCCGGGATTCGGCCCAAATTATAAATACATTTAAAGATATTGTTAGAAAGTTTTCATTTGGCATTTATCTTGTGTACAAAACGAAGTCGTCATTTTCCTTGACAGTGGTCGCAAAGGCAAAAATAATTTTTAAAATAAACGTTCGTGTCTAAACCCGCTTTCGAGTATTTAGAGAATGTTCATTTGACACTCGGTTTTTGGTCGCTAACGTTTCTAAATCCTTTTCGCCAGCAGAAACTCTCGTTTCTGAGTCCGTTTGCAAGCATTTAGCGAATGTTCTCAACGGTTGGTGCTTACCCGCTAAACGCTTATTTCTGAACCCGTTGAGAGCATTTAGCATTTAATATTCGATAAACGCTTGCTTCTTTGTCCGCTGGGGTAGTACAGGAGTAACAAGGCAATGCATTGTGCAGGTCAGTCAAATGAGGTGAGCAAGTATATGACATATTTCAATACAAGACACTATACAGTCTAAAAGTAATAATATCTCCCCTACCATTTGACACATTATAGCAGAAGCAATACAAAAAAAAAAAAAAAAAACAAAAGACTTAAGCAATGAACTTTTGTATGCCTTATTATGGTGTTTCTCTTCGGTATCATTTTTATTTTTCACTTAAAAGTGAAATTTATTTCTATGCATATAGCTACTCTATGACCTGTTTATGCAAAATTTAAGGTCAACGCTTCATTTATCAACATTTAAACTCGCGCGCACCTCAAGTTTCCCCTTTATGATTTTGTTTATTTCATTTATTTTTTCGGGTATCATGCAGCGCGCGACAAATGATTTTGCGCTGTTCTCAAGCGTTGCAAATGAAAGTCAATTACTTGTGGTTGTATGTATATATCCGATTATTTATGTATATATTGTTTAACTTTTCATAGACCCGCATAATGACCTCTGCTGCTAATACTACCAAAAAAAAAAAAAAGACATCAGCGCCCCTCAGCTGAAAGGCCGCCAACACTGCCGCTTAATTGTTTAAACCCTCGCTCGCTCGTTCACTCTCTCTCTCGCTCAGTGGCAGCTGGCAGCAATTAACGCATTAGCAAGATTTGCTGATGAGGTACGTTTTTGTTGTTGTTGTTGTTGTTAGCGGTATTATTTGCATAGCGTAGGCGTGCATTGTAAATATGTATATAAAACATCATAAATCGAGAAAAAAAAGTTTTACTTCAGTACAATCGAAACCTTAATACGCTATACGCATGAGCTGTCCAGGAAATTCAGCATACGCTAAGTATTGATGTACACACACGAAGCTCTTCGCATTGACAGTGTCAATTATACACACTATTTCATCGTTCTTCGTTCGTTGTCTTTCGATAGTAAAGTGCAAAACAACAACCATGTCGCATGCTGCAAATTTTTGCCTGTGGACAGCACATACACACACGCACGCAATTCTTTGCTTAAAGCAGCAAAACTTACACAAATATTTTCCTTCTGCTTCTTATGACACTAGACCTTCTAGCGTGCGTGATACAGTACATAGTTTGTAATTATATATACAAACATTTATACAACGAAAACTATGGATTACAAAAAGACTATATACACAGTCTTACATCTTAGAAGAACAGATCTCAGAGCCTATAGGCATAAGAGCCAAAGCCACAAAGTTCAAGCTTATGACATTTTTTGGATAGCACGCCTACTACCCACAACAGCCGTAATTTTTTGCACATTTATAAGCATATTTATGAAGGAACCGATAAATATTTGTGGACGTAATTTGTGTATGCGCTTACCTCGAGCGCCTAGAAAGCAAAAAACGATCATTAAAAGATCATTCGTCAAATGTTCTAGAAATAATATAAAAGAAAGAAAGAGAACAATCTTCTCGCCACAAGACACAACAAAACCATGAAATTTTTAACCAATTGTTCGTCGTCTGTCGTCTGAACTCTCGTTTTTTGTGTGAGTTTATTTTTACTTTTACGAATAATTTTGGTTTGGTTCGGTAGTTTACAAAATTGAAAAGAGAAAACCATTTTTTTTTTTTGTCTTTGCGACAACAGGCAAGGAAAACAATACAAAATGCCTGTGATTCAGCAAATCGATGTATTGGGTACCAGTTAGCTGATGTAGGTAAGATGATGAGACTTTGCACTAAGCGCTGCTGGTCGTGATTCGAATGACAGTTTCCGCCACCAGAGAATTAAACTGTAATCAATTTTATGAAGCATAAAACTACAAGACCAACATTTAAAAAACCTAAACACTGTTCCGGTTTCGAAATCCGAAAAAAATTGTTCGGAAGTGATTTCGTTAAAATGCTTCGATATTTACTTTTTGAAAGATATTGTGATTGGATTTGAAAGTGTGACAGACAGACGGACATACAGACAGGAGGACAGACAGACATACTGACGGACAGACAGAAGGACAGACAGACAGTCCGTTAAAGCTGCAATGTCTAATCGTGCTGAACTAAAAAATATGTTTGTGTATTGTATGTTACACATTTGGTTACAAAATTAATATACCATGCAGTCTGTGTATGTAGGAAGCGTATTAAGACTATTAGCCAAACATTATGCATACGCAGCGTTTTGTGCGATATATTTTTGGTTAATTTTCTTTTCGTTTTTTTTTTTTTGTTGGTGCAGCATGCATAAAAAGCAATTTTTGGGCATATTTATTTCTCAAATGTTTTTGTTTATATTATTAAACTTTCGTTTTGCTTTTGTCAACAATATTTTTTCATTTTTGGTGCGCTGCAATGCCAAGGTTTCAACAGCTGCTAATTATTTAATATTTACTTGGCAAATGACGAGCGCCAAGCATTTTTTTGTTTTTGTTTTTTTTTGTGTGTTTCAGCTTATGACAAATTAGCCTCGACTTTGTATAAGATATAGCCATAACAGATAAGCGACATATTACTCAAAAGTGTTAAATAAATAGCTGCCGAATTTTCATTATAAATGCACTCTACGTTATATGCTAAACTAAAAACTAATTAAATTAATTGCGCTTGCGTTTTAAATAAATCGCTAATAAATTTTGGCATAAATGCAATCTGACACTTGACATCAGCAATGTGTAGAAAAATGGCAGCCAATGGCGGCGTTCTGGCATTGACACTAGAAATAACGAAAAACAAGATACATTTTTATATCATATTATATACTAGAAGAAAAAAAGCAACAGCAGCTACAGTAGTAGTACTCATAGAAGTTACAGATATCAATTACCGCATAAATCATTTTTCAATTTTACAACGCATTGAAATTGAACTGAAATTGAAATTGAAACCGAAATGAATTCTTTGGAGAACTACTCTGAAAATTATATATCGCAGAATAAGAAGTTGTTCTAATTGACATTGCATGAAAATTGAATTGCTAAAATACGCATGCTGCTTTTTTAGAGTGACCAGTCGGCTTAAATAATAATAATAAAAATTATATTGTATGACTATACAAAATTAAAGAAATTAGAAAACTATGCCCATAGAGAATAAGATTTTGGGATATGAATTTTTCAATTTTTTTTTCCGTTTTTTTCGTAGCCTGTCTTATATATTTTTTAACATATCTCATTTAAGACATTACCGATTTAGTTAAGTAAAATGAAAAATCAAAACTTATCAAATTATAGACAAATTTTGTTCAAAAACTTGTTCAATCGGCACGGTAGTTTCGGTGTATTCTTTCTATTACTATGGTAAAAAAGTCATTTTTTTCTGTCAAAATTTAAAAAAAAAGTATTTCTGTTGAATTAAAATTGAATTAACTGATATAGCATGGAAATTTAACATATTTTTTTATGAACTAAACATAATTACTAATAAAAGTTTGTGAGCTTTGGTGGTGGTTTCTTTGTGCAATTTGACTTGAACTTATAGTTTCTGAAATATGAAGCATTTTGTAACTGTACAAATTAATTTCAAAGTGAACGTTATAAAAACTACATTCCGTTTACATATTGATTAACTTCATGTTTACACTGCTTTGCATGCAACATAAAACAATAGTAGAATAATTGCATAACTGTTTATTTACTTTCGCCACCACACAGCGCTGCTTCTTCTTTGATATTTTTGTTTTTTATGCAAAATTTTATAATTCACAAATGGTTTATGCCGTTGATATCTCAAGATGTGTTCGTCTCCGGGTAACTGATTGCAGGTGACCATTGGAGAGTAACAAATATGTTGGCAAAATGCAGAAAGGAGCTTGCTCCAATTCTGTCATGGGTCGGCCCGGTATTGCAGTACCACCGGGATTTCGGGCCAAATAGTAAATACATTTAACAAAATTTTAGAAATTATGCGTACAGCTTTTAGCTGAGTTCAAGATTTGACTCGGAAACGTCTCGTAAGTGCAAAAGAGAGAGAGTGACAAACAATGCTAGTAGGAAACCGCTCTTGACATTCTTAATTCCAAGATCTGTGTGCTTGATATAACTGTATGTGCTTGTTCGCTTTCGATGTAGCGCAAAACTTCGCCTTTCACTTCGTTTCATTGCCAAAACGTTCTTATAGTAGTACTTATAAATATGTAAATACAAAAATACATAAAACGACAAATGCCATGGAAGGAGTGAAGCATGTATTCGACCAAAATTCTGCTAGTTTCGCAGAAATAGGCTAAAGTTTAAAAAGTTGCTGTTTTTGGAACTATTTTGGAACAGACCGTGTTTCGGTCCTATATCTCAGAAACTATCACTGCTACGACTTGGGATGTCAAAATATTTTAGCTTGCAAATTTATTTACTTTAATTTTGTCTACATTTTCCGTATATCTGCCACTTTCGGAGATACAGGCCAAAATGTTAAAAAATTTTCGGTTTTTTTTTGGCCAAAAAAACCTACAAATTTAAATTTTGTTTGGAGAGTTTCGGAGAGATTGTAATATGTTTGGAGAGATTATAATATAGGAGAAACATAACTAAATGTAAATTTTAACATATCTCATTTAAGACATTACCGATTTAGTTAAGTAAAATGAAAAATCAAAACTTATCAAATTATAGACAAATTTTGTTCAAAAACTTGTTCAATCGGCACGGTAGTTTCGGTGTATTCTTTCTATTACTATGGTAAAAAAGTCATTTTTTTCTGTCAAAATTTAAAAAAAAAGTATTTCTGTTGAATTAAAATTGAATTAACTGATATAGCATGGAAATTTAACATATTTTTTTATGAACTAAACATAATTACTAATAAAAGTTTGTGAGCTTTGGTGGTGGTTTCTTTGTGCAATTTGACTTGAACTTATAGTTTCTGAAATATGAAGCATTTTGTAACTGTGCAAATTAATTTCAAAGTGAACGTTAGAAGATATTCTGATATATTACAAATTATTATCATATACAAAAGTATGCTTAAAATCATTTCTAAATACAACTTAAGCACCTAATAGACACATTACAATATTATTTATTTAATTAAGCATTAGCACATTTTTTAAAGAAATCAACCCAACTAAAAACTCCTACGCGTTGAAATATAAAATTATAAAGTACAATTAAAATTATAAAACCATTCTCTGCAATGAATATTCACGCTTATCTCGAGCACCATCTACATAATGTCTTGTTACCATTAGTAATTAAAATTTATGATGCAATAAATAAAATGCAGAGAGAAAAAAAAAACCAACAACAACCACACAAAGAATAAAATTTCAAGTAACTACGATCTAATAAACTATAATAGTATCTATGGCGACTGCATGCACGATCGAGTCTAACTTTGAAATTCGACAGACGACAATTTATTTTAAAAAAATCATTAGGCAAATGAAAATGTAAGACAGACCAAACAAAAAATTAGAACAAGTATAGAACACTACAAAGGAAATTAAGCAAATGTTTTAATGTAACGTGTATAAAAATAGAATTAAAACAAGAAAAAAACGTTAAATTCGCTTTAAACGAAGCTTTAATACTCTTCACATTTGCGCTCTTTGTTCGGCAATGATGGTGTTGTACTTTAGTCTTTGATTTGATGCTTAGATTTAAACATTCTTTATAAACTTCTATTGAGCATTTAACAAAGAATATGTAAAAACTATTTGTGAATTATAAGTGCTATTAAGTTTTAAATGTATTTGAGCAATACTTTTTGTTTTTTTCGTTAAATCGTGATCATATTGATAAGTGTATGGCTTATGGTTGTAAGAAGTCTACATGTCAATTTTCAAACTACAATTGTATTTCAAAGATTGACGCAAAGTGGCTCTCAGAAATGCACAGACAGACGGACGGACGGACGGACCGACAGACGGATCGACTCGAATATACATATACGAGTATATTGTAGTTTAAGCACTGCAAACATTGTGTCTAAATTATAAAACTATACACACTCGATGTGAAGAGTGTAATAAAATAAATAATAATAATAAAATGGAAAACATGCGAATTGCGACAAAGTCAACTCACTGCCAAAGAGCAACAAAAGCTAAATGCAACTTGATTAAAACTAATGTCGCACTCTGACTCTACTAACAACTGCTAACGTTTGAAATATTCAATTCTTGCATATATTGGTCAAGAAGTTGGTGGCGGAGTCCGAAAAAAGACAAAAATAATACAAAAAAATATACAGTCAATTGAATTTATAGTGCAGAGGGGGAGCATGCTTCATGCCGTGCACTTGTTGCTTTTGAACTTATTTTGCTCAAGGTTAACTAAAGTTGGCCGCATTTGAAAATTATATTTATTATTACAACAACATTATACAACAACAACAACAACAAATTAAGCAATAAATGGATATGTTGACCAAAGTGGCGTTGTCAACACGTTGCGTCTGTTCCAATCATTGAATAGTGTGGTGCTTAATGACGGCGACTTCGGTCGGGGTCACCATAAATTCGCAATTGCTGGCACCCTCAACGGGGCGACAATCGATCATAAATGTAGATGATAAGCGTTTTTATGTTGATAACTTCGACATTATTTATTATGCATCATTTTTTATGCATTTTTTGTTTTGTTTTTGCCGTTGCGCATTTTAATGCAATTTATGCTAGGGTGACCATATCAATTTAGAAATGTGTTGAATTATTGTTTGTTAATTCGATTTTTTTATTTTATTTTTGAAGACCTATATTATTAAATTTAGATAGGAACTTTTAGCTGTGCATGTACGCATTTTTTAATTTGAAGAGAGAACAATAACAAAAAGTTCTGTTCACAAAAAATGTTGAGCTACAGAGACAATTGTTTCGGGTACAGCCACGTGCTCTCATCAGTCGTAGTTGTGGTAAATTTATTGTAATAAAATATCATATCAATATTCAAATTCTCGAGTATATTCACCACACCACAAATTCGGCTAAGCATCTGCATATAAACTGGTTTTAAATGATGTTGTTGCTCTACTCAAGTATATTTCTGCATTTTTTTTTTTTATATTTTTAACTGTTTTTGAAGAACTTCACGCAATAATCATCCAATAACTCCATTAATTTTCAACCGACTTTAAACTTCTGAACGGTTTTGGAAGGAGGAAATATTAATCTATCTGAAGTAAGAAATTTATCTAAGATTAGTCTTAGAAACTTAGCCTTGGAGTATTGCTGCAAGATTATGCTGTTGAGCTGGGGTGAAAAGCTCATCGATAAACTCTACTCTATTTTTTATCTTTGGCAGCAGACCGGTGTGTCACACCCTGTCGAAAGTTTATTGTATATCGATAACGACAGCATTGAAATATTTATAATTGTCAAAGGTTATCAGAATGTTATGTGAAGTTCTGAAGTTGTTCCATACTCCGAACGATATTCGAACTGCTTATCCGGGAATAATTCTTTGGAATCTGTGACGTCAGCTATTCTGATGGCAATCAGCCTCTCCCAAACCTTCGCGAGTGATGGTAGTAGCCTGATCGGGCGGTACGAGTTAGGGTTAGTTTCCGTTTTAACAAACTTCTGGATCATTCTGATTGCCGCAGTTTTAGTGATTTTGCTCTTTTAAAGTCCTTTTATTACACTGGAGATCTGCGTCTACAGTGGATATGCTAAGCATGCGTCTGTAGTTAAAACATCGTTTACTCCCCAGTTAGGTGTTGTACGAAGACGTCAGCCTGCACGGTGTCAGAGCGTCACCACCTTCCAACGGTATACTACAGTAGAGCCTAATGCATTAGTTGACGCGGGGCGCTTTGAGTCGCCTTTTACACAGCATATTGTCAAAAAATTCGGTGCGTTGTTCCTATAGTGCTGCTCTAAGTTCAGGAGCAGTCCTCCGTGTAATGCGTGCAGCTCACGTTTATGTACGTTTATTATGTGTTATAGGAAGTTTTCTCACCATGTGCGCTCTCCCCTCGACTTCATAAAATTTTTTAAATAGTTGGTTTTAAACACATAAATCCGACCATTCTTATAAACTAAAAGAGAATAACTTCATCTTGACTATTGTTCTTACAGAAGCTGTAAACCATTCTAAATCTTATTGTACCTTCATGTAGCTCATACTTTTTCTTAATGCAACGTGTTTTTTTTATAGTTTCTCAAGTTAAATCTATATAATATATACATACTAAGCTGTACAAAGTCACATAAATTCACATGTAGCGCATAAATTAACGCACGAATGTCGATGTCAAAGGATTTTCCACAAATAGCGAAAATAGTTTAACAAAAAACTACTGCACTGCATATGGAATATCAAATGTCAAATGTACATAAACACTTCTTAAATTTCGTAATATTTTATTTTTAAGCATAATAGAAACAATATTCATGGTCAATAGTAGTAGAGGGCGAAGGAGACAATGCTCCGTAGTAGTGTAGAATGTTGTGAAGTTGTAGTTGGAGTGACATGCGCTTAAGCATGAATTTAAAACTCGAACCAATGAACGCACATGCTGAGGCGTCAAAAATTTTGACCAACAACATAAATCAAAGCATGGTAAGTACGGAGTAGTAGTAGTAGTAGAAGTGGTAGTAGTAGTAGCCATGCAGACAACGGACACGACTAGAAGTCGAACTTGGATTGTTGTTGATTGTTGCTAGACTGACTACAACTGCACTGTGTCTGAAGTTGGTACCCCAGACAGACGAACAGGAGGACGGACGGATGATAGCTACCCGGCGCTGACTTTGGCTCTGGGCATTTAATTAAAATAGCAAAAAATTGCTAAACACGGTCGAAGTAAGTTGCTCCATTGGTCAAGCCATTTTCGATTGATTGTCGGTCAATGCAAAGAAGCAAAAACAAAAATGCTTTAAAAAAGTTACTTTTTTTATATATACTATATATGCACGTATATATATTTCGATTCATTCACGGAGTCTACTCGCTGCCATTCCGCTCTGGGCCAAGTTGAGCTGCGTTGCGAATTAGAATTATAGACCGGCATTTGTCTTTTTGTGTGTGTGTTTTTTTTTTTTATTTTATCTTTAAAACGTTCCGAAACCGAAAAACAAAACTTAAGATACATTTATTTTAATTTCTTGTTTCTTTTACAAGTACATAGTATTTATTATTTGATTTTCTATATACAAGGTATACCTATATCGTATATTGTAGTAGGTAAAGAATTTCTGTTGCCTCAGGTGCACTCCATACTCAAGTCTCTTAGGTGAACTTGATATGAATATCTTTTTCGTCTCGGCGGTATTTGATATGCAAACAAGAATAAAATAAAATAATAAAAATTGACAGCTTCAATGTGAATTTTTAAGAAGTCGCTTTGTGGTATCTTAAGAATTTTTCTATGTAAACATGTCACTATTAAGTGTATTATTTTTTTAATTGGCCAAATACTATCATTTTAAAGTGCCAAAAATGGTTTTGAATGTTGTTGAATATGTGTAGGCGATATGTATATTTTATTGAATTTAATTGACTTGGAAGTATGTACTTTGGTTTGTACGCCAATAGGAAATTTTATTTTGAGGAATTGTGTTTAACGAAGAATTTTAATGCTTTAATGCAATGAGATACAAATAGTACTTCGAACATTAGATTACTTAAGAAACGCATGCATCAACTGCCTATAAATTAACAAGCACTAGGTTCTGAAACAGATTAAGCTCAAGAGCATTCATGTAGAATGACCATTAATTGAGTCCAAATTACAGTCAATAAGCTGGCATTCATGGATCTACTGAAGAAGTATCATTTTAAGTAGTAACAGTATGGTTCCATTCAATTAGTAGTCTCATAAATGCTATTGGTAACAGATTATTCCCTGGTTTAATCAACAAAACTATAGCTACTATAGCTACTATAGCTATATAGCTATATAGTATAGGCATTATGCATGCTTATTAATGTTAAGTAAACCTAGTTATTTTAATAAAGAAGTTCATTTCTTCATTTAAGTTCAATTTTATTTTTTCGTTTGTTTCATGCTGTAGTTTTTTTTATTATTCCTCTGTTCGTTTCTTTGTTCATATTCCGTAGTTCACTTTGATTGTCGTTTGTCTGTTAAAAGAAAGAGCGCTTGTGTGTGTGTGAAGAGCATACTTAACTTCAAATCTCAAAAACCAACGTTGTAATCTAAAACGCTAATCGAGTCTGAAATCTGGCATCGACCGAAAGAAGATTTCAAGTCTTATCAAAAAAGTTTTCTAACTGAGTTTCGAACTCGGAGCCTTTGTGATACAAGGCACATAAGTATAACTCCTAAGCACACTGCATAACATCGGCTCTGACAAATTGAACAAACTGGACCATAGTGCTTCGGGCTGAATAGCATTCATTTCGCATCCGATATTGGCTTTGAGCTCTGTGAAAGTCCCTGACTTATCGATGTACAACTTGCTTTTCAAATAACACCACAGAATGGAGTCGAAGAGTGATGTCCAGTTAGAATCTCCATTTTTTTTTTCTTTTTCAAAATATGGTATTCGAGGCACACAAACCGCAGCAATGCGATGATGCCTCGGGCTGTACTCCGTATTTCTAAAAGCAGAACTTCTCCATTTAATTATTTTGTACATGTAAGATTTTTCGAAGATTTTTTATGAAAATGGTGACATTTTCATAAAAAATCTTCGAAAAAGAGAGTTTCGATGAGTCACTGCGCACAAAATTTCAGCCAAAACTGTCATTCGTTGATCATAAAGAGGTTCCTTAAGAATTTCTTGGTGGTTTTTCCAATAATTTTGTTTGTTTACAACTCCGTTCAGCGAAAATTGAGTTTCAGGAGAAACACGTTCACAATTGAGAAGTTATTTTTTTATATATAGTAAGCTAAGTGTGTACAGCTTTGAGTTACCCTGTACCCATTCTGTTCTGGACCTTTTCGCGATATCTTCTATGAAGTGTGTGACACCGAAGGAGTACATCTTAATTGAAAATAAAAATACAAAAGTTTGCATACAAAAACACGTTAATGAGTTAGCTTTGTATTCAGATATGTTGTCCGAAGAGGGAATAAGCGAGTGTAAATATTGAAATTCGTAGAATCCAACCCTTATAGTTATAGGCATTCAAATAGATGGTCGGACGGACGGAGTCTGTCAAAATCAGAAGTAATCCGTTGCCAAGATGCCTTATAGCTCGTTTTGTTTCTCTCGCACATATGCGTCAAGGTCATTTCAAGTCTTAAGTTTAGCAATGCTTGCATTTCATAAGCTTCTATTTAACTTACCGTTTGTTTATCATGTTCTTCTTGTAACTTAACTAAAATTAACTAAAATTTAACATATAGATCCGTTGACAATATAATATTATATCATTTTTTATGTTAAAATCTAAACAACGGATTGCCAAAATGAAAAATAAATTTATTAATAAAAAAAGTGTATATAAGCAATTATAGCAAGTGCTTCTAGTAAGCATGTTTTTTTCGTTTTAGTACATTAAAATAATAAAGCTTCCTTTTGAATTTAATACTACTTTCATAATTTGATTTCCACTAAGCCAAGCTTCACATTTCCTTTCTCATTCCAGGATCACAAATCGAAACATGAAATCGGTGAAGTCTTTCAAGATGAAGCCAATCTGGCAGCCATACTTATGCGTCGTCATATGGAAACCGGTGATTTAGTAATGGTAAGTTAAAACAACATATTTCAATATTATGAAGGCTTATCGTATAAAATATCGCTGTAATTAAGCGATATGACCTCACAAGTTCACAATGAGACAAAACAATGGCCAACAATTCATGTAAAAAGAATGCGCCAAATGGCAATCTTAAAGAACTGAAAGCCAATAGCGCTATCGAAATTTGCATTGAAATCAATAAAATTTCAATTAAAAGCGGCGAGAACAATTAAAACGCGACAAGCATAAAAAACTGTGCAGTTAAAGAACTATTTTATTGTATATATGTATGTATATATACAATAATAGACTCAAGTGCCATTGCCGCCATTTGTTGAACGCCAACTGCCAAATGGTATTCCGAGCTGCTGCAAATTGGACACATTTCAATTTGTTTGCTGCAAGTCAAAACGAGAGTATACAATAAAAATCTATACAATAACAATAAGTGCAACCGCGTTTTTCACAGTCAGTCAGTTAGTCGGTCAGTCAGTCCGTCAGACCATGACAATCATTTAGATACAAAAAGTGACCACGACTACAAGAACTAGCAAAGTTTGTGGGCAGTCTGTGTATTGTTATATGCAGAAAAATAATTCACGGATTTAGACAATTTTGCTGATTAAGCATTAATTTACGATTTGCTGCTATGCAATCAAACCAAATATAAAATATACTTACATACATATATGTATCTATATATATATAGAAAAATATACAATTGCAACACCAACAAATCGTAACAAAAATTGTCGTTGTCCGGTAGATAAAAACAACAAAAACGCCAACGCCTTGACCAAAATTTCTGCTGCAGAAATTACAGAAATTACAAAATTTTTTACTCAAAACAATTTAAAACGCATTAGTCCAAATAAAGCCTCAACAGTGCATAAATCTTTTACGATGAGCTAATGAGCTACACTAACTAAAACTCTTTTGAAAGGCTTACTTTTGAAATGTATCTTTTTTCCCCTTTTCTTTTTTCTGTTTTTGCAGTACAATTCAAAACAATATGCTTTATTTCATTATGTATTTTAAAGGTTAACGCTTAAATGTACTACATACCTTTCCACTTACTGTCTTAGCAAAATTTTTTCAACATGCATAAATGGCTTTGGGTTTTTAATACTTCAGACTGCTACTTCGACTGCTTCTGAGATTATTTGTTACCGATTAATTTTTATGTCGTTTAATTATAATACAATTGGTAATTAACTTTTAACCTGTGAAGGAAGTCGATATGCATAGCCAAAGCTGCTACATAGATACATTTGTATTTCGATACATTGCGCATTGCACTAGATCACGTTTATTTTTAACACTCATTAATCGACAAATTTTGTAGAACTTTGCTGCTGGTGTACGCCAGCTGTTTGACTGATTTAAGTCGCATAGTAGCATTGGTAAGCTGCATTTTTGTGAATAGGAAATTAAGTTAGTGCTTTAAAATTGTTATTGAACCTTCAGCATTTGGATTTGGTGGAAGGTCATTGCAAGTCATTGAACTGCACTCCTGCGGTTAAATAATAATTTTTGTTTTCAATGAAATGAAAATTCTTCAAAAACTTTGCACAATGAAAAATGTTTAATAAGTACAACGTTAAATATAACAGTTAATTTCTAACTTTCATCCAATAACTGTACAAACTTACTGTTACTTAATAGTTGTTAACTAATAACTGTTACACGTATCATGCAGACTCTGACAATTTTTTTTACTTTTTGTAACAGTCGCCTGTGCCCAACTTCTTTAGTTCTGCATTGATTTTTTATCACTTAGTTCAGCGATGCCCACGCCATATGTTCTTTACATTTACGTACACACACGGAGATCTTCGCATTAACAGTATAAATTACACATATAATTTCATCGTTCTTCGTTATTTGTCTTCCTATAGCAAACTGCAACTATTTCCCTCTATGTGTGTAGCGAGAGGCAAAACATATAAGCCCAAAGCGCTATATATGCGCAAGCAAGAGCGCATAAGTTCAAGCAGCCGCTATTTTCTGACAACTTTCATTTGCTGTCGGTTTCCACGCGCTTTCACTCTTTCTAGTGTTCTCTATCTCACTCTTTCGCTTTAAAAGACTTTTTATGCTTATCATCTGCGACTCGCTTCTAGTTAACTCTCTGCTTAAGTTCTTCATTTTCTTCAGTCACCAAAAAGTTACTACTAGGTGTTACTTCTTCCAATAGTGCATTGCATAGAATTATACATTTAAAACAAAATAATCACCGAACTCGTCCGCACCATTCTAGGGGATGATCCCACATTCCATTAATTGTTCATCAGTTTGAAGGTAAAGTAGAACATATTTACAAAGACAATTTGTGATCCCTACCTTCTCATTATGTAAAATAGCAGACGGATGAAGAAATACTAACAATTTGTTGCATATAGAAAGTAAATAGAATATCTAGAAGTGTAGTTAGTGGCAGCGAGTTTTAAGATAACCCAAAACATACAACTAAACATGGATAGTTCCAGAAGTGCTCGACGTACGTTCGATAGCGTTTGTAGTTTTCCGGCCTGAGAAACCCACTGTTTGAACTACAGTTTGGTCTCTAATGTATTGTGATTGATTCATGTCTTATACACGGTCATGAAATAGCGGAAAAACTTCACCATATTGCGGTTAACTGCATTATTGCGTTTGAGATCAATTTTAGCACCTACCTGCTTTCTGTTCATCTGTCTGGCTTTCATATGCGCGCTTGTCCAACACAAACTTAATGAACTAGATTGCTCAAAAAATTGTTCATACTGTTCCAATTCTAATTCCACTTTTTCGATATACTTTTTCTATGCATTTCTTCTATAGTATTTCACCACACCAAAATGCTTCAAAACATGCACAATACGAAAACTTCCTACACTTAATATAAATACCATTTAGTATGGCTCACTGTCGTATTTCGCAAGCCATGATAAAACCCCTTAAAACAACTAAAGCACTCACTACGAAAACTTCATAAATATGCAGTAAAATTTTTGGAGTAGTCTACGTCTACTCTAGTAAATAATCGTAATAAATGCATGAACACGTTATGCATATATTTATAATAACCATAACAATATTTTCGCCAATCAACTTAATCAAAAGCGACTCCTGTGTAACTCCACTACAAGCCAGTGGCATACGAGGGGCATACATTGTAAGGCGAACACTTGGCCAGGCCAGATCAGGCCAAATGAAGCGAGTAGCCAGCAGACAGCTGACTGCGAATGGACTATATAGTTGGTCGGTCACCATGTGTTTGATTGCCACCAAAGTCTGCATCATGTCTGAGTGCCTAGTAGGTCTGCCACTTGGAGTTTTTGTCAACGCCAGCTGGCGGCAGTATGTTCCATGATACATCGTCTCTCTCTCTCTCTCTCTCTCTCTCTCACTCTGTGTATCTGTGTGTATTGCATGCGTTTTATGTAATCTGTTGTAGAGTAAAAAAATAAATAGTGCGTGTAAGTGTTGTGCCAATTTTTATGACATAGTACCAAGCACTACGAGTACAAGAGACGATAAGCGACTTGAGCTCCAATTAAACACATGACTTGAATGCGTCGTTGGCTACGTAGACTATGTATAAGAAAGACAGACAGACGGACGGATGCACAAAGTTTGTAGCTTAAGTTTTTAGTTTTTCTTTTGGCTAAGGTTTTATAATTTAAACTAAACCGAAAATTGCTACTTAGACTTGTGTTTTTGTATGTGTTGTAACTTTGATGACAATGCGACAGAGCGACTGTATCAGACGAACCGATGGACAAAATGCGGGTGTCTATCATTAAGTAGTATAAAGTTTGTGTGCTGCTGCAAAATTAATGAGGAGCGTAATTAAAACGCCATAAAATGCAATTGCTCCATTGCTGAACGACAATAACCCAGCAGCAGCAGCAGCAGCAGCCGCCAGAGCAACAAGTGTAAATCTGTACAACAACTTAATTCAATTGGCTTTGCTGGCATTAGTTGTGCATGCCACAATTCGAAGCGTTCCAATGGTGAGACTCACTCATTCAACGTGAATTAGACAACAACAGACATTACTTATAAACAAACAAACAACCAGTCAAGCGCCTAATTACAAATGGCACAAATGCAGACACCGGCAGAGGCATTTAGCGACTTCAGTGGTGAAGATTTACGCCTGCATATTCACGTACAGGGTGCAGCAAATGTATGAAACTGTTAAAAATGTATCTGCTTCGGAAACTATATAGATGCAGGCACTAACCTCGTTTGTTATAAATACTAAGCTCCTTTTTTTCAATAGATACCTATAAGTTCTCCCAATACTTCGGTGATCAGCACACGTTTATTTTTCTAGACTACTAGAAATAACTAAAACAAATTTTTTAAATGTAATTAAAATTTGGGCCGAATCCCGGCGGTACTGCAATACCGGGCAGACCCTTGACAGAGATGGAGCATGCTCTTTAAAATCTAGCGGGTACCAGTTTTTCCGTAGATATTTTATCTTCTTTACATATATCTTTGTTAGATTGTCTTGAGCAAAGCGAGTTTTCTACTACTGTGAGCCGGCCATTGGCATACCAAGTGCTCAATATTCTCTTCCTCTTCGGCATTTTCACAACATCTATACAAATCAATCCTGGGAGATAACCATTAAGCCTAGTGACATGTCAGAATAGAGATGTGCTACCTTTTCCGGTGTAACATTGTTATAGTTGGCGAAATGAGCTTAAATATTTTGCATGTGATTAAGTCACCCCATATTTGTCCGCTAAACGATTCGTGTTTAATGTGATCCGTAGCCATGTTTCCCTACAGTGTTCTTCTTTTGAAAACTAACAGAAATCTTTAAATCGAGTGTTTCACGATTTGGAAATGGTTCAAGAAGTAATGTTATATTAGTCGACAAGATTGCTAGAGTTATCTGATATAGTAATCATAAAAATTTGGCTATGAACAACTTAGTGAAATACAGAGAATAATCGGACAATGTTGGCTTAACAAACTATAAGGAACACTATTGCCTGAGTCATCCAAAATTATGCAAGAATATCTTTGTAAGCAAAGCTATAAATATCTACTCCAGCCTAATGAAACCATCATTGGGGATGATTTTTTCGAACAATTGATGCAATTGAAGTGCGCATTAAAGCTCAAGACCTCCTATTATGCCAAAAGACATGACAGAAAGATCTTTCAGCAGCACAACGTTCGGCCACATGTTGCAAAAGTCGTCAAGAATACTTATAGGTGCTTCAATGTTATATCCTAACCCCATCCGCCGTATTCATTACTCCTTTCGACTACCATTTGTTCCTGTCGCTGACTCATGGTCTGGCTGAGCAGCACTTCACTTCTTACGAAGAAGCCAAAAGTTGGGTCGATTCTTGAATTGCCTTAAAAGACTGCGAACTTTTTTAACGCTGAATCCGTTTGCCTTCTGAAAGTTTGTGGGACATTGTACCAATTTCTCTGAATAAAGCTTTAAAGTTGTAAAAAAAAAGAACCGTCAAAACTTATTTGTACGCCCGATATATGCATGCCTAATGCATATCAACTGCCATACCCTGTAAACACAAGAGCCAGACTTCTTCGTCTGCTTATTCTACTTCTGCTAATCTTCATTGCAACTTCTTCGGCATAGAACAAAATGCCGCGTGTTGATTTTATTGATGATATACTACATCAACAACAACAGTCAATAAACAAATGTCCGTCTGCACTTCTGGAACTCAATCGCTCTCCTTAATTATTATGCAAAAATAAAATGCTAAATGCAAATATTGTTTTTTCGCCTGATATTTGTACATTTTAAGGTCAAAGTTAAGTTAAGCCGACCGCTGACGACTCGTTGAGCTGCGGGCAATTAATCTGCACAGACACAGCGGCAGTCGCAGTTGATGTCGAAATTTGCACTTTAAAATGTCAGAAGCAAAGATTTTTTTTTTCATTTTTTTTTTTTTTTGGCAACAAGATACAAACGCACTTGGCCGTAACAAGTCGGTCAGCAGCTTAACACAGACAGACGGACGGATGGACGGATAGACAGACAGACAGACAGACAACTATGGACTGTAGCGGGTCTTCAGTAAATACTTGTAGTATCTCTCACTCATGCGAGGAAGTTGGCCGACGCATTTGACCTTTTTGGCACTTGGTTACGGCCAGCAGCTGCGCTTGCAGTTTGTGTAATTATTATTAATAAATTTTTATTAAGTTTTTCATTTTTCTCTTTATCAACCAAAAATTGCCAAAATTTTAAACAAAAAAAAAAAAAAATGAAAAAAATTGTATAAATAATCGCTACTTCGTTTGAAAACAATGTTGTATGTTGTTTTATTGACCTTATTCCCGAAATGTGGTTTTTGATGCTTGAGATTTTGTATCTCTTTGACTAGCAGCATGAAATTGTCAACGATGTTGTTTGGCAGCGTTTGAATCAACTTTTCTCAACATTTATTTTTGATAATTTTTTATTGACATTTCGACATTTTACCGAAAATTTATGTTATTAATTATATATTTTGTCAATGATTTAGTAGCACAGTTATTGAATTTAATAGCAGATTTGTAATATCAATTCATTTTGAGTGTGGCGCCTCATGAATTTAATTATAGCTGCTTAAGAAACTTTTTGTAAAACAATTAATATGGTTAAACGAAACTCTTCTTAGGCTTTTAAACTAAAATCTATGGTTATAAATCAACTAAGTCTGGTTCTAATTTTGGGTATAAACATTTTTTTGGCTTAAAAATAATCATTTCATGCTTCATTACAAACACTAATCTCAAGAACGAAGCGCATAAGCTGCTTATCAACTACAAGCCATGCAACATTTTAAAGCTGTCATTTCGAGTAGAGTTCTATTAACCATGTTAATTGTTTTATGGTAATATAAAATTTTAGCAGTCACATGTAACTCATAAAGTAAAAGGTTGCACGGAATTTGTAAACTCCAAACAGCACGTTGCGGAAATGCACAGAGTTATAAGTTATTTTAAATATTAGCCAAGCTTAATATTGTACTTTAATTCTTAAAGCTAGTATAACTTAGTGAAATTCAAATATTGCAAATTCATTTAAATACAATTTTAACGATAATTCCTTAAGCTTTTGAATATTTTCACTTCAAACTTACATTAATGGACTAGTTTTTGAGTTATTTCACTTTAAATCGTACATAATCAAAGAAGATACTAAACGCATATACATAAGGAGCATTTGAAAGCATCACTGTAATATTTGTCTTTAATCGGTACTTTACACGAATTCATCACTGTTCTACACAGCTTACATTGCTCAAGCTTTTTGTATCAATAAATTTCAACTATTTGTAAATAACATTAAATTTAATAGTAGGTATTTAATTTCCATCCACATCAGCCGGTCAGCTGTATAGAGCCAAACAGTAATTATCTTTAAACTTAGTTGATCCGGCAGATTTATGATAATTTTTTATCAGTTATGCAGTTACTGCTGCTTATAATATTCACTAATTTTAAGTTTTTGTTCTGCCATTGTAAGCAATTGCACCGTTGAAGTTTTTTCTCAATTTTTGTTGTTTTTTTTTTTTTGTAGAAGTTCGTGAGAAAGATCAATTTATGAGAACCGTTTAGCTAGGTTAGCAAATCTCTTCAAACAAAATTTTAATTTGTAGGTTTTTTTGGCCAAAAAATCGCAAATTTTTAACATTTTGGCCTGTATCTCCGAACCTAGCAGAGATGCGGATACAAAATTTTAGCTTGCAAATTCAATTTGCAAGCTAAAATATCTTAACATCTAAAGTCATAGCAATGATAGTTTCTAAAATATATGGCCGGAAACACGGATTGTTGCAAAATAGTTCCAAAAACCGGAACTTTTTACATTTGGTCCTGTTTCTTCGAATTTAGCAGAGATACGGAAAATATACACGTATACAAAATTAAAATTATTTCAATTTGCAATTAGAAAATTGCATGGAATCACTTGAAAGCTGTTATTAATAGTATCCTGGGTATTAATCCCGTGTATGGATGTCGAATTTTAGCCGAATACATAATTCAATCCTTTGATGACATTGTTGTTTTTGGTGTTTTTTTTTTTTTTTATTTATTTATAACTACAATTAAGCATTGTATATAAGCAATCACTAGCAATGTACGGCCTGTCCGACTGATGAAGGGTTTGGCAAACCCTGATTATTCTTTCTTTCGCTTTGAGGAAAAATACAAAATGACCTCGAGCCAGCTAAAAACCATATTTACATGTATTATATATAATAGGAACATTTTGGCAATAAAACACGCTTATTCTTCGCACCTCACTGCGACAGGCGAAGGTTTGCGCGACATCGAAAGCGAACAAGCACATACAGCTATGTCATATACACAGGAACTAAGAAAGTCAAGAGTGTTTTCCAACTAGCATTGTTCCTCTCTCTCTATCTCTCTCTCGCACGTACGAGCCGTTTCCACGCCAAATCTTGTATTCAGCTAAAAGCTAGTACTTAATTTCTAAAATTTTGTTTAAATGTATTTATTATTTGGGCCGAAATCCCGGCGGTACTGCAATACCGGGCCGACCCGTGACAGAATTGGAGCAAGCTCCTTTCCGCCTTTTGCCAAAAATTAGTAACACATTTGTTACTTTCCAATGGTCATGTGTCACCAGTTATCCAGATACGAGAATATATTGCAATCAGAAGCGACAACTTAAGTTGAGAAACACACGCTACTTAAAATATAATACGCATAAAACGTTTGCGAATTATAAAATTTTGCGTAAAAAACAAAACTTCAAAGAAGAAGCAGCGATGTGTGATAGCAATAGAAGAAAAGCAGGCAAAATAAATAAACAGTTATGCATCCAATGCAGTGTAAACACGAAGTAAATCAATATGTAAACGGAATGAAGTTTTTATAATGTTTACTTTGTACAGTTACAAAATGCTTCATATTTCAAGTCAAACTGCACAAAAAAACAACTGAAAGCTAACAAACTTTTATAAGTAATTATGTTTAGTTCTTAAAAAAAAAATAGGTTCAATTTACAAATTTTTAGCTTTGTATTTACAAACTTGCGCAAGATATATTAATTTTGAATACATACACCGAAAAATCTGTAATTATTATATTAGCATTAGGCTTTTTAATTTATTATAGTTATGCTAAGCATGTTTTAGCTTGATTAGTCACAGTTTTTCTAGCATTTTTGTTTAGTTTATTAACTGATATGTACTAAACTGCGCATTTAATTACAAAATATTTAGATAAAATCTACAAAATTTCAAACGAATTTTTGTTTCAAAATGCGGAAATGGCTTATAAACTGTTTGCGACCAACTAACAATCGTATCAAGATAGAGCGACTACAATCAGCGCCAAATTTAAAATGTTTGATGAAAAATCCCAAAAAATAAAATCAGCTAACAATTGTCTTCAATTGTCTCATACATACACGTAGATAGAAAGCTAAACCTTTCGCTTAAACTATTTCCTTTATGCAATTTCGAATTTAGAGTAGTAAAGCCTACCCAGAAGAAAAAAAAAAATTAATGACTGACTGACTGGCGGCACACGAATACATGAAACCAAAGTCAATTGGGAGAAAAGTAAAAATTGTAGGTAACTTCAATCATTGTCGATTATTCAAGTTTAATTGCTGCCTCTCTAGTTTGGATTTGGTTTTGGTTTATATAATCAAATCGCCACTTAGGCCAAGTTACACTCGACTCCATCTAACTGCCACTTTTAGCTGCATTAGGCCAATTCATTTTAGTTTTTATGCGGTAGTTTTCGAGAAAATCCGTTTAAAATAACTGAAATATTTTAATTCAATTTTCATTGCAAAGTGCTTCTTTTTTTTTTTTTTTTTGTTTTTGTTTCTTTGGATGATGCGTTTTGTTGCAATAATCTGTTGCATGGTATGTAAATATATGAGTTGCTTTTTGGTGTGGCATAGATTTGCTTGTAGAATAGTTATCGAAATCTTTGCAGTGTCATTATCATTATTGCGAGGGGTGTATAAATATAAACATAAATAAGTTCTCTCAAAAAAATGTATAAAACAATAAGTGTAAACTAAGCTTAATCGCTCTTCAATGCTTGGGTTGATACCATTATACTCAATTGATCGGTCTGATTTGGCAACAAAAATCGGTCTGATTACAATTTTTAAACGATACCAACAATGTTTAAACTAAAAAAAAAAGCTGTACAATGGAAAATCTTTATACGTTTTGTGCCATAAATTGATAACTTAAAGATTTAGAGTGGCTTTTGGGTCATCGTTTTAAATGTCGTTAGAAAGTGTTTTGAACAAAGTGGGCGTGACACAATCTATCGCCGCCCCTTCGGAATCTATCGTCCCAATGATTCGTCCGCTAAGAAGCGCACAATTGGCTGTGATATTATTTTTTTTTATAGTCTTCCCTTTTCCCTAATTTATAGAGAGTAATTTTAATACCGCTGCAAGGTCCACCATTCCGCGTTTACGAGCAATTGCTTGTGCAATAAGCGCAGAATAACTTGTTATAATGTTTTGATATATATTGCTTGGTTTCTCCGACCTTTAACACACTGCTTAGACTTCTTAAATTATGCGGAACGTCCAGTTGGAGTTGTGTATCGACAGTTTGTCAATTTTGTGTATTATTTCTAGTCCAAGCTCTACCTTTTTCCTTTAAATTTGTCTCAAATATGCCTGAAAGACTTCGGTCCAGACGTACATTAAAGTAATGACAAAATTGGTCCATTTGTAACTTCTGTTTTCACCACATTTCAATTAAGTTCCCATTGCTAAAAGTTAGGTTATCTGTAAAAAACAAAAATCAAATATCGCGAAATGTTTAAAAAAGTGTACAATGAAGTGAATAACTTCAAAAACGATGTCTAAAAATGCTAACAAAATTTTATATTCTTTCGTAAAGCACAAATTAGCGAACAAACCTAAATCACCCATCTCCAACGAGAGCAAACGTAAACTATACACAATCGGTCTTAATCGGTCTGTGACTTATTTATTGTGGATCGAGTTTCAACTTAAATCTGCTAGATTTCAGAGACCGAATACAACGTTAAACAAGAAAGAGTGTGCTCGGCTTCGAGAATAACCATCAGTCGAGATATGAACCATGGATTTTATTCTTTCGAATTGATGAAATATTTGAATTAATTCAAAACAAAAACATAGCAATTTCATATAAATACTAAAATAGGGGTTAGCTTTGCAAGCGGCTACTTCTTAAGGTGGTTCGATCAGAGCATACATATATGAAATATTGTGAAAAGATACTTAGCTTAATTAGAAACAACAACAACAAAAATTTCATAAAAAAAATCTAAAAATGGAGTTTATATTTGTAAGCGTGCTGCCCCTTATAGTCCTATCTGGAGATTCTTTAAAAGGATTTACATTAAATACACCAAATTTGACGTTTCTAGCATAATAAGCAACAAAACCAACAAAATGTTGACACAAAAACTTAAAATTGGGAGCAGTTTTCTATGGGACCTACCCCTTGAACTGGTCTGATCTGAGCCTATATGGAATATTTTGTAAATATTGTCGCAATATATGCCAAATATCGCTTCATTAAGAACATAAACAAATAAATTTCGTACGATAACTTAAAAATTTAGTTCAAGTTTTTATTGGGGCTACCCCTTATAGTGATCCGATCTGAACCTTTGTGGCATTTTTTATTATGATTTACGTTAGCTACACTAAATTTGGAGTTTCTAGCGTAATGAACAAAACAAACAAAAAATGTACATACAAAAACTTAGAAATGGGTGGCAGACTTGTTTGGGTGGAGTTGGAGTTGGCATATTAATATAATGCTAGTTAGCTAAAGAGGTAAAAAAAGAGTCTAAATATGCAAACATGAAGTCTCTATCTCTAATGGTCTCCGATATCTGTGCGTTCAAAAGCAAAGGGCAGATAGACAGACGAATATGTTTATATCGACAGGTCCACCGATGTTGAAGAATATATATAAACTTTAAAGGGCCTGCCACGTCTCCTGCTGCCTTACACTGCTTTTACCCTATAGATACATACTGAAAAAGGAAATAGCTAGACTTCTTTACTTGACTATGCCGCAACATTATTTAAGCACTTCAATTTGAAAGAACCACCCTCTAAAACGTCATCAAGCAACTTTTCAACACATAAAACAACTATTAAGCTGATGCTACTTCTATATAGCAGTATATTTCAACTTCGTCATTAACCTTTTCCTTGTTCGAAACATTGGCTATTTGGCGCTTTGGCCAATTGCTGACTTGGGTGCTTAGATGGGCAGCTGACATTTGCCGCAATTAGCATTAATCAAGCTTACTTACTTACATATGGCTTTGAATGAGCGTGCATAAAATCAACAACCAACAACAAATGGCACACTGCGTTTGCTTTTGTGTTTGTTAAAGATACAAGATACAAAACTTCAAAGATATAACACAAAAATTGTATAAAAAAAAAACCATGCTTAATATTAAAAAGTTATGATTTCAGATTTCATGTGTGTCTAAACGCGTTGTTTTTTTCGATTTTATTTTTATATGATTGACGTCGTGGGGTGTTTCCCTTGAACTCGTTAGTTTGTATTTTTTTTTTTTTTTTTTTGTGAGACTTGCAGCCGATGTAGTTTTTTTTTTATAAATAGTTTTAATAGATGCGCAACTGTTGAAATGCAACGTCTTAAGATTCTTTAAGTGCAGCACATTTGTGTAGCGCTTTAATAGCGCGTATCTTGTACATTAAACTGGCTAATTGAATTTTGTCTGATTTATGCAGTCAATTTGACACAGAAATTGTAGCATATAAAACGCTTCTGAACAATTGAATTTAATGTACATAAAACAAAAAAAAAAAAAAAAAAAAACAAATAATACTAAATGCGCTTGAACTTTTATTATTTTACACAAAACTCGCATTTCATATGCAAATTACAAAACAATTTACGATATTTTTTGAAAAGTTCAAACACTTGTCTCTCTGTCTGTCTGTCTGCCTGTCTGTCGCGGTCGTTCTAAATTGTTACCATAAATTTAGCATTTAACAAAATTCAAACTCGAAAAATGAAAATCAAAAATCACAAATTGTGCGAACAAGTTCAGCAAACCACTCAATCAATCACAATTTGCGTCAAGCAAACGACGAGAAAAAAAATTGAACAGTCACAGTGAACTGGTATTCATTGACAAAAACCGCAAAAAGTTCAGCGCACAAGCCAAGAAAATTTTCACAACAAAACACAATAAAAAAATAAATAAGAATATTAAATTAGAAACCAAAATTAGCGGTTAGAGCAGCAAAATTCTTTTCGTGTGAATTAAAAATCGATTTTTCGCGCGCTGATTGTGCGTCTAATTGGATACAATTGGCGTTAGTCTAATTAGAATGCGGTGGAACGCGTTAATTGTGTGGTAAACTCAAACTGTAGGAGAGTGTTTAAGAAGTATAGCGACTGAATAGAGATCTTACGAAGTAGAGCTGTACAGAGTGTGCAGATTGTCGACAATTTTTTTTAGTCAGTACTTGTGCAAACATTTACGCATAAAGATCGCGTTGAGTTTTCTGCCAAGCGGCACTGGAACCATGCTCTGTACGATATACTTGACGTTGCAACCATCGGATTCGAAATGGTTATCGTCACGTAGCTCGTATCGTTCACGGTCGTGCCCACTTCTTTGAAACGTAAATCGTCTGACGATCAGGACATTTGAACTTCGCACGACGGAGAGCTTCAATAACTTGAGTCTTGTACCGATCACTTGAGCGAACAGACACAATCGGCACATTGTCGACACGAGCAACTGTTCCTTGGTGCTTTCCAAAAGCTCTACGCATAATGCGGATAACGTGGAATGGGTGAAGACGCAGCAAACTGCAGAGACAATATGAAATATGTTGCAATCATATATGCAGATATGTTCTTCGCCACAAGCTCCGGCAGAGAGTTTTTAGTTATGCTCGTTTTTGCATCGATCTGTTTGTTAATCTTCTTTTGCTAATTGTGTATTTAATAGACATATCTTATGAACTCCTAGCAATTCGACTATAACAGTGTTTTTAGTATGGAAAGATAAAAATTAATTGAAATTATTGAAAATAGTTTCAAACATATGTATATGGTATATGTATATATGTATATGGCTTCCTGCCTAGAACTGGGGAAATGCTCCTTGTGCCTTTTTGTATATTTTTATTTATTTATAACTACATGTATTAAATCGTAGGAACGTTTTGGAAATGAAACACGCATATTCTACGCGCAACACTTCCGCCAATGAAGGTTTTTGCGACATCGAAAGCGAACAATTTGCTGGGTGACAAAGTGTTTGCCTGCGAATCGTTTGCGGTTCCGCAGACGATAGTTTTGTCCATGAGATTCGGAAAACGTTCGTCTGCGAACTTTTGGTCAATTGAGCACATACGTTATGTCATTCACACAGATGATCTTGGAACTAAGAAATCAAGGGCGGTTTCCACCTAGCATTATTTGTCTCTCTCTCGAAATTACGAGTTGTTTCCAAGTCAAATCTTGTATTCTTGTAAAAGCTAGTTTTGTTTAAATGTATTTATTATTTGGGCCGAAATCCCGGCGGTACTGCAACACCGGACCGACCCTTGACAGAATTGGAGCAAGCTCCCTTCCGCCTATTGCCAAAAATTAGTAACGCATTTGTTGCTTTCCAATAGCCACCAGCAAGCAGTTAGCCAAAGACAAGCGTATGTTGCATACAGTAGCGATAACTTAACTTTAAAATACAGACACTACTTATAATTTATTGTGCATAAACTATTTCCGAATTATAAAATTTTGCGTAATAAATTTATAAAAAAAAAATATTTTCAATTTACAAAGTTTTAGCTTATACAATACATATTTACAAAATTTCGCAAGATATATTAATTTTGAAGACATACACCGAAAAAAAATAACTTGCTGCTGTAATTATTATTTTAGCATTAGGCTTTTTAATTTAGGTTATTGGTTATTAGGTTATTGTATTGTACAAATACTTCTAAGAACTACACATTTTTTAATAGATATTTCTAGTATTTATATATGTATTTCTATAAAAACGTTCAATAAGGTCAAATTTTTAGGCAAACTTCAGATAGATCAGAAAAGAGATCCTTTGAAGTATGGTCACGATTGGTGGTCATGCTATGTGCTTACATAAATATAGGCCTTGACTTGCCATCTCTTATATTTTGTATTGTACATAGTTTGTAGAAACAAAATTTGTACGCAAATCGAGGAAATTGACAACAAAACAAACTTTTCGGGGTGTCTGCTCGGGTTGAACTACATATTTGACGCAAATGAAATGAGTAGCGGAAAACAAGATCAACTGAAAAAATGTACGCTACCTCGCCATCATATAATAGACAAACCACAGAAGCTTAGCAATGCACGCCGGGTACGCTATAAGTTATACAGATAACTACTTCAACATTGAATTTAAATATGAATTAAAAGAAAAAGAGAAAATCAAAATGTCAAAAGGTCTTTTTTGCTTTTTTACAATATATTGAAAGCTTTGTCGACAAAATAGTATAAACCGCCCACAGAATATTATTGTTAGTTATCTTCAATAGCTGTCTGCTGATTGAAACTGTCATGAAGCAATCATGATTTTTTATTATTAATTTCTTTTTTTGCTATAGAAACATTTACAAAAAAAAAACTAAGTTTTTTGTGTATCTTTTTGCACATTTTGTACTTGAAGCTACTTCAAAGCGTCATCTGCCGCCTGCTGCTAATTGACCATGAAACGCATGTCAATAAAAGACAAAAAACTCTACAAAAAATAAAAAAAGAATTATACTCAAAAGGCAATGTAACTTGTCAATGCGGGTGGCCTGAATCAAGCTTACGAAATATATAGTTTTTATTCAAATTTTTGTTTTTTTTGCGCAGATAATAATAATTAAGCGCATTAAATACAATATCTGTATATGTATGTATGTATATATATTACATATTGTAGATACTACATATAATAATTGTGCAATCTGCAAAATAAGCCAAAAGCAAGTTTGTTGCTTAAGTCTTTCTTTCATTTGCCAAACTGCCAGGAATAAAATTGTGCATCCTAAGTCGAGCTGCAGATACTCGTCTACGAGTATAAAGCAAGATTTTATAGCGATTTTTGTATGTATATTTTCTAATCAGACACATTTAACACGCGCGGCTAATATTACTTAATACTTTTAGTGCACTAAAGAAAAAATTCAAATTTGTAAAAAATCACACCTCTGGCTCGAAGTCAGATACAAACACGTACACACACAAACACATGGCAGACGTCTAGTCTATGGCTTTCGTCTCGCCTGATTTGGTCTTCTTGGCGTTGTTTTTAGTGTGTATCCACTATCGTCTGAGTAAATCTGCGCTACTATATTTTTAAAAATAAAAAAAACATGAAAATGAAATTAAAGCAAAATTGTTGCCTGGCATGGCCGCTGGCGCCTCTGAACATGACAGATTTGTGTTTGCATGCATTTTTTTTTCTTAAATTTTTTGTTTCAAAAAATGTTGTTGTTACACATGTTGCCTGTTGCCGCTGCTTGCCACAAAGTATGTCCGTCTATCCGTCTGTTTGTCTGTCTGGGTTCATGTCTATCTGTCTGCCTCATGGTCTGCTCATTGCTTGTCTTGAGCTTGAGATCTTTACGCATGAACACCGCAGACAACAGGCATAATAGTAGCTACCGCCAACACTTTAAAAGTTAAACTGATTAAACTGACATGGAAATCATGTGCACAAAGAAAGGATAAATAGCATATATGCGAACGAACTAGCCAAAATACACGGCTTTGTACGGATAATTTGTAGTATAACATTCTACGATTTATGCTGCAACAGATTTCTATATGCGTTTGTTATATTCTAGTAGAGCACACCTTCTCCTAATGGTTCATATTAGCTTAGGTTACTTTAATCAGGCCGAGTTCACCCAGAAACCAGCTGGAGACCATTGTGTTTCGCATTGTTTTGGATTTTATTTTGGCGGTAGGTAGCTCAATTGGTTTGAAACCATTCTGTAGAGTCAATGAAATGTGCCAGTTGCTTGCTAGATTTTCCAGCTCTTCAAAGAAATGCACAGCGATCACATACGATATTTTGGATACTCTCCATCTTCGCTTCATCACCACAACTACGACATAAGTTCGACATACAACCGTTGAACCATTTGGCCAATGGTATAGTGCTCTGTTAGGAATCCCGTCATCATCCTGATGCTGTTCTTGTGAAAGTGTAGCAGCTCAGTTGTTCACTTCGGTTGATAAGCAGGCCAGAGTTTTGACGTTGATGGTCTGATACGTTGTCTGGAGTTTTCTCCTGCGTACTAATCACTGCCAGACTGCATAGATCTTTACCTGGAACACGCTACACCAGTCGGGCATTCGGTATGAGAACTGCATTGCCAGTTCTTCCAAAAAGATGCAAGCGCCTGCTCCCGTAATCGTCTTCGACTCGACGCTGTAGTGGGAAAGCTCGTTCCGCCTCCTGTGCTGAAGGTTTCTTCCTTCCTTCCAGTCTTCCCTCTCTATGAAATTTACTTTAAAAATTGCATTCCATATGAACTCTGGAACACAGTAGCTAATCTCCTAGGTGCATACTGCTGAAGAAGATTCAGTTCACGGAGTTCACCAGCGCTTCTGACTTTTATGTGCTTTAGAAAGATGCCAACAGTTTCCAGTTTCAATATTCATATTACTTAAAACGAATACTAATTCTACAATACTATTGATCGAACATGTTCCCCCGAGTGTTTCCCTTGCTGCTAATATGTGTTTCATATATACCATTTTGTTCCAGACTACATATTTTCGTTCCATACACTTCTTTTACATATAATTTGTTCTCGCATTCAATGCTTACAACTTCATTAAGCAAAAAAATTATAGATAGATACCAAAAACTTGTGTAATAAAATTGAATTTGAGATCGTTTAACTAAGTTGACATTCAGCATATTTAAGCTACGCATCTCGTAAAAAATATAGACATTCAATAGGCATTTAAATATTTATTTACAATTCATTGATTTATCGACAACAGACGCTGGATTTGCAGTTCATTTATCGCAGTTCTAATACTTTGTATGCAAAGCTTCGATTTTACAAAACAAGTTAGACATCATTACGAACCATGTTGTGTTCTTCTGCAATAAAATTAACTAAAAGATGCACACACACATTTTGTAAATATCAAGGCCATCACAAATGTTAAATAGCAAGCAATTTGTTAAGAAAATTAAAACTTGTTTCGAGCGGCGCAGCGTTTGTCAAAGATGTCTGAATGCTAATTGGAATGCAATAGCTACTGAAAATGTATCTTAGATTAAAGTTTATATAACATATACATTATATTAGTTAAATTATTTGGTAAAAACTTCAATTCCAAAGTATACTGCACTAAAAATTTGCCTGCATAACTATCTGCCTAATGTGATCTCAGTTTTTTGGCCACTTTGAACACATGCTACAGCTACGTAACACTTATTAAAAATCAATCTATGCATGCAACGCCACCAAAGAAATGTAGTCATAGACAGTCGAAGTAAGTTGTTTTCGTTGTTCCTACATTTGTGTATCCATTAGATACACAGCTACACAGAAACAGCTGCCTTCACGCAGCGCTTATCAGTGCACCAATTAAAAATCATTTTCACGTAAATTTCACATAGTACAACAAACACAACAAGACACCACAGCAGTAGGCCAATGTATAGCTATATAGATATAGATAGATAGACATAGAGACAGACGGACAACGTCAGAGTAGTTCCCAGGAGAAAGACTTCAATTCGGGGGCGATCTGATCGGTTGCTTAAGTGAAATTAATGCTATTGATTAAATAATAGCGAAACGTGCTTGTTGTAAGCACTGTACACACTCATATACCCTACACAACGTATTTAAATTGTATATATTATAATTTTCTTATATAGCTTGTGCATCTTGAAAGAAAATACTATATTATAACTATGAGTACAACTTCAAATACACACCACAATTCCAATTCCAAGTATATTTTCAATACAATAAAATAAATTGTAAATTCCGCTCTGCAGTGCTGAGGACTTGCGAATTCGCAGGTCATCGGTAATACCGCAAACAGCATGTTTAATATAATAGAAATAGTCAAGCAAAAGATCTAATTGCCTATAATTTAGCAAATCAACGAGTTGAGTGCCGGTTAGTTGAGGTAGCTAAGATGCATAACGTTCTCAAATGCAAAAAGGCTTTCCAAAAGTTCAAAAAGTGTTGGGTTCTAGTTTTTTAAGTTTGCTGATTATGAAATGGTTATTGTCTTAAAAAATATTGAAACGAAATTTACAGAGTATACAGAGAGTTTTGAAGTCGCTGTTTAGGAATCTAATAACAAATTTTAGGAAAAGAAAATTGTGAATACCAAAATGGGGTAGACAAATTTTAAAGAAAGTCATTTAATCCCTTTAAAACTGGGTATTTGGGAGTAAACGAATCTTATTAAAAAAAAAAATTTGCAATGGCCCACTTAAATTTTTCAAATTTTTGCGATATATTAAATTCGCCAATGGTTATGGCCAAGATTGCTCTCTGACATTATTTGTTTCTGTTAATAATTGCTTGGAATATACAAAATGTGCATACTTAAATATATACAGGACCGCACTCAGTTATCAGCGCAGATGCAATGCCTCATTAACATTTGCATTATGTTTGCTTCATTTTTCTTATATTTGTTTAGCTCTCGATACAATATTTAAACACTTACAGTTAGATTTATGTGTGATTTGCGAAAGAGGGAGAAAAAGAGAATACGAGTACATACATGAATGTGTGCTCTCTTTTTAGGGCAAGGAGAGCAACCAAAGTGTAAACGTATGTGTGACTTCTGCTCTGCATGTTGAAAGCATTCTGCATAAGTGATTTCAATTTAGTTTTCTTTTGTTTCTCTTGAGCTGACTACGGCAAGCAGAAATTCGTGTACGAAGAATGTTTAGCTACGGCGTGCACCCGAGCTCATCTCTGCTTTAGAGCATACTCGCTTTGCTATAATCACTTTTGTATATTTATCTCTTTCTATACCATTGCATATTTTTTCGAAAGCAATTACTTAACACTGCAAATAGTAGCTCAAGCCTCAAGAAAAACGTAGTTCTATGTTAAATAAGAAATACAATCATATAACCAACAGAACAAATTGAAAAATAAAATAACAAGATCAAATCTTAATTGCTATTTAATTCGAAAAGAAATGTAGCTAATATAAATTACAAACGTGTTTATGCAAAAATCAAGATAAGCAAAGAACTTGCTTTTATCAACAATGTAATTGCAATAATTACTTCAAAATCGAATTAAATAAAATTGCCCTTATTCGATTGATATATTTCTAGTACCTATTTTTTTTATTTTTCATTTTTTTTTATAAAATATCAAAGACAGAAAAACATGTTAACAAATTAGTTGCATTGTCCGTGGCAAAGTTGTACAGAGAATTGTCAGTAGAACACTGACAAAAAATTTAAATTACTATTAGACAAATGCTAAATAAATTACAAAATCATATAAATATGTATTTATTATAGTAGAAGTATAGCACAGCTTGCAGTATCCCACTGTGCTGGAATGATTTTTATTAAATTAAATTAGAATACTAAGACTACATGGAGTAGTTGCTTCTCATAATAATTCATATATCATAAACTACTATTAGACTATAATTAAAATATTTGAACAAAAAGCGCGCATATGTTTTGTTTGTCAGTTAATATAGGGTGTTTTTTTTGGAGGTTGTATTTTCTAACAGGTATCAGACTGCTATAAATTGATCAGAGTTGGCAACACTATGGCCATTTGTGCTCAGTCTAAAGCCTTTAACGCAGGCCACTTCCCGAAATAATAAGCTTGTGTCAAGGAAGTGTAGCAACTGACAATCAACTAGAAGTCAACCCAATATTTTATTCAAATATTCTATTCAATGAACAGGCTCATTTCAGAAATAGTGCGTTTTAACGCCTTTGTATAACTTGTAAGACAACATTGTGCGAACCATGCCGAGATACGGCCCCCATTGTAGGTTAAAGTGTTCGAAAATTAGACTGCATTCATTTTAATTCAATTCAAAGTTCAAATTATACTTAAAAAAAAACACCCTATATAATAAAGGTTGTTTTTTTAGACGTGTGTTTTTCAATCTGACAACACTGTTTTCGGCAGCTGTTTTTTTTTTTGGCAGCTGTCACTTGATTTATGTTCAGTTTGGTTTGCCATTTCATAATGAATAGACTTACTCCGGAACAAGCGCGTCGCACGTTCGATGAATGGGCCCAAGTGAGATGGCCACCGATCCCGATTTTCACAAGAAAATTTTGTTCAGCGATGAAGCTCACTTTTTGTTGGATACGTTGGGTACGTTAATAAAGAAAATTGTCGCATTTGGAGTAATGTTAATCCACAAGCAATTGTTGAAACGCCGTTACATTCTCAAAAAGTCACTGTTTGGTGTGCTCTATGCGCAGAGGGAATCATTGGTCCATATTTCTTCAAAACTGAAGCCGGCCATAATGTTACAGTCAATGGGGAACGCTATAGAGCCATGATTAATGACTTCTTCGTGCCTGAATTGGAAAATGTTGATGTGAACGACCTTTGGTTCCAACAAGACGGCGCTACATGCCAAACAGCCAACGAAACAATCAATTTATTGAAGGAAACTTTTGGTGAGCGCATTATCTCGTCGCGTCGTGAGCCTGTGGCGTGGCCTCCATGCTCGTGCGATTTAACATCGCTGGACTATTTTTGTGGGGTTATGTGAAGTCGCTTGTCTACGCAGATAAGCCCGACACGATTGACGCCTTGGAAGAGAATATTCGGCGCGTTGTTGCTGATATACGGCCCCAATTGCTGCAAAAAGTGGTCGACTGGAATTTATTCGAGCCAGCCGCGGTGCCCACTTGCCCGAAATTTTTTTTAAAACATAATGGCAAACCCTTATCCTTATAATAAAGCTAAATTCTTGGCCACAACATTAAATTATATGCGTTTTATTTCTTCTTGAAAACCACACACACGTCTACAAAAAAACACCCTTTATATAATTTATAATAAATAGTATATATTATTATTCTATTTAATGCCAATTCGCAATGAATGTCTTCGAAACACGAAAGGAAATGCTTAATTCAAAATCAATTCAATTCAATCGACATGCAGCACACATTTTGCTTGAATGAAGTTTAGTTTTGCATACGGTTTTTTTTGTTTGTTTTTTGTTTTATGCAAGACTTTTTCTATTAGTTAGTACACATATTAGCAAGTATAAGTAATTAAAATTGATTTATACATACGTTTTAGTACAATCATTTGAGTTGCTCGCTGGCCTGCTGATATATTTATGACGCAGTTGCCACAGTTTGATATATTAATTGCTCATAGCTATTTTGTAGTTGAATCTTGTATGGAAATTCTGCTAAACTACAAACAAACAAACGACTTAAGCAGCAAACTTTCAAAGCAAATAGTTTTCTGTCTATTCAAATTAAAATGCCATTAACTGTTTGACAATCAATCTCAACTAAAATATCAGCAACTGTCCAAAAAGAAAAACAAAAAAAAAAACAGAAAAGTTCAATGTCCTGCTTGAAGCAATGCTAAAATGTCAAAAAAAAAAAAAAAAAAATTTCAACGACCTCTTGAATTGCTGCCACTTTGGTTGCTGGTTGCAAACAACAAATTGTTGCAGCCAAACAAATTAGCAAAAGCAAAAACTGCAAACTGTGCCTCAACTGCAAACAACTTGTCGCAGACATAAACAACAAGTGCAGCCAATAAGCCAAACAATTTTAAAACAAAATAAAAAGTATCTTTAAGATATATAAATATTTCAGCTGCTGCTGCTGCTGCTGCTGCTGCTTCTTCTGCTGCTAACTTTGACAATTTTAGCGCGAATTTATTTATTTGTTTTGATTTTTTTTTATTGATTTGCAAAATGTAACTCAAATATGTGTATTTAATTTTTTTTTGGCGCGCTGCTGTGTGTTGACTTGTGATTGTAAGCTTATAAATGTTTAGAATGCTTATTTGCTTGGCATACGCTGCGTATGATGAATGCTGGCGATAAAGCAGCTAATATGGTGCACAGTGCGTATGATTAATATTGTTGATAAAATAGAATAAAGCACTTTAAAATATTGCAGACAAATTGTTATAGATTGATAAACGATTGCAGAATAAAATAATTATAAAAATATTATTGACAAGCACCAAGAATAAGCTTAGATGGTATTAAAGTTTAACAAATATGTACTCTTCACAGCATGGTGCAGTCTTTTTTGACATAAGTAAGGTATGAGCTACACATATGTTGAAATTTATAGTACGTATTATTAATGACAAACTGACTCGAGCGCCATGAATTGTTCACAGTGTTTTAATAGTTATTTAACCTTACGCTTGTTCAAGCATATATATACTTTATGTGGTCCACCACGCCTGCTTCTGATAGTTACTTATTATGCCTTTGCCACTTTGGTGTCACAACATAAAAAATAGGTACTAGAAATATATCAATCGAATAAGGGCAGTTTTATTTAATTCGATTTTGAAGTAATTATTGCATTTACATTGCCGATAAAAGCAAGTTCTTTGCTTATCTTGATTTTTGCATAAACACGTTTGTAATTTAAATTAGCTACATTTCTTTTCGAATTAGTTAGCAATTAAGATTTGATCTTGTTATTTTATTTTTCAATTTGTTCTGTTGGTTATACGATTGTATTTATAATTTGACATAGAACTACGTTTTTCTTGAGGCTTGAGCTACTATTTGCAGTGGTTTCTTATACTTTTCAATGGCAGAGAAACGGATAAACGCTCAAAACTCTACAATGGAGAGAGTGTGCTTTAAAAGAGAGTGCAAGCATTCACTCTTTTTTTCGCTATCTCACATAAGCGTAACTGTAATTGCTTAAATATTTAGCAAAGAGAGCCAAGCAAGTGGAAGAAAAATGAATAATGCAAATGTTAATGAGGCATTACAACTGCGTTGATAACTGAGTGTGCTGCACATGAAAGGAGATTAAAATATTGTAATAGAGTCAACTTTTATGCATCAAGTAGGTTAAAGAAGTAATATACATTTTTTAATATTTTGTTGCTAAATACAAACATATTTTTAGATATATTTAGCCATTAATTTGTGTTCTATAGCATTTAAATTAATATACCTTCAATACTTCTTGATTTGAGTGTAACCTCTTGAGGCGCCTAATGCTTGTGATGATAGCGAAAGCAGAATAATTGAAAGATATGCAACAGTTTTTAATATTATGTGGTCCTTCGAGCCGGATATTATTAACTAATACAGGCGAACTTTAATAATTTATTGTATAACTCGTATAGCTGCATTGCTCGAACAGAAGCATTGGCACGTGCATTCTAATCAATTTTCTTGGAGATATTCCAGACACATCTCCGTATAGTCAAGAAGTACCTAAATAATCAAGTTTGAAGTCTCTAACTCTTATAGCTCCTGAGATCTTTGTCTCATATATCGAGACGGCTGGACGGTCATAGGACCATGGCTAAATCGACTTAAGTTCCGCTGCTGATCAAGAATATATACACACTTTATGGAGTCTACCACAACTCCTACTGCATGTTAGATACAATCGCACGAACTTATTATGCCCTTGTTCCTTTGGTTACAGGGAAACAATAACAATTACCAAATATTTTAAGTCACTGGAACTAGAATACTTGAGTTGGAGTACACGAAAATGTGTGTAATTCGAGAACTGTAGGGTCTTTCGTCCAATTCCTTAGTTTTAATGAACAATTCAATTACTCGAAGTCTTCATAAGTCGAAAGTCATAAGTTGTGCGTTGTGGTGATACGAGTTATGGAAGCTCGACACTATTTCAAACCGACTTAAAGAAGCAAAATATTAATAACTAATATTAGTATCCGGCTCGAAGGACCATAAAATATTAAAAACTACTGAATAACTTTGCAAATCGTTATTAACATTTAGTTGAATATGCTGCGGTAAATCTTTGTCAAAAGTTCATGAAATGCTGGTCGGTTTAGATTCACTTGAGTATATCACTGTTTGGTATTATCTTCGCAGGCACAGTGTGTTTTTTTTTTATGATAAGTCTTCATATCAGCTAGTTTTATATGCAGTATTGAATACATGCATTGCTACTTTTTGTGCTGTATAAAAATCCCTCGCAAGTCTCTTCGCAACTCTAACATAACCGCGACATATAAAAGCAAGGCAATTTTTAAACTAGCATTATATAACAATCCGTAACATGATTGTTATTTTATTTTTCGATATTGTTATCGCGTTAAGATTTCTGTTGCGATTTTCTGTACAACTTTCATTACAAGACAACGTCTAAGACAGCGTATCGATTGAAAAACAAAACACAAAATCCGATAAACATTTAAGCGGGCTAAGAGTATTTTACAATATATTTATGCCCGTACAATATACAAGATACGCATAGCTCAATGCGCCCCTCGGGCACTGCCCAAGCTGCAGTACAGCACCTGCAATAACATTGTGCCCGCTTAAGATCGATCCACAACCAAATAGCCGCTGTTGTTTTTTTATTATTTTGTTTTATTTTTGTTGGCCAGCGGCGGGTGGAACCCAATTTCCGCCCAATACCAAAACATATCGTACACAATTCCATTAAGTGGCCTCTTTTTTTATGGTTCATGCGTTTGAACGAAGTGAAGAAAATTAGCACAAATTGGCAGCAAACCAGGCGCACCCATTCAATGAAACTGGCGATCGAACGATTGCATGAAGTGAAGAGACAAACGGACAAGCTATTGAATACAAGATTAAAGGATGTAGTGTTTCTTTTATATATATATATATATATATATATATATATATATATATATATATACGAGTGTCTTGATTGATTTTGAATTTGATTGTTGTTAATTGTTTTTTAATTTAAGTTTAACATTTTTTTTTTCTTTCAAATCAAAATACTTAATTTACAATTTGGCTATTCGAACAATTGATGTCGGCTTTTCTTTATGAAATTGTTATTATTAATATTTAACAGATACACTGCTGAAGATACGTATCACATGTCATAATGATGAGTAGCGGAATTGAATATAAATTAAAGATACAAATGTATCTTTCCGCTTTTTTCAAATGTCATAAGTTATTATATACTCCATCAACTCAAAAGTGGCCAGACAAGCTCATAGAGTCAAGTTGAATCATCAACTGAAATGCCACAGACCACAGACAATTTAACTTACATAATAATTTGTCGAGTGCTATAGAAAAAAAAAAAATGAAAACAGTTCACTGAACCAACTAAATAAATAAATTTCAAACAATGCTAACACCTCCGAAAAAAAGGTGTTTTTTTTTAACGTACAATAGAAATTAACACCTTGCGTTCGACAAGCACCGCACAACAGCCAGATACAATTTTATAATATGCTATCGCGCATGCGCAAAAAGCTTTTTGGGTTTTAAATTTTTTTTTTTTTGTTAGTTTGTAATTTTGGAAATTAGCATAATTTGTGCAAAATCATGACACGCCGCAGTAGCTGCCGTTGTCGCTGCTGCTGCTACATACTCAATAGATACATAGATGGAGGGTGTTGTCTGCTAAGCTAGTAGCGCATAAAATTTTTTTGGCATACGAACAATGGCAGCTGCTGTCAGCGCGACAATAGCGCTAAAAGAGTGCCAACAAGCAGATAGTATTGTAGAGTGGCAATAAGATAGACAGACGGACGGACAATTTAACACAGCTCGAGTGAGTAGTTTTGAACAAGTAGTTAGCAACGAGACAATTGAAAAAGGATCACTTAATTTTAGTAGCTCATTACATTTTAAGCAAGATAATTAAAGACTTAATGTTATAGATACATATGTATTTATAGATACATATTTTACAGATACATATCATATAGATACATATTTGGTAGCCATGAATGCTCAAATTGATAATATTCTTTGTGCAATATATTTAGCTAAAATGAAGTTCATATACGACATTACTGATCAGTTTGTTAAGATGAGATGATTAAGCCATGTCCGTCTGTCCACCGTTCCTTGCTTCCATAAAAAATAGACATTCTTTGTTCCTTGTTAGTTTTGTTTTTTTTTTTTGTGCAGACTTGCTTCTTGTTTCTCTTTCCATCTTACGCGCTTATATGTATCTTGCTTATCTTTCTATTTTACGCCTTCATATGGATTGCGCTCAGTACGCTACCTTATTATTGTACCAAGCTAACAGGCATCTCATCGATTTGCAGGCAACTCTTCTCTTCGATTGTATCTTCAAAGACAAACATAATGTTATTTCTTTTCTACTTTTAAACTACCGTGTACCGCGTGTACTATTTTAGCTGCTGCGGCACTGCACAGCGAATGACAGCTAAGTCCATCGACCAGTAGTTAGCTAAATCGTTAAGACTAACGATCAGTAGTTATCAAGTTGCTACTGCATTGGAACCTCAAGTCATCGGTCGAGCCACACCGATCAATGCGCTTCTCTCACATGCACGAAACATCTAAACAGTTTATGATTGAATGGCAATGCTAAGTAGACGAGTAAAATAACATTGCCAGACTAGCGAAAGAGCATTGCCATATTTAAACTATAAAACTTTATTTCTTTAAAAAACGTTTATGGCTCACTCCAAAATAAAAACAACAATCGTGAAAAAGAAGATGCTCAAGTTCATAATTTTCATATATTTAAGTGCATATTTTTTTCACAGTTCGATATATATATATATATATATATATATATATATATATATATATATATATATATATATATATATATATATATATATATATATATATATATATATATATATATATATATATTACTTAAATATATTGCTTAGCATGTAATTGTGGAGAGTATCATAAAGTCAGACATCTTATTATTTCTTGTTATACCCTGTTCTAGAGTTCCAAGATACTATACTAACATTGTACAAAAGTATGTAACAGGCAGAAGAAGGCGTTTCAGACTCCATTAAGTAGTTATATGCGTACATTCTTGATCAGCATCAAAAGTTGAGGTGATCTATCTGTGCCCGTTTGTCTGTCCATCGGTCCTTTGTATGTTTGCGCAACGAGAATTTGGAAACTATAAAAGATAGAACCCTAAACTTGAACTCTTAGAACTTGAATTTAGAAAAAAAAAAAAAACGTTGATTGCAAAACCAATCACGCCTACCACACCTAAAATACAGCTATTTCTCTCATATTTGCATACTTTTCAATATTTATTCAATATTGACGCCAATCTAGATGGCGTATCCTAGAACTAATACGGTTTGATTGGCCATCATTGGTCATCAACGTCATCTAGTTGTGTTGGCACCATCTAATTATTTTTTATACAAGTTTTAAAGACTTAAAACTGTGCAGAGTCTGCATGAGAAAGTTGGCAGTTAGTTTCGAAGTCGTAAACTAATAACTACGGCATTCTTACTTGTTATTTCTTCATAAAATTCTTCTACTTATTTGAGCTACTAAACTTTGACTTCTTCAAGTTCAGACAGATCATTGTGCGCTCATTAAGCAATACAAGCTGCTGCTGCTGCTGCTGCTGGTAACGAGTATGACAAGAAAAAAGAGTCCAATCAAACAATTCTGCTGCTACACATATTGGCGACCTTCAGACCTTCACTTTAGTCAGCCAAACCGACAGAAGTGCAAGGATAACTTATGCACTAGAACTAGACTTGACTTTGATTAAAAACTTCAAATAAAAAATCAAAAATAAATAAAGAACAGATTAGAATGCAAGAACGCGGCGACATAAAAGCGCCCCCGAAAAAAACCTATTCACATTGAACTTGTTTCGAGTTCGAAAAGAATAAAAAAAAAAAAAAAAAAACTAAACTAAACTTCTCATAACTGCCAAAACACATTCAGAAATCCACTAATCAGAGGCTTAAAGCTGCAATGCAATGCCAATAAAAATCAAATTATAATATCTGACAAAAAAAAATCACAGCAAATCTTTACCAAAGTATCTCAAGCACAAGAATACGCAGCACGCATTTGACTGTCGTATGGAAAGAAGACGAGGGACGCATGCAATGTCAGGGCGTTGAGCGACAACATGTTAAGCATCGAACCAAAACATTTGTAAATCTAACGCCAAGCAAATTAATAACGATTAGTTCGTTCTAGTAATTTTTTATTTATTTATTTTTTTTTTTCGCTCCAAACATTTACATCAACAACTAAATTTTCTGATCGTTATTTTGCGTATGAATTGAATTTTAAATGCTGCGCCTACACACTCTGACTCGGACTTCATTCTAGCATTTACTTAGAAAAGAACTAATTCTAAGCACGCTACACTGCATCAGATCTGCATAAGATCGAAGAATAATAATAATAAAGAACAAAAAATACTGACCATGGGCGTGTGTGTTATGTAGCGCGTTCGGTCATTTATAAATATTCATTGGGGCGGCATTTTGCACCAAGGCGTTTTCTTGGCTTGCACTCGTCCAACATTGGCCAACTTGCTTATAGATAGATTCTAACGAGCTGCTTTGTGTAAACAAACTGTTAACATAGTTAGTAACTCGTTCGCTTGGCTGTTGTTCGAAATATAAAAGAAACAAAAAATGTATATATTGAACAGCGATCTTAAGAACCGATTAGATTTAACCTTGACCAAGATGATAACCGAAAAAATAAAAAATTTATACATAAAAGCAAAAAAAATCTACAGAAAAAAAAATAGAAAAAAATAAGTATATATAATTTTGTGCTGCTTGGTTTTATTATTGCAGTTTAGATACTCGTAATGTTTAACACTGGGTGGTAAATTTTGCAGCATTCCAAGGTTTGCTTGAATTTCAATTGAATATGCTGGTTTATCGATTAATCAAAGTATGTCCCATTACTGGTTTCTACTTTTTCCCAACTCTCAGACAATTTTCGAATTCCAACTCGAAAAAATGTCGATCCAAGTTATGAACCGAAGACCTGTCAAATCGTACTACATCTGTCGGAAAAATCAGTAATCAGAAGTTGCAGTATCGGGTGAATATGGCGAGTGCGTCAAAATATTCCACTTGAACGTTTACAAATATTTTCTCACGACTTTTGCGGCATGTGATCGAGCGTTGTCTAGCAGATGTATAACTTTGTCATGTCTTTGTTCATATTCCGGGCGTTTTTTATTGTAATGTTTGGCTCAAATTAATTAATTACCTGTAATGGAATCGCTAGGATGTAGTCGCGCATAGTAGACAACACTCTTTTGGTTCCATCAGATACACAACATGAACTTCGAACCATGAAGATTCGGCTTTGGTGTAGATTTTGAGAACGATGAAAACAATTGACTAGGCATAACGTAGTATTTTTTCTGCTTGCGGTTAACGTAGAATATTCATATCTCATCCCCAGTCACAATTCGATGTAATAAACCCTTTCTCTGTTGTCCTTGAATCAGTTGCTCGCAAATCAAAAATCATATTTCAATGTCTCTCGGTTTCAGTTCATAAGGCACCAAAGTGCCTTGCTTTTGAATCATTTCCAACGGTTTTCAAACGTACAGAAGTCACTCCCAATAATTCGGCAAGCTTCACTTGCGTTTGACTCGGATCTTCATCGAGTAATGCCTCCAATTCATCGAATTTTTTTGGCTGTCCAGAGCCCGGCTTTTCCTCAACTTTGAAATCAGCATTCTTGAAACATCGAAACCATTTTCTACATGATTTATTAAGCATTGTACCATAGACTTCCACAAGCATTCTATACGCTTCAGCTGCACTTTTTTCCAATTAAAGCTGAGAGAAACTAAAGCAATAAAAAAAACAATGTTTATTCCTAAAACTTGATATAAAGTCATACTACCGAAATCAGCTGTTACTATGAAACATTCACAATAGCCAGCGGCATCGTTTGAAAACGGAATGAACTAATTTGCATACACGAAACATTTGCTTAAACTTTATTTAGCCTTTTACTCCACAGCCATAGGTAGAGTGTATAAAAATATCAAAAAGTGCTTTGTGGGATTGTATAGAACTATATTAATTGTTCTAATGAGCATGGTAAGACTTTTTTTTATTTATAAACAGCTCAGAAATTCTGCATAACTCATAATTTCAGAAGTGTATTGCTTTCTTTTTTCTTTTCAAATAGCTTCTGTTAGAATGCATTCCAGCTCTAATGTTAGTGAAAAGCATCATTGTAGGAAGTATTACTGAAAAGTCATAACTGCATCTGAATTCAACGAGTGTGCTGTCAAGCTATGTAGCTATTCACCGATAAAGCATGCGTATTTTGCAGAAAGAATATATTTCTATACATTAAAAACTTCTTCATTACATTAGCATTTTTGCAAACGAGTTACATAAAAAGTATATAGACGATACATACAATATATAATACACACACTTGGTTTTGTTTATGTTCCTTTCCGAATTGTTCCTCAAACTTGATAAATAACATACAAAAACATTATCAGAATGCAATCTATTTCACACATTTAATTCTATTAGTTTGCAACACTTAAGCACGCTCATATCCAGAAACTGCACCAATTTATAGCTCCACTATTTAAAAAAAAAGAAAAAAAAACACAAATTTTGCAAATCCATTAATTTAAATGGCACTCACAATCAGCTGCCATGATTATCGCAGCTATCTGTGCTCCATATACATATACATATACATATATATATGCCTATTTTTTTTTTCGATTTTTAGTTTAAGCATTAATTTATGCCATTCACATTGGTGGTGAATTCTGCACTGTAATGAAATGCGGGCGCTCGAATTTTTCCGCATTTCCAAACCAGACAAATGGACTTCGAATTGAATGCAATTCCAAATTCGACGCTGTTACAATAAATACATACAATAAATTTTCGTTAAAACCGAAATTAAATTACACTCGTTTTCTTGTAGTTTTACTGATTTTGGGGCGTGTTGTCGACATTTATCAAGTCTAGAGACATGAGTTCTGACGCGCGTATTTTGTTAGTTTTTTTTTTTTTTGATTTGATTTTTTTCAAAACTAAAATCAAATAAAACAAATTCAGTACACAATCACATACAAGTACATTCATTTAATTTTTTTTTTTTTTTTAATTTATAAATATGTATTTATTTTTCTGTTGACTATAATTAAGCATGTATTCGTTGGGAAATTAAATTGTTAAAAGCGCATTAATTAAAGTGTTGAGTAGCTATGAGTAACGATGACTTTCAACTGGCATTAGTAATTGAATTAGAACTGAAATATTACAGATTTAGTACAATATATATTGTAGTTTATGAACTTTAAAAGTAACTTCTTTGTGGAGCAGTGGAAAAATCTCAAATTTTATAATCGGAAATTCATGCTTCCGTCTTCCGCTAAAATTATTATTAAAGTTTTATTATAGCTTCTCACTAAAAATTAGTTGATTACAATAATTTGAAGTTGCTCTTTTCTTTTTTGTTAATATATATTATTAATTAAAATTTAAGCAACATCAACAATAATAGCAATTAAAGTAATTACCTAAAAGCAACAAACTGTGTGACGAACATGCTTAATCATGCGCGAATTTTATATATACACATTTATTTTATATTTAATTATAGTCTTAAAATAGATTTCTGAAATTCATGCGGAACTGTATTTGGAACTGCTTAGATTCATATTAATTGAAATGTTTGACTTATGGCCTATAAAACACGCATACTATGAGCATATATTTTCCCCATCATTGTTTTGGGATTTTAAAAACGACAGAGTGTGCGAAAGGGATAGCTATGCATATATACAGCAACATTTTTCACGTCGTATTGTATTGACTCTTGTTTATGTTTTTATTAAAACATACAGTATCAAGCTAGAAAAAATTTAAAAAATGTATGCATTGAGTTTATTCACCATTTGCGCATAACATGCCAAAGCAATTGTCTTTGCATTATTCATTGTTTTTCTTTTTTCTAGTTTTATAATTATTGTGCATAATACACTTTTTGTGTAAAGAGTGACCGAATGAAGAAATAATTCAAAACACCATAAAAATATAAATAAATACACTATTTTTGCCGAACTTTTGTTAATTTGTCAGTTTTGAGTCCAGAATTGTCTTATCTTTCGCATAGTTTTATCATACATATATATGGTATTTTTTCTCATTGTTGTCCTCTTGGGTTTCGATTCACTTTTTTATGAAACTATATTTCAACCGCTCGCACCTATAGAACGTACGTCCATTATACTCGTAATGCAAAATTAATATATTTCAGAAACATGTTCTTAACTTAAACTTGAGCCTTAGATTTCTCTCTAAAATAGCTGAAGTGCATATAGACAGTTAATATAGAATGAATCTCTCGCGTATTCACGTAAAAAAATTTCACTTCCTTTTAATTCTAAGTAGATCTACAGAATAGAATGGATGAATTTCATTTTCGTTTGCAATATTTCAAATAAAAAAAAAATCTTAATGCAATAAAAGATATTCCCACGAAATTCGGAGCAGTTAAACTTTTATCTAGTTTATTTGCAATACATAATTATAATTATGATTTTCTTCTATGTTTGTTGCTGCGCTATCTACTTGAAACATCATTGAAGATTTGCTACTGCACTTTCGTTTTTATTTTTTTTTTCCTTTCATGTACTGTGTACTGTACTGCAGTCACTTCCTCTATCTCTTCACTTGCTTTATTAATAAAATTATAGACACATCACTGTCATAAATTAAACCACTTTTCTGCACACTTTTTATATCTTGCAGGAGGGCAGCATCGGTCACGACATGATCATCAAACCACTGCCGCACGAACTCAGTCCCGACAAAGAAGAAGTACATCACATTGTCTACAAACGTGAAACTGCGCCCTCAGATCAGCTAAGTGATTTCGGTAAGTAAGAAATGTAAATGAAATTTATTACGATAAACATACCGCGACATAAGTATAAATGTAATTCTTGATACTTAAGTTTTCATATCAAACTAGCCAATCTCATAATGGGCACATTGAACTAGAAACATGCAGACATGCAGAAACATGTCATATCTTCAATCTTAGGCATGCTATAGGTATAGCTCATAACTAGCACTAGTAGTAAACAGTATATAGTCAAATAGTTAGTCAGTCATGCATGACGCGCCTTCAAGATGATATTTCCTGTAGCAGATTAACAACAGATTAAAAGTTCATTTCGCAGCAGCAGCCAGCCTTCATAAATTATTTGCAACAGTTCGATGAACTGGCAAAAGAGGATGGCGCCGAAATACCAGCGAAATAAATTATTTTATGGTTATTCGTAGGTAGTAAAAATTTTTCAGCAACTACATTAATGCCAACGGAAACAGTTATTTTTATTATTATTTAAATAAATAAATTTAGTGCGAAACTTGTTTTCGGGAGTACAACGAAATTACGATATTATTGTTATTTCTTTAATTGTCTTTAAATTATATTTTGACTGAGTGTAGAATGTTTTAAATGTGTGCTACTGAAATTTAGGAAAAATTTTTTACATTTTATTAATTTAATAAACAATTTTTTGCAGCCTTCATGGAACCCGATGACTTGGCCGCCAGCGAAAAACTCGAGCGTCGTCAGAAACGTGCCGCCTCACAGCGTAGCTATAAAGATTTTGAGGATCTTACCGATGCAGCTGAGGAGGCTATTGCTGAAGAGAATGAAGATGCTGTTGAGTTCGGCGAACAGACTTCGGAGTCACGTCTGCGTTCGCGGCGTCAGGCGCCGTATATTATTTATCCTGAAGTTTTGGTGATTGTCGACTATGATGGTTATAGATTGCATGGCGGTGATAATTTGCAGGTGAGTTGTGTGTGCTTTCGGCGTAGAGAAATGTGCTTTGAATTTATAGATTTAATAGATTGTTTAATGCTGCATGCCGAAATGTTCTCGAAACTTTTGCAACAAGTTGCGTTTTTGAGTTATTATTTTTTTTGAAATTTAATGTAGCTATTATTTTTAATAGATTTGAATCATAAATTTAACGTCACATAAATAATTTTTGCATTTCTGTCAGTACGAAAACTTTAAAAACATTACATATGAGTTATACTTTTGCCGGAAATTCCAGGAAATCAAACTGTGCAAACGACTTCTAAACACTCTACACATTGAATTTCATTATAAATATTAAGGCATTCACAATATCTTGCAACCGTGTATCAGCTCAGGTTTAAGCATTGTCACTCACACACGCTGCCCTTTGCATTAACCATTTCAATTACACAAACCATTTCATCATACATAAACAATTTCCTTGTTATTGTATTGTGTGTTTTTGCATTTGAGCACCCCGTTTAAGTTTGTAAGTACAATACTTTTAATGCAGAAAAATATAAAACCAAACGTGAAACTCTATGCACTAAAAATTAAATTGGAAATATCTTTTACTGGACAAGTTTTTATGCAGGTGGAAGAAGTCTTCTACTAAAGCAGACTGGGCACTTACATAATTACTTCCACTTCATTTTTGGCTTTTGAATACAATTCTTTCGTACCTAGCTACAAGCGCTCATCAGTACATTGCAAGTTTTAAGACTTACAGCATGCTTCTCCCATAACTTAAACCATGGAGTAGTTGGAAAGAAGAAAAGAAGTTTTACTGCCAAGTCAATCTGCTGCTACGTTAACTGCGATTTTTTTTACATGTTCAGAAACTACAGAGAAGAAGCTGGAGATCTTTGGAGTACTACACCATACTTAGTTTTTCGAAGAATTCACACTCTACTGCTAACGATAACACTCTGCTGGGCTGCTTAGAAACGAATTTGCACTAATCGTGAGCTGAGACTATATTTTTGATGAACTATAAATACTTTGGTAGAAAGAATTTCTTACTTAGGAATCAAACGTATATGTAGAACTGGCAAGCATTTTTTAGTAAAACTTATTCAGATACTGACTCCAACAAGTTCAGGCACTACAGAATTCAATCCTATATATTTTTTCAATCCTTAAACATGTAGACAAAATCTTCTTAATTGAAGTAATGTAAATGCGAAGTTCCAAATCTCTTCTTCTTCTTCTTCTTCAGGTCAAACGTTACTTCATCTCATTCTGGAACGGCGTGGATTTACGTTATCGTCTGCTCAAGGGTCCCAGAATACGCATAAGCATTGCTGGCATAATCATCTCACGTGTAAGTACAAACTCCACTATATCTGCCATATACTTATATACATCGTATAATCATACATTTTGTGACCGCCTATGGCGCAAGCATTTACTTTCATTTGCTAATTGAGTAATTTTTTGCTGTCAAAAACAAATACGCCAAATGTGTCCTTCCCTGTGGCGGCCAACAAGCATACAAATCGTAGCGTTTTACAGCGGCAATCAACGAAAACAAAATAAATGGCATCCTACATTTTGTTGTAGTTCAACTAGCCAAACGTGCGCTCCTCTGCGCTTTGTATTTACAAACAAAAGAAAGAAATATTGTATCTATGAGATACATACATACAACAAGAAATCGATTGTCACGATTTTGTTTAGCAAAACCTTTTTTTTTGTTTTTTTCATTTTCTGAGTCAAAATTGAGCGTAACAAATGATTCGCGCATTTGTTTTTCTGCCTGGTAGCACGCAGCGCGCTCAGAATTAGTGGCAGCCATTAAAAAAAGCGAGTAACAACAGCTAATGAACAAATTTTAACAAGTTTTTAGATATTTTTTTCATTTTCTAACTTAATGAAAGCATAATTAGCGCATACAAGAAAATTAATAATAGCGCTTATAGCCATTTGCCATTGGCTTTAAATTAAATTTATCATTTAAATTCGTTCGAGTGGTTTTGGTAGGCAAAACGAACTTGACGAAAGGTGAAGAATTAATTTGGTAATTTTTATTTAGATTAATATTTAATCTAAATTATTAAATAGCGGGCGCATTACTGCGTTTACACATGGTTGCCATAAACTTAAACATAACCCATCGAAATGGTATGGAATCAGCCTATAATCATTTCTCTTAAACACTCTAAAAATTTTAATAGATGTACACCTCCGACAAAGCACAGAGCACTCACTGATTCTAAGTCTCAACGCGAGAATACGCCAACTCCAATAGTACTTCCCATCCAGTGTGGACTATTATATTCCGGCTAAATCGTTCAATAAGAAATACGTAGTCTCAATTCTTAGCAGGTCAAAATTGGTTAACCTCTCTCACCGTAAGCCATCAATATATTTGCTAATTTCTCAAAACTCGTTGGCAGATTCGCAAGAGGATTAGAGGACCTTTCACACTTCCGACTACTGTTACGATTACCAAGCAGAAGTGCTAGCAATGCAGCAAACTGCATAATTTCTCAGATTACACTTATGCAACTTATGTGTATATTTTTTATGTTAGCCTAGGAGCTCACAAAGCGTTAGACGCTTATAAAAGTAACACTAGAGCCACAACCGTGGGTCGACATGGCATTACTCTACGCGACCCATCTCATACAGTCACCCAGACAACAGTAAACTGTAAAGCCTGGAAACTTAAATGGACAAGCAAAACTTCAGACAGCAGCCACCTTATTGCGCCAAAACGGGGAATACATTTCTATTTTAGTGGAAACCTTAACAGTTCATTTCCTTATAAGAGGACACGCCATAAGGCTAGGGGTTAGCTGCCATGACTTTTATACAAGTTGTTGCAGTGCCGAAGCAGAAGAAACAGTTGAGCATTTACTATGCCTCTATCCGACTTACAGTCAGTAAGAGACTCACTCTACTTGGAAGTTCATGCTTAGACTATCTTACAGAGATAACGACTATGGATGTCTTTACCAAATTTTCTTGTTCATAAGAACTGCTTTGCTTGAGGAGTGTCGCAATAGAGAGGAGGAAGTGTTCACAATGCGCTGCCTTTGGTCCTAAGTGTTAGTTTAGAGTAACTAACATCGAACATTGCAAGCTAATATAACCGAAGCTACATATCACATTCAGCACCATCATTTCGACTACATTTACGCAAAATTTTCAGTTATTTTTCAAAAAAAAAAAAACTTATGACACTCACATTTAAACTTAAGCACTAAGCGATTATATTATATAACCGAAGCCAATCACAGCTGCAGACGATACATAAAATGCACATTTTGTACAATATTTCGCTACTTTCATCTTCATCTTCAACTTCATATTTATGTTTTTCTCGCTAATTTGTTATATATAACAACATATAATTTAAAAAAACGAAAAACATAACGTAAATGTTTAAAGATCTTGCCAGTCTTCATATCACTTCTATGCTCGTTTCGCATCCAATGCAGCATGAAATCGCACTACTTGCAACTTGACTGGAGCGTCTCGATTTGCAGCTGCCTTTTGGCAATAGCTAACTTTGAGCTAATTTTCTGCTTTATAAAGTTTTTTTTTTCGTAGCGGCAACAATTTAAAGTTGAAAAACATTTTTTCCTCTATAGGTAGATATATAGTTTTTTTCTCCGTTGTCGAGAGCTGATGTGGGCTATTTTTGGCATTTTTATGCATGTACGTCGGCTTCCTGACTGCTTGATTTATGTGAGAAAGTGTGCTGTACTCTACTGTACTGTGCGGTGCGGTGCGGTGCTCTACAGTATGTGATTTTCGAATTTCGTTGTATTACGTAATAGACAAACTTTAATTCCATTTGATTTTGTGGCTCACTTCAACGTGAAAGATATCAAATTTGATTAACACTTGTCTCATAATATTATATGGTAGTAAGATATAAACAAAAAGCAGACTTTGTCTGCTGTAAAAGCATCAAGTTTGGTTTGAAAGCTTTGAAATGGAAAAAAAAATATGCAAATAATATTTACTTGATTGCTTTACACATTTCCGAGTCAAGATCAATCATAATTGCTAAGAACTAAATTAAAATAAATGAGTAATTGAGATGTCTTGGTCTATGTTTCTGTTCTACTAATCTTATTAGTACGCTTATTCAACTAACGTAAACAATTTAATTAATATTGGATTATACAATGAATTTTTTATTGAAAGTGAGAGTTATAGAAAATATTTCAATGTTGGTTGTACTGAAAACACTATACGAAGCTTTCATTTAACATGCTTTCGTGTACTCAAATTCTACACTTGCACTTCACTAGATGATTCAAACGAGTAAATGAATGAGTAAAGTGAATCAATATGAATGATGTGACTCATTCTATTGCCTTGTGATATGTTATGCATCTAGCTACTTTTGCTTGAAGTCGTGAGACCCCTTTTAATAACTTTTAGTTTCTTTATGGATGATCTTTATACACAGTACTAAATGAGTCAAAACAGCAACTGAATGAAGTGACTCCAATTGAATAGTGAGGCTCATTTTGTAAAATCAAAAAGTGTCTTGTGATATATTTTCATTTTGTCTAGTTTTCTTAAAGTCGTGTGTACTCTTAAATAAGTTCCATTTCAAGCATGCTCTTTATACATACAGACTAGAGCAATGTACTGAATTCGAAACAGCAACTGAATGAAGTGAATCAAAATGAATGGTGTGACTCATTGTATTTAATTAGAAAGTATGTGTTTGTGCTGTGTTTCTATTTCATTTTAGAATTATTGACTATTGTTTATGGTTTTCGAGTTTCGGATCTACGTATGCGAATCTAAAAGTATTCGAGTATTTTGCCACTAATGTGTAGAACAAAAAAAAACCACCAGCACTCCCTTACCACCATTTCACCAAATTATGCATCATTATGCTTCTATTTCTTGATTTTTTATTTGTAGAACCATTTAAAAGATGCTTAAATTACCATTCAAAAATAGTAATTTATCAAATTTACCAGATATTTTGTTAAAACATAATCAGATACGGAGTCGAGTCTAGAATCGAATGCGTGAATTCTGAATAGTTTGCTTATTTTGGATTTGTCATTAACGAATCTCCGAGGAGTACGAATCCATGAGTGTGTGTAACACTATTTAGAATCCAAGCGGAATGGCCAGAAGTGCCACTACAACAGTGTATGAATGAATGATTCGTGTGATTCGTGTGATTCAGTTAAATTCTATTTTTCAGTGCACAAACTGAGACTAACGGCTCTTTTTGTAAAAATTCACACTGGAAAAAAGCAGATTTGTCTTAGATTGTATAAGGTAAACAAATTTTTAACTTTTTTTTTTTTTAATTTATATATTTCAAAGGTTTAGGTCTCATTTTTAACTACAGCTTCGCCAAAAAACACAAGCGATATAGTGAATTGAATCAATTGATAATTGAAACAGTTTTAAACCGGTTCGGAGTCGGAATTTTGTTATAGATTCATATGATTCAGTTTACATACGATGAAAGCTAAGTAATTCACAAGAGTCATTACTATAAAGCCACTCATACAGAGTCATTCATTTGAACTTTTTTCATTTTACAACGCAGTGAATCATTTTCTAAATAAAAAACAAATGATACATGAATCAAATATCGAATGAATAAGTGACGCTTTGACTCCATTTGTGCAGTGCTCTTATATAGCCTAATTTTGGCGCAGTTTCATTAATATATTTATATACTAAGCACTCAAAATTATAATTTAAAGTTTATAATTTATTTTCAAAATGACTTGCAGACAACTAACAAAACTCTTTTGAAGAAATATACAATTAATTTATTGCAAGTAAAAATAAAATAAGAACAACATGAAATTAAAAATGCATTTGACTATAAAAGGCGCTACGCGTGCCAAATCGAAAAAATCGCTAAATTAACTACATACTAGATATAAAAATGTATATTGCGTATACGCAGTGTTATAACGAAAAAAACTATAAAGAAAACTATACAACTTGTTTGCACAATATCCAAAGCGAAGTCTAGAAGCAAGCTATAATATAAAAATAAAAAATAAAATTATATTAAATAAATCGCGCTGCGGTTTGCTTTTGCGTGCACACAATTAGTCGTAAAATTGCCAATGTTTCAAGTCTGCGCAGTAAACTCAAAGTTAAGCGCACAAGTAGCGCCAAGGCGAGTCATTTACGCACACAGACAGACGGACAGACATACAGACAGACAGACAGACAGACAGACAGACATACGGACAGATACCCCTTTAGACCCGCCTTAGTTCAAATAATGACTATGGCGTAAGCGCAAAATCCAATTGACGACGCGTGTCCAATAAGAACATAGAGCTTTTAGGTTGCAGCAGCAATTCAAATCGATCATCGAGCTCAGGTGTTTCATATTTAGAATTTTTATTATTGAAGAACAAGTACCCATTAACAACATGTATAGGTAAAGGGTGTTTTTTTTTAGGTTCCATTATACGACAGCGATTAAACTGTCATAAATTGATCAGATCTGACAACGCTATTGTCATTTGTGCTTAGTTTAGTTAGTCGTCGTGACTAATGCCAGAACAACGCTTGCAAATTGTGCAAATTTATTTCGAAAATCATGGTGTAGTTCGGGAATGTTATATCTAATTATGCGACTAACTCGCTTAAAAATAGACCGCAAAGACGTAGCTTCTTCAGGTCATCATAGACCTGGTCATGCCAACGTTAGCTCGGACGTTCTCTCCACCAATTCAGTTCAAGTTTCCGCCGTAAACCTTTAGTGCTGCAGCATCGGGAATCATCCACCTAAGATGATCAGCCACCCAATGTAGCAGCTGGAATTTTATGCGCTGGACTCTGTCAACCGCATCAACTTGACGCCAACTCAAAGAGAATCAATAATCCTACTAAGAATCTTTCTCTCGAACACTCCCCACGACGCTGTATTCGAAGATGTCAGGGTCTGTGCCTCTCAGCAGAACCGGGATAACGTTGTTGTTACTGGTTATCTCTGTTCCCACATAGAGAAAGTTTTCTACAACATTTAAGTTGAAATTCTCACAAACCAACCAAGACGCGAGTACTTCGTCTTATCCTCGTTCACCGCTAAGCACATGGGACGTGACTGTTTCTCAATCTCCGAGAACGCCCTGCTAACTTGGCTCAATGTCATCAGCATAGGCGAGTATCATCACTTTCTTATAGAAGATCGTGCCCGACCGTTCTACTTATGGGCATTGGCGTAGGATGTACTACATCCGGAGATTAAAAAAGTTGCACGATAAAGCATCACTCTGCATGAAAGCTCTCTTGGTATTGAAGAACTTCATTCTTATCGGCGTGTCGAGTGCGGCCTTATAATTATAATCGGCAATTAGGTGGTGTGTGTCTTTGTAATACTCACGAATCTTCTCTAGCATTTGTCGTACAGTGAAGATTTTGTCACTGGTCGATTTCTTTGAACTGAAGCAGTACTGATACTGTCCTATCAGTGCATCCATGTATGGCTCCAGCCGAATTTTGTATGCAATTGAAAGAAAACTTTTTCCACGCAGACAGAATTAACAACTCTTCGCCACCAACCTGGAATAACTCAGCTGGAGGCTTATCGAACTCTGCCACTTTATTAGTTATCTTTAGTTACTTTAATTACTGTATCGAACTCGTTATACTCCGGCGACTCTACAAGCCAGCAACAATTAGTGTTTCTAGAAATACTACTCTATCGGCGGCATTGTTCGCTGCATTGCCTCCAATTAGGTTAGAGAAATTATTTCTCCATAGGCTCAGTGCTTCCTATGCATCTGAAACCAGACTTCCATTGTCTTTCTTGCAGAAAGAGCGTCAAATATTTCATCTCAGTATTTTAATGCAATTAAAAGTTGCTCTAAAAAAACACCCTATGTATTATATACCCGTATCACAATTCCTAACATTTCTTATAGTCAGCAGAACGCGTTCTTAATTCATTAAAATGCAAATTAATTGTCACAGATAAAAGTTCAATAAGTCTTTAAGAAATTCGTTTAATCGAAGTGAAATTGCTACAACTAAGACTAATGATTATTACTTACCCGTCTATGAAAATTGCTGTACGGAAAAACCTTGAACAGTGATTTATAGCAATGCTCTGAATTTTTCTTATTTCTTCTTATTTGACAGCACAATTCTTATCTGCGTTTAGTCAATTTAGTTTGCATACAAATTTGTCACATTTTTGATAGCATTTGGCGCTGCAAAATTATTTACAAATATTTATGATTTTTGTCGCTTAGTATTGCGCTAGGATTTCAACATTAATTAGCAACGAAATGAGTTGATTTGACTATCAAGAGCTCTGAGTGCTGTGTGCTGTGTGAGCGGATACTGGCAGTCAAAATGTGTTTTTGATAAATGAATATGCGAATGTTTACTAAATATGTTTAGTCAATTCAGGTTTTGTGCCATTTGATAGCCAGCGGAAATGTGTAAAATGAAATTGATGAGGAAAACAAATTAAAAGCAATATGTATCTTAAACAAATTGGAAAAAAAAAGCAACATTCTGCACATTATGAATTATTTTTCATGTATTTGTCAATAGTAAAGCAACTGTGCAAGTCCGACTTGTTTAACTTGCCTGGTTGCTAAGTTTCTACGGTTAGTATGGGTTGTGCAAAAATTTGAATGTTTTATAACTTATGAACCATTCGATAAAATACTCTGAAATTGAAACTTTATAAATATTTGTACAAAAGCTTTCAAATTGTTTAGGTTTTAAGCTAGTTTTAGAGCTTAAAGAAAAGTTATGGGTTATATTAGTACTTTTATTTAGTTTTTTGGCGCTCACTATTTCATAAAGAAAGACAAACGAACAATATCCCTTCATCTTTCGCGGTCACAGTTTCTTATCAAGTGGCAGCTAGCTGCTCGAATGCTATCGCCTTCTATTATTACATCGTGGCTCTCACCAAGTGTGTAGCATACGTTAGGCAGTGTGTGAAAGATGAGAGAGAGAGAGAGAGAGAGAGAGAGCAAAGTTTAATATTTCTTACTGCCCGTTTGTATATTATGAAGAGCATTTGCGTGTCTTTTTTGTTACGTTGTGTGAGTGAAGATTGTTTTAGCCTTTTACCCTCAAAATATTTAAACGATTTTGATAAAATATAGATTCTGCGCATCTGCAAATGAATATCAAAAATACAACAGTCGCCGTCAAGCAAAATCCACTTTTCCATTAATATTTATATAAGATGTCAATAAAGTTAACAGATCAAGGTGAGCTTAACAATTGCTTGCCAATGTAAAAATGTTGTGCTAATTGTCTCAATTTTCTAATTGACTCATGTCTAAATATAAGAAACAGCTTGGTTTGCTAACTTTGGCAAAAGTTAGCAAAGCAATATTAAATATATATATAAAAACAACAATTTGAAAATTAACTTTGTAATGTTATTGTTGTCATCTAATAAAAATATTTTACTTGCCTCTAAATAAAAACAAACTGCATTGGTCTGCTAACTTTAACGTAAAGTTGGCAGACTAACATTTATAAATAAAGAAAATAAATGTTAATGTTGTTACAATTAAACTAGGAATTGGTTCTAGCGACATCTGCTTGCACTATAGGGGTAAGAGTAGGACAAGACAGTAGTCTTCAGCAATAGTATGATTATTTATATTGATAGTATGATTATTTATATGATTTATAATTATTGATTATTAATATTGATTTAATTAGAGCAAAAAATTGGCACAAAACTAGCTTTACGCATGTATGACTACTCTTTTGTTTAAAAGTTGGTCTCTGCTAACTTTATATTCAAGTTAGCGGACAAAGCTATTCTTTTTTTGGACACAAAAAAGCTTTTCAATTAGTACACAAAATTAGCTTTATAAAATTGCATTTCATCTATATTTTGTTTATATTTAATATTGGTCTGCTAACTTTCTCTAAAGTTAGCAAAAAAAGCTTTTTTCATTATTTATAGAATAGTAGGTACTGCAGGCTAATATACTCTTTGTTATATTATTTAGACGGAAACATAGAAAATTTGCCAAGCATTTGGTTTTCTCAACTTGCTGAATTAATTGTAAGTAGTTTTATAGATAGGTCTTTGGCTTTGTCTCAGCACTTGTTGCAAGCATTTCTGGTTTGGATTTCTTAGTGAATCACAGCTGTATGTCGTTTTTAAAGACTACTACGGCAGCTTATACAGACTATGCTTTCGCTTCAATATTCGCTAGTTCATTCATATCCTATTTCAGCAATTATAATGCTTTTGAACACTCCTAACTTGAAAACTAACTCAAGTAACTCAGCATCTAAAACAGTTATCAATACGCGATTTTTGTGTATACGATTTATAGCACAAGAATATAAAATTTAGCAGACTAAAAGCTCAGCAACTAAAATAACTAACTAAAAGATACTTAATACAAATTCATTTGCTGCGCTAGTCAATAACTATTTCGCAACACTGAAGCCTTCACTTACATATATGGCAAAGCAGTAGTAACTATTTTATATATTGTTGACAGCTGCATCTTTAATGATTTATGATGAGACCTTTTCGCTTATGCTCAAAAATATAGCTAATAAAAAATCTTTAGAAATCAAAAAAAAAAACAGAAAAAACCTGTTTAGCCTCAGCTACTTTACAATGTTGTTTTACAATACAGATATATATATATATATATACATATATATCTTAGATTTGATTTATAGTACATTGATAAAAATGCATTCTATGTACGAGCATGTGCAGAACAAGAGCAAAAACAGCAATTACAAAAATTGAAAAATTGAAAAATAAATAGAAAAATCGAAATACGCATTTATGCGCTACAAGTTGCAGAATTGCTAGTAGAACAAGCATGATTTTGCTTCTAAATTATTTTTTATTTTATTTTAGTTTAGTTTAGTTTTTTTTTTTTGCAAAATTAGAATCAATTAATTTTGTGTTGAATTCAATTTTTCTTTTTTGTATAAGAATTGCATATGATTTAAAAGCGAATATTGACTAAGTAATTCTACGCGTTATTTGTCAATTTGATTAATTTATTAAGTTTAAATTTATTTAGGTTAAATTTAGTACTAATAGTAAATTAATTAAATTTTGTTTGTAAAAGCTGCACAAAATAATTTGCCATTCACTACGAAATATGTGTGTTGCAAAATAATTCTGCGGAATTTCAACAATCTAAATATCTTATCAAGTAACCAGGAAATAACAAATAATATTAAAAATGCCAACACACCCAAAGTCATATGGAAAATACTATGCCATAGTAGACAGATAAAGCAATGGAGAACGGACAAATACAACATAAAAATATACATGTTGTCAACACTAATATTTTTGCCAATCATAACAAATTTCTTAATCCGCCAACGAGAGACAACTCAGCTCAGTACACTAAGCCAGGTGTTGCGCCAAACAAATTTCGCTTGATAGGCAATACCCATACGTGGTCTGTCTTTTTATTAAAGAGTTAAGCTGCTCCAAATAAATAAAAATATGTCACGTTCCTTGTGCGGAACGTTCGAATTTACTGCTGCTGTCCAGCGACAAAAGACGCGGTAGCAAATGCAAGTGCCAGCTATAAATTGTAAATGCGAAAAAAAGGAAAAGTAGACGACAATTTATATTATTATTTCTTGACTAAAATAGTGCAACAATTGCGGGAGTCAAAAGGCTTGACCCAAGCGATATGTCGGTCTAACTGTCTATCGGTGTTTTTCTTTTTTTTTTTTTTGGACAATCACTACACCGTGGGTGGTGTTGATGTGGGCGACAAACGTGTGTCGTGTGTCTGCATATCTACTTTGTAATGTAAGTCATATGCCACTTTACAGTGGGTGGTGTCTCTCACACATACTTAAGTTCTTGTAAAGAAATAACATTACGAAATCTTACTACAACGCGTAGGGGCTAATGCGCACCATGAAAACTGGTTCAAAGAAATTGCAAAACTTACAAGTTGACAGTTCTCTTGTGTGATTTATGGCGCACTAATCGTAATACTAAAATTAAAAAAAAAAAAAACCAATACTAATAAAAATCAGCACACAAATCCTAGAAATTAAATTAAAATGTTTTGCTACACTATACGCCTTGATGTTGTTGTTGTTGTTGTTGTTGTTGTCATACACAAAATTAATTTCAAAATAAAGACGGAAAAGTCGTCGTCGTCGTCTGAGACGAAAGCCAAAGAGTTAAGCTTCAAGCCAATCACTTCGCTTTTAATTACACGCGTTTCAAAGCAAAGACCTCAAAAGACCAAAGACATTTGCCAGTAAAATCTTTGGCAGCAGGAAATTTTTTTTCATGGTGTGGCCGACCGTAAGACCAATCGATATAAGTTGTGGACACAAACCAAACCAAAAAAAAAAAAAAAATAGAAGAAAAATTTCGAAAAAGTGTCGCACATTTTTGGAAAGGCAAACTGGTTCATGTAACATGCGCGCTATGGATACAGCATATTAAGGTACTTCAAGTACAGTTATGCTGAAAATTTTATGTATGTACACTGTAATATGCTAAATGTCAACTGAAAAACTTATTGAGTAGCTATAAAAAAGGGTACTCACAACATTTAATTGAATAAAGAGAGTGACAAAAAATAGCTAACAGAAATCAGCAGTACAAATGAATGACAACTTAGACAGTGTGGGAGAGATTTCTGTACTTGAATTAATCAATAGCGGTACAAAAAAGTATGGTGAATACGGATTTTCTTAAACCAAGTAAAAGTTTTTGATTTTCTACTTATTACAAGTTAAAAAGGACTTATTTTGAAATTTTTGTACTTGACTTGACTGCAAATTGATGCGGCAAAATATGCTTTCAATATTGTATTTATTGTATTTCTGCGTTTGAATTATAAATACGCTTTCGGATAAAAACCTATATTTAGATTGCCTTTTTTCAGTGTATGTATTTACTTTAAGGGACATTCTGCAGCACATGACTTTAAAGGTTTCAAATGTAGAATGAATCAATTCTTTTTGCAGAACTGTTCGGCAGACAGGATGTATAAATGGGATTACGATTTTCTATTTGCTATTTACATTAATTGAACTTGCAAACACATCAAATTAAAAAGCCTGTTGACTACCATAAAATAAATTAAATACACAAAAATTAAATTCACCAAAATGTCAGCATAATTTCGTCTATCACTGTTACTAACTACATGCGACTAAATTCAAAAACAGGGCGGAGTAGGTACTCGCACTTCCACATACGAAACTATTAAAACATGCAAAGTCATTAATTAAAACCACATCAAAGCGGTTTCTTTATTGATAAATTTTTTGTGACATTATGAAAAAGCGCAAATGGAACGTTCAAACGATCGATTTACTATATTGGCATATATATATGTATATGTATTACAGTCCTTATATAGTATAGTTTAGTATATTATTGAATATCTAAGCCTAGCGGCGAAATATCATTTGACAAATTGTTATTTGTTATATTAATTAATAGATTACGTTGAGCTGACATTTAAAAGGTGTGAATTTTATCTACACTCAACTCAACGTTTAACATTCAATGTAAAGCCAACTGATTCATCGGTTTCGATGCCAATATCTTCGATTAATGCCTTCTTCGGTTTGGCATAACCCTCTAGTATGGCATCCACCATATCGGCACAGATGCGTTTACGCTTGCGATAGGCGGTGGAGACTTCATCATAGCGTTTCTCAATGCGTTTTACATCGGCAGGAGTTAGCTGTTTATGAAAAGTAGTAAATAAATTACTAATTATTTAGTTTACACTATGCAACACTACATACCTTTGCCTCCTTGGCAGCAGCTTCCTGACGCTTTAAACGCTCATTTATCTCACGTATGCTGTCGTATAACTCATTACGTTCATCATCTAGACTTTCCAGACTACGCGTTTGTTTGAGTCCACGCAGTACTTGCTCCAATTCACGACATTCTTTATTCTTTGATTTTAGTTGATTTTGTATTTGCGTAAACTTTTGTACATCACGTCTTATATCCTGTTCGAGTTTTAACAAATCGTTGCCCTGTTTTGCAAAATATATTGTTGTTTTACCAAAAGTTTTTGCGGTAATTTTCTCTTTATCGGCAAGTGCTTCAAGTGTTCTGTAAGTAAAAGAAAACGTTAGCTTCAATATGTGTACATATTTCGAAATATCATTAATAAACTTACTTTTGTACTGCAGATTTTCCAAAGTCTTTGCCACATTGCGCCAAAATATCATTAATTGCATAGGGGCGATTATTTTTGTTTAGAAAGTCAAGTATGATCTTTGAGAGATCTGGTTTCGACATCTGAAAAGCAAGATTTTAAATTGTGAGATTATATTTATAAAAGAATAACGTTGTTTTGTGAAAGTATTATTACAGTTTCTAATTAAACAAAGTACGAATTCGGCAATATGCTTTAAGACTACTCTCAAATGACCATCTACATAATATAATTTATAATGTTTTTATAACTAAATACAATAAAAGTAAATTTTATAAAAATACCGTTATGTATTGAAGACTACATTTACAGCACAATTTCCAATGACTTCCGAATACGAAATCGGAGGCAGTGAATTTTGTATTAACCTGCTAAAAGTTTTACAAATTCATTCTTAAAAAAAAATCATTACAATAATTGTTTAAAAAAAAAAGAAAAAAAAATGAGTTCCACTTAAAATAGATTAGTTCCCATTACATCAAATTTTCCTTTCGAAAAAATTAATACAATACTTAAAGTTAGAAAAGCGAAAACAAAGTTTTGCCGCTAACTTCAGACAAGGCCAACAAAAAACATAAATCGATGCTGCAAGTTAAGTATGTACTTAAAAGAACATAAATATATATGTATATAATTAGAAATGGTATTCTGTACGTTTGTACGCATTTTTTTAACTTCGAAAAAAATCACTTTTTCGTATTTAATCTGTACAAAACTTGGAATATAGTAACTTAAAAAGTAGTACTTCTTAAGCAATATTACTGGCACACAAAAATAAAAATAGTGCTGCGTTGACCAACCTTTCTTTGAACATTTTTACATGCTGAATTGAAAGTCGGACTCAGAATTGCTCCATGACCCTCTGTTCTTTTATATTAAAAAAGAAAAATAACATAAATTCGGAAAGTTTTCTTGTATGTAGTGCAAACATTAGATATTGTCATGAAAACCGATTGGGTTTATCCCTTCTAAACAATTTTACCAGTCCAAACAAAGGAACTTTCAAGTGTTACGTAATGCATTTTTTGCCTTTTTTTACACCGTCTGCCGTAGTAACACTTTGTTACAAAATTGTAACTAACAAGAATCTTCTTCTCGTTACGTAATACTTAAACGGACCCTTTTCGAATTTTGAGTTTTTTCGCGAATTACAACAAATTTGGAAACTCATAGAGCAATTCTGACAGACGATTCGAGTACACACGTTTCTTGTTATGTGACAATGTAATTAATTATCGAAACAAAATATAAGTTAACACCTACTTAACAACCTTCCGTCCGTTCGGCTGACCGTCTGTCTGTATGAATACCAATATCTCGAAGAATTCAAGCGATGAATCAAATATTTAGACTGTTCTATGCACAATTCTGATAAATTGTATAAAATTGACGTGCCAAACTTACTACAAGAGATCACTGTCACGCAAACCGGTCTCCCTCTTGAAGTACGAGTATTTGAATGAAAACATGTTTGGAGTGAACGGATCTTGGATCAGTCTTAGTATAATAATCCATATATATCCGGATTGAAACACTATAGAAATTTTTACAAATCTATAGTACAAATTAAAACTTTTAGACAAGGTATAGTGTATCTAGAAGTACAGTATGTATACTTTTTCTTGTTTTTAGCGGAACACGAGCCGTTTAAACATAAAATTTCTTCTCTTCCACTTACGAGTATAGTCCCAAAAAGTAGCCGGCACGACGTCGGACGACGCTTGTAGTTTTTAAACAAATTTTATTCTTATCTTTAGACAACTAACAAATTTTGAGCAATCTGCATCATTAAGTATTTTCAGCGCAGATATAAAACGTAGACAGACGGAACAAATAGTTCGACGCTAAATTTAAGCTTAAACGCAATCGGTTGACAACTTGGAACTAACTTTTTGCTTAGGTTTACTTTATATGTACAATTTCTACGCTGCATGGCTGTAGATGTAACATGATGCCATTATAACATATCTGAGCACAAGCAGTAGTAGAAACAGTGTATTTCTCTGGCCGGTTCAGCGCGACAAACTTTCGATTTCAGTGCATATCTCTGCTTTTTAGCGCAGCTTTCAATGTCTGTAAAAAAAAATCGAATAATAATGATGCGAATTGCTCAAAAACAATTGTTTAAAAACTATAAGCGACTACGGCGGTCAGCTCGTGTACGAACTAGTCTCGTGCATACACTGTTTTTTTGTTTATGAGCTCTAGACGATGTGTGAATCAATAAAAACCATTGCTGATGTGAAAAGCATTGCATGCGAGTCGACAAAACTTGAAGACGAGGCGAGAATCGAGAAAATTTACACTATGAATTACGTTACCATTTAATTTTCTACTCATTTAGAAGATTCTATTCTTTCAAAATCATTGCGAATCTGAGAAGCATTGAGTGTGACCAAGGTAAAGTTTTCACACTCCCTTGCTATCGCTTACATTGCCGTATGCTGCTGTGCTTAGACTTTCTGTAAATTTTACTACACCACATGCAGAAAAGGTTTGCTGATATAAGAAGCATTGATTGCGAGCTTTAAGTCATAAAGTTTGCGCACTGTCTTGCTATCTTTGGTGCGAGTCTAGCAAACTCTATATATAAATTTGCGCTTCTTCTTGCTTTCACTTACAACACAGTTTGTTCGTTTATGTACACTTTTGATCGATGATTTTTCACACAAAATTTTACCTGCTGCGTGAAGCATTGTATGCGAGCGTATCAAACTTTGTTACATATGTTTTCTGCACTACACCGGGCAATTTTAACGCTTATGTATATGTATACAAAAAAATTTAGTGAGTTGAAATACAAATAGAAAAATCAAACTAAATTACCAAACATTAAACGAAATCTATGAGACGCGACGTGCTTGCAATCACAATTGATCAATATGTCAAATTGTCAATTACTTATTGGAATATTTAAACTAAAGATATACATAGTACTGCAGTTACACATGCGCTCATTCAAATAAACACAAACACACACACACACACACACACAGCTAGATTCGTTAGATACTACATACAATAATGGCGTTTAAAGTGCTGCTAAGAAGTTAGACAAATAGACAGTCTACAAAACAATTGACCCAGAGTGTGAATTAGTTGTAGTTGTTTTTTTTTTTTTATATACTTATAGTTTATAGTATCAAAGAAGTATTGTACGTCATATTAGAACACATACAGACACGTCTGACTCGCATAAATTCGCGAAATGTATTATACACTCAGCTATTTTTTAATGCAGTTGCATGAGGCTGTTTTTTTGTTTTTTTTTTTGTTTATTTAAGTATTTTATGTATTTGGAGCGCAAATGACGACTGCTATTGTTTGGCTTAGAAGTGTATTGCTGAAAATAATATTTGGCTACACTAAGCGCCTGCACAAAGTGTTTTCAAATCCCAATGGATGCACGCTACTTTTGCTTTCCAACTTTATTTAAATTTCGCCTTGAAATATCAACACTAAGCAGCCAATTAATTTTCCCACCAAAAATATATAAGAAAAATAAGTGAATATCTCGTGCAATTCATTCAAGAAATTGTGTAATCGCGCGTAATTGAATCCAGTTTGCTATTTTTCTTGCCAGCGATAACGTTGAAATTTACATGATGGTAATTTCGTAATAATCACAGCTACCGCAAAATTTTCATCTTCGGACCAGTTTCACTTGTACGTCGTACACTATGCACCACAACGACTTTGACTTTGCTTGTCATGAAAAACTTAAAAAAAAAAAGTATTGCTAAATTTTCCAACATCCTACTTCTTCACCATCACCATCGTCACGAGCGCTCTTATTATCAGCGCCTGATCATCTCAAGCACGTTTTTTTTTTCTTTTTGTTTGTTTATTTTTTCCACTTGTCGTTTCCGTTTCAGTGTTTCAGAGTTGCCAATGCGCGCGTTGGCGTACGCTAGCCAATCAGACTCGGTTGATCATTAAATCTTCTGCATTTTTCCGATTTTTTATTGTTGATTTTTTATTTGTTTGTTTAACTTAACAAATAAATTTGTAGATTTTGTACAATTTACGATTTAAATGTTTATTTGCTTTGCTTTGGCTGCATTTGCTTTGTTTAGTAGCTGAAATTGCTGCCACTTTGGACAAAATGCTAAATCGATTGCATAATGCCAATTGCATTGCAATCTTTATTAATTTTTCTGTTGCTAAAGGTTAGAGAGAAGTATTGTTGTAATTTTTGTTTGTTTCGCTCGTTTATTTGATGCAACTTGTATAATTTGCCATAGATTTCTTTGTGCATTTTGAACAGTTGTTGCAGCAAGTGTAGGAAAGGTTAAGTATGTCGTTTGAGGCAAAAATTTTTGAACTTTTGTTGAGGTTTTTTGTGCATCAATAAACGTGATAGAGCGACACATTAGTGTGATAATGTGTTTTTTTAAGGGTTACTTACTACGTTTTAGCTTAGAAGAACTAAAACTGCAAACCGATATAAAAAATATAAACCTGCTGCATAAATCAACGCTGAATATAGAATAATTATAATAATGAATTCCCTCCCCCCTTTTTTTGTAAATTTATTCAATTCACTACTATCTCGCTAAATTTTGATTATATAGAGGTTTTGTCTATACGAAAAAGAAAGCTTCCGCAATTTACTAAAAAAAAGATTGTCCGGTTTACGAGTTCAAAAAAATTTGTTCCAAAGTGATTTCGCTAAACTAGTCCTTTTTTTCACTTTCAGGTGGATATCGTGAATTAGAGTTCAAATCGTGATATACTTCTGAAAGTGAAAAATTAATCATTTTAACGAAATCACTTGCAAACCATTTTTTTTTCGATCTATTGTACGTCACTTGGTGAGTTAGATGATCTACTCTATGCCAATTCGCTAAACAAATCTTAGTGTAGTCAAATTTTTTAACGAAATTTATAAAATTTTTGGCTGGTGTTTATGTTTTTTTTTATATTTGAAATCGTTTTGAGGCGTTCAGTATTACCACTCGTTCTATTTGATGGTAAAGTTCTTTTTTGCTAAACATGTTCATGTTAGCATAGAAACTGTCTCCAAAATAAAAAGCATTTTCTATTTAAGTGTTCTACGTAAATTATACTCAATTACTGAACTCATTCAACTGCGTATGGCAAACATAATAGTTTTTAATATTAAAAGCACAAATTCAATTACATTTTTTCAATTTTACTAATTTAAATTAACGGCTTTTAATTAGCGCCCGTTTAACTGCAAAACGACCACCTCAGCAGCATACGAAACACCCTGTGCACAGCCATTCAAGCCATTTTTTAGCACATTTCAGCGGTCAACATCAAAAACAGCAGCTGCTACTTTTGTTTTTTTTTTTTGCGGAGCTTTTTTTTTTTGTTTTCTTTGTGTTTGTATTTGCTGATATGGCGTCATATCAACTGTAATAAATAATAATAAATAACAATAAACTTTGTACAAGCACAGTAACAAACCGAACCGAATAGATTAAACAAACGTCTTCCAGAGCGCGACGAGTTAACTTGTCTGGAATTATTTTTGCTGTAAGTTTAAGAATAAAAAAATGAAGTCAAATTCCACTTAGAAGAGAAAAAAAAATTTCAAATGAAACTAGTGAAAGTTTTTTCTGTTAAACGTTTCAACAGGTGTTTCTTCGAATACGTTACTAAAGGTACAATGGCTAGCTATCGCATGGGTCCACAGACGCTGGCGGTGCCGATGTCGCTCTTTCGCGATAATCGTTCGCGCGTCTGCGATGCGCTGCAAAAGCAGGCCAAGAATCTCAACGGCGCGCATATACTGCTCCAAGGCGGCACAGATTTCCATTTCAATGAGACCGATACACAGGTGGCTGCTTTTCGACAGGAGTCCTACTTTCAGTATATGTTCGGCGTAAAGGAAACCGATTGCTACGGCAGCGTCGAAGTGGCCACCAAACATGCCACGCTGTTTGTGCCACGCCTGCCACAGGAATATCGCACCTGGATGGGTCCGCTGTTTGAGTTGCACGAGTTTAAGAAACTGTACGAAGTGGATGAGGTGCGCTACGTCGATGAATTGAGTAAGCATTTCGAGCAAGCTAAGGTAATATTACTGCTAAGCGGATTGAATACAGACAGCGGCAAGTCTACGAAACCGGCGCACTTCGATGGCATTGAGAAATATATTACCAATACGGATATATTGCATCCGATTATAGCCGAGTGTCGCGTCTTCAAGTCGGCTGCTGAGATTGAAGTGTTGCGCTATGTTGCCAAGGTCTCTTCGGATGCGCATATTAAGGTAATGCAATTCATGCGTCCCGGACGCAGTGAATATGAAGGTGAAGCAGTCTTCTTGCATCATACTTACGCCGTTGGCGGCTGTCGCCACGCATCGTACACTTGCATTTGCGGCAGTGGCTTCAATGCTTCCATTTTACATTACGGACATGCAGGCGCACCAAATGATCGCACTGTACGCGATGGTGATATGTGCCTCTTCGATATGGGCGGCAACTATTGTGGCTATGCTGCGGATATTACTTGCTCCTTTCCGGCAAATGGCAAATTTACTGCCGATCAGAAATTCATCTATAATGCTGTCTTGGATGCACGTAATGCTGTGCTTGATGCTGCACGTGATGGTGTCAGCTGGGTCGATATGCATCGTTTGTCGGCACGTGTGCTGCTCGAACGCTTGAAGGCTGGTGGTTTGTTGAAGGGCAGCGTTGATGATATGTTGGCCGCAGAATTGCCTGGCATATTCCAGCCACATGGTCTGGGACATCTGGTTGGTTTGGATGTACATGATGTCGGTGGTTATTTGCCTGATCAACCGGCACGTCCGACAACTTCATGGATAAGTAAATTGCGCTTTGCGCGTGTACTGAAGGCAGGCATGTATGTGACTGTCGAACCTGGCTGCTATTTCATCGAGTATTTGATGGATCGTGCTTTGGCTGATGAGAATATGCGTCGTTTTATTAATGTTGAAATGTTTGAACGTTTCCGTAATTTCGGTGGTGTGCGCATTGAAGATGATGTTCTCATTACAAAGGATGGCAATGAGAATTTCGCTATTGTTCCACGCACAGTCGATGAAATTGAGAATACTATGGCAGCGGAAGCGAAACCATTTCATTTTGTATAATGATGTAGTATAGTAGTATATGAAACTATTTTTTTTACAACTGTTTTTATACGCAAATTAATCTGGATTAAACTGTTATCTATATGAAAAGAACAACTGTGTCTTATATATTAAATGACTTGTAAATATATTAAATATCTACTTTCGTTATCATTATAGCCAATGTAGGTTTATAGATTACTAATAATATATGAAACACATATTGTTTCCAAGTGTTTGAATTATTGATAAGCTGTCCACAAGTGGTGAAATAATTTATATTGTAGCTGTACGCAAAATCCACAGCAGATAAAGCTATCTATGCACAATATTAAGCTCAAATACAAATATTTTTTTAAGAAATATCAATGATAAAACACTTTTAAAGCTGTTGCTTCTTTGTGGAAATGACAGTTTTCATTACTACAGAACAAAATTTTGTTGTTGTAGTTGAAAGAGTTTTAAAGATTTAAAAAACAATTATTTTAAAGCTATAAAATCGAAACGGAGTCTTACTGAATGAAGCAACATATTATGAAATGGAACACATGAATTTCAAATATTTTTGATTACATTCGGTGAATTTTTTTTTTTTTTTATTAGTTAGATAAAGTGAATCGTAGGGCACTATAAGTTAAGAAAACGACTTCTAATTGAATTGCTCTCTTTTAGAAATGATGTTCACTATTATATAAAGATGTAAAACTCGTTTGTATATAGGGTGTTATCTCTGGAACTATAGCAACGATTCTAAAAATCGTGTGCTAGTAAAAAACTAAAATTTCTCTAAGTGCTGTAGGCTATATAAATGCCATTTTGGAAAATTAGCGGACCAGCGCATCCACTCTTCCGCCCCACCACCGCCCATATACGGAAAAAACGCAATTCGTTATATTTCAGCAACTATTTGTTTCATACGGTTAATATTTAGTATATATTTATGTAAAGGACAACGGAAGAAATATGATCCACCGGAAAAACAGAAGGTGTCCCGCCCCTAAAGTAAAGTCCTCGTATATCTGAAACTATTATTATATAAAGAGCAGCGAATGGTCTGCAGAAAAAAAACACAATGGGTTATAACAGCGCACCACATTTGCGCTAAATATTTATTTAGCTGCTTAGATTTGTTAGGAATAGCAGCTGGCAAGCCTGAATACCTAGTGCCTATAGAGCCTTCTTATGATACCACATGGTTGTGTTTTCTTCTTCTAATTTAGTCAGTTGCTATAGTCGTCAAACCTAGGCAGTGCCTAAATCTTCTTCACGGCTGCCAATTGTCCATTTCTACTCCTATAAAAGGCGAGGAAGTCGAAAAATCTGTGAATGTTACTGCCGGCCACCTTCTCTCCATTGCAACTTCTACATTAGTTGTTGTAGGAAACTTCGAAGCACCTACGGATGTTTGTTGGTCAAAACGTACTCCTTCAGTATGTATGAACATAACCGTAAGTACAGTTCGCTTCTTATCAGTGAAATGAGCTGTTTTGATCTACTAATGTTGCACTCCGTTAATATTACCTTAGTTGTGCTACAGATGCCGAGTTGGTACCAACTCTTTTGGGTTGCATATAGGAAATGCATTCTAATGCCAATCTGGCAGGTTATAAGCGGTTTTAATATATCTTTGCACTTGCCGGCTCATTACCAACAAAATTGGTGCATGCTAAGACATACTTTAGATGTATGTCAAACTGCTCTGGTAAAACAATAAAAGATTTGATCAGTTGATCGTAACTTTTTTAGAGCTATTAGTGACCGATACTAGCGTCTTTATGGCTGTCAGAGTAAATGAAGGTTATCTTGTTTGTGATCTTTCTTGATAAGCAGCGTTTTTATTGCCACCGGCAACTGTAAAGTTAATGTATACTTCAGATGTTCCCAAAAAAATAACGACTAGCCCGCTTTGTTATCAGATTTGGGCACATCGCGGCAAAATCTGATAGAGTTAGTCGATCCTGAAATCTCAAAGTTCCATTTTTTCTGCTTAAAAGTTCAGCCATGACACATAGTCATCCGATATGCCTGTAATTGCGTGTTACATTTCTGCTACAGTACATTAAATTTATTGTATTAACTGATTTAAAAATAACTCACTGAATGTGTGGAATTTATATAGATTTTACTGTATCATATGTTTATTACTAGAAATAAAATACTTTAATGTGCGTTTCATTTTAGACTGTTATTATGACTAACTTAATAAAAAAAATTTCAAGTAAAAGCGTTCATATCTAAACTAGAAAATTGTCTTTTAAACTTGCAACATTTCAATAAATTAGCAATAACTCTTCATATCAAGTTTGTCAAAGAAACAAACGCTTTATCGATCAAACAGTCAACAATTAATGGGGCGTTTCATAGTGCGACACTTTACGTACTCGTACATAAATTATAAACACACAACTGTCAATCAACCGAGAGATATATAGAATTTTAATTAGAGAGTATGTTAAATAGACCAGTATGAGATTTTGTACAGTCAGACATAGGGCAGCTGCATAGGTAGCTAGCTACATACTGCATACCCTGTATAGGACGGATGTAACAAATTTGAATTGTTACTGACAGCAATGTACAAGAACAATGTGCAGAAAGTGACATTTGTGACTGAAATGTGTTGCTTGAGATAACATAAACTTGTAAATTGATTATGTCATACGATATATTTGCTATATTTAATTAATGTTTATAACTTATACAATTGAGCGTTGCAATGATGCATGTTCTTTATTAAAATTTTCAACAGCAAAACATTTTCATTTCCATAAAAGTAATGCAAAATGCAAACTTAATCAGAAAAAAACCATTCCAAAAAAATTATTCCGCACCTTTCAAAATGTCAAAATGACATTTGGCAACTCCCTTGGCTACCAAAAAAAAAAAAAAAAAAAAAAACTAAAAAAACCAAATTGTTTTTGAAAGTTCTTTTAAAATTTAAAACTCAATTAGTGACAGCATCACGTACTTGATATTTAATATACAGCAACTCACTAAGTTAGTAGACAAACACGTGCTTAATATTTCTTCTTTTTTTTTGTTGTATTTTTCGATTTTTAACTAAAACAGGGAAGAGATGCCACACCATATCTGGAGAGGAATCGTGTTGGACGTGATGCCATTGATTCAGCAGCAGCACTAACCGATATGGGTAAATATTTATTCCGTGAGCGACGTTTGCCGGTCTATGATATTGCCGTAGCGATTACAAAGTGAGTATAAAGTTAACAACATTCGTTTAATTAAACAACGAAACGAAAAATATATTGTAATAGAAGTATGCGTTTTCAAGCAACTACCTTTCCTACTATCTACTATACCTATATCAAATATATAAAAACTCTTGCTAAATTTCTATTATCGACTATATATACTTATAATATGTATATGCGCAGGTATGATATGTGTCGCAGACGTAAAGGCGGTCGTTGCACCAAGGGCACAGCGGGTAAAAATTCTATTTAATTCCCAAGTATACAAAAAAAAAATATTCGAGTAAAAATCAGCAAATCAAAAAAAAAAACAGTATAAACCTAAAAATCAGTAATATCATACACAAACAAAATACTCTTGTTACCAAAACATACAACAACTTACCACTGGATCACTGCCAATGGTTTATACCAAAGTATGCCAAATACACTCACAAACATTTCGCAAAAACAATTACACTTAATAGTTTTTTAGTTACAGTATTACATACACTATTAAACATATACGAAACACCCTAAGCACAGCATAGTTTATAACTACTAAATACGATTTATGGTTTTTAGTTATTATTCTAAAATATATACCTACACACACAAACACACACACATTTATACACACATCATACTACTACAATACAAAACATGGAACACATATTTTGGGCATAGTAGGATTTAGTAAATGTAGATTTTTAACCATTAACTGGTTGAGTTTATTAAGTAAGTCGATTTAGAAATGTTACTCTTTTTTTTTTCTTGGAACAGAAATGCTTATAATTGTACTTTAAATATTAAATAAATGTAAAACGTAGAAAGAAATACAGTTTTGAAGCAGAGGATCCCAACATTTTTAAAAGTATATAAGTCAGAAAGAAGCATCCGAATTTTCAAAAAAGATCAACTTAGTACAAAAACTTTGCGTTGTTGAAAAAGTCTAGTACTTCCAGAAATTAAATCAAATCAGAACGGAAGTATTCTGTGTGGAATAATTTGAAATGAAACATTACTTTTAGTCACAAATAAAAATGGCAGCATTTTAGTAGTGCGAATGGAACCGAACGACACACATGACACAAAAATGTACTTAATGGTATGAAAATCATTTGGAATGGAACATATAGGATCGTTCATTATGCGGTTGCAAAAGTAAACGACAATAAAACACACATAAGATTAAATTTTTGATGAATTTGTTTTTGTGTGAAACACTATATCATGTAAATGACCGTCTTGAGCTCTATTACAAGAGTCGAACCTTTTCTTCTTCTTTCCTCTGGCACTCCAACCAACATTTCATCCCTCTATATAAAATGGTACCTTGCAAGTCGCGTGCATTCACAGTGGATCGAATTGTGAATACACAAAAATTTTCATTCAAATTGCTCCAGCCGTTTAGGAGAAGTTCAGTCACCTACACACATACAGAAGATTTTTATATATACAGAAGATGTTAGTGTGGGAGAAAAGATGAGACAAGTCCGTAGACAAATATAATATAACTGCTTTTGATAAAAAGTCGGTGAAATCATAGCCTCTTGAATTGCTTAATAGTCCTCCATCCACATAAAATCTTTGATATTCTTTAGTGTATTAAACTAAAAAGCATCAAATTCTGTGTGTCGGAAATGGTTTAGAGCAAACCAGTGACACAGTAGTTGCTCGGGAGACTTCTTTCTCTTGGCAGTTATTACAGTGTGCGTTATAGAGTAGATTTATTTACTGGGATATGTATTTCGATGTGCAAGTTATATAATTATGGTTCGAAAATTATGCTGTATTTTTATGCAGCATTTTGGCATATTAGTCGAATAGTGCATAAGCATTTCTGTTTCAATAATTTATATTAATACTAGCTGTTTGCTGACTTAACAACAACTTACCGAAATTATGAAATTTATAAAGATTTTAGCATATTTTTATCTAAGTAGTTGAAGTAGCAATTTTTCTTTTAGAACTCTTAGATTCTAGTATATTTTTAGATATTTTTTTTACTACCACTTGCTCGTTGCACTAAAGATGCAAACTACATAGAACTACATAGAAACATTAAAACTAGCGTGCTTCAAAACTCTTTACTTCTAACTATCTTTACTACAATATACTATATAAAAATCTATCCACTACTCTTATAAAAAAATAAAGAAGAAAGGTTCTATAAATCAACGCCAAACAGTTTCTAATATAATAAAAATAAATTTAATAGAACAAGCCAATAAAAATGCAAAACTAAATTCTTGAAAATAAATACATAAAACGCGATTTATTGTGTGTGCAATTTTATACATATATATATATAAAAAACAAAAATCCTCTCGTCCGCAGACTTGATATGTGCCGACGCACCTCAGCATATGGTGAATGTAATCGTGGTACAGCAGGTAAATTATTCTATAACGCGCAGAGCTATTAAAAATCAGCAGCAAATCAAACATTAAAGTAGCGTACCGCTCATTTGTGTATTTCATGCACGTCCTAGACGACAAGTCTCTCTCTGTCTATCTATATATCTATCTATCTATTTGAGGCAGACAGCGCTAAGTGCTGCTGCTCCTTTACTTTTATAATCATGCTCCTCTTACTACTATTACTCTTCTATATAAAAAAATATATACATATATCATATACTGATATCTGATGATTTGAATCTATTTATGCCTGCACACGTTCGTGTACAGCAAAATCAAAAACTCAAAATTAACCTTTGTATAAAATTTTCAAATTTCAAATAAAAAAAAAAAAAAAACAAAATCTTTTGTAAATCATTTTTTCTAATTTTCAATTATTTCGTGTGTGTTAACTTGAATGCCTTCTCTGAAATACGCGTTCTACATATAACGATCTATTCTTAATTGTGCATGTAAATATATATTGCAAATTGTACTTTCAATAAAATAAAAACAAACTTTAATTTTACAGCTGAATAGAAAATTGCGTTTTGTTGGAACAAAAGACCAAAAAAAATTAGGTTGTTTACACTTCAGTGGAATGACACATACTGAAAATTGAAGCTTATGAAGTTGGCTTTCACATGTATAAAGTCACAGGTTTACGCGATGCGATTTAGTGCTAGTTACGCTATCTCTTATAAATCCTTTAAAATTAATTCCAGTTTTTTACAACATTCTAAACATTCCCATAAGAAAACATGTGCTCTGCAATATTCTAGTTTAGCATAACTGAACTAAAAGGTCTGTCGCAAAAGAAACAGGACTTTTTAAAAATACCTGTTTCTGGTGGCACCAGCTATTGTGTGTTGGATAGGTACATCCTTCACTGAAATCTTGTAAAAACTTTATGACAATCGGACCACTACAAGCGAAGTTATCGCGCTAAAAGTGACAGTATCTTTTGGGCATAGTATATAGTATATTCATCAGCATAATTATATTGTATGTCCGGAATATAGAGCTAAATTTTATAAACTGGCCGAAACGGATTACTGAGCATTGCAAACTAACGAGTGTACGGTTTATAGAGACTATACGGTATATCTACAAAATATGTATTCAGTTCCCAACCATGTTACAATTTTTTACTATATTTCGGACTTAGTTTTTCCATTTTCGTTTAAAAGTTAACAAACTGCTATACTACCGGTTAACACAATTTACTTTGTGTTTGTTGCGCAATAACTGACAGTTAAATTTTAAACGTATATTTAAAAACTGGTTCTTAAAGTTTATATTCCAAACTTGCTATAATAAATAATATTGCTTATATTTTCGTTTAGAACTTACCGTTGATAATTGTTTAACTCGCCTGAAGTAGTGTTAGTTTCAATTTGTATTTATAACAGTTCCTGGAAATCTGAAATAAATGTAGAAATAGTTTATTCAATTTTGAAATAATTCTAAAAGTTTTCTTACTAAATTTGTATGGTGATAATTGTTTCAAATTACTAATGGTATTCTTAAATATTTACTTTTATATAATATGTATGTTTGGTGTTGGTTGGTGTATGTATAAACGGTGACAACCCTAGAAACTTTTATAAAAAAAAGCTCTTTTATTGTAATTTATGTTTACTAACCTCACATTTAGTCAATTTCACACAAAACCAACCATAAACAAAAGCAGCACTTGAAAAAACAAAAAAAAAAAATCACGGAACACCATTAAAAAAATTATACAATAGATGCAAACTCTAAGAAATAAGTGTACATAACACTTAAAGCACATTTAGTAAATTCTCAGCACACTTTACTCTTAACAGCACACCAAATCATTCACAAGCCATACACAAATTCATTGCACTCACCCATATCAGTTTTTTTAAGTTATTACATAAAAAGTTTTGAAACCATCAAAGACGACTTTTATTTAATAACTATGCTTTGCAGCGCTTTGCTGCATAATCAGCGATTTCCTGCCTAAAACTAATTGTTTAATTTCTTTCTCCACTTTGATAAAAACAAAAACACCAAAACTTGTCAAATTATATTATCAACTACGTCGTCTCGTTGTCAACCTGCATCATGGCTTTCCCTGTTGAGCAGGTTTCGCTTATGTCGGTGGCGCATGCGTGGTGAACAAGCGTCTGGAAAAAGTCAACAGTGTTGCTATCATTGAAGATACTGGCGGTTTCAGTGGCATTATTGTTGCTGCACATGAAGTGGGACATTTGTAAGTATTAAATAAGACGAGACAAGAAGTAGATTTTCGAGTGTTATGCTCTTAAAAAAAAAAAAAAAATTATTTATAACTCAATATCAACAACTCTTTAGCGTAGTGTAATTGATGGTTGCGACTACTTCCGGAAGACATAACTTTAATGACTGTTTGACATATAAGCAAAAGTAATATATTAAGGCAGTAATGTGCATGGAAGTAGTGTTTTTCGAATGAGCTTTTAAACCAAAATTTGATACACATAACTCCCAAACGAAACAAATGGAAATGAAATGAAACAAAACAGCAACTGTACTTCTATTTCGATTGCACTGTATAAGTATTTTTAGACAAAATCAAAGTACAATTATTTCAGCATAATTAACTGCTTTAGTTTCTTGTACAGAACTGTACTTTAATACAACTTTCCATACTCTTAATACTCGCTAAAAACTAGTTTATATTTCCGTTTGACGATTTTTTGTTTTTTTTTTTTCTGGCGACTTTTAATAGTGCAATCAACATACTATTTGCTTTTAATTTAATTAATTATAACACATGCCATACGCAGACTTGGCGCTGTACACGATGGCTCTCCACCACCAAGTTACCTCGGCGGTCCAGGTGCACAACGTTGTCGCTGGGAAGATGGTTATATTATGTCCGATTTGAGACACACAGAGCGCGGTTTCAGATGGTCACCGTGCACAGTACAAAGTTTTCATCATTTCTTAAAGTGAGTACTTAAATTCTAATGCGATGTTCTTTTAACTAAATTATGACACAAAAAAAAAAACTACCGTTATACAAATAGCGGCGACACTGCCACTTGTCTGCATAATGCACCGCATGAGGATAGCGCACTGGGACGTTCATTGCCTGGCACTTTACTCTCTTTGGATGCGCAATGTCGACGAGATCGTGGCACCTATGCGTGCTTTAAGGATGAACGTGTCTGCGCACAACTGTTCTGCTTTGATGCGCAAACGGGTTACTGTGTGGCGTATCGACCAGCAGCCGAGGGTTCGGCATGCGGTAATGGTTTGGTAAGTTATCTTTTTGTTTTTCGAGTTGGAGTTGGTACATTTAATTAAAAAATCGTATAAAAGTCGTGTTACGCTAATTGCAACTACAGATTACAAACCTAGTTGACCAAAATTCCGCAAACGATATCGCTGGCGTACTTTTTTGTGGATCACTTGCGAATAAATCTGTCGTATACTGATGCGCAGGCACACACTTTGTCGTTCAGTTTCTGGCAGCAATTTGTTCATTTTCGACAATCCTTCGCTTTCGGATAGCCTGCGGAAGTTCTGCGCGAAGAATATTCGGCATTCATTCCCAAAATGTTTCTATCGTAATAATGAATTATCGTTTTTATAATTTTATATATTGTTCGGTTCAATTTGATCCACTTGTCGTATGCAACATATGTATGCGCACATAACTTTGTATTATATATATTTATTATTCATATTAAACTCTGAATTATTACACATATGCACCAAAGTCGAATCTTCGCTTGCTTGCGGTCTTTTGGTCTACTTTAAAGTGTTCAACTGTGAATAAATTTTATTTAAAATAATTTAAAAGAAAAATTTTTTTCAATTGTTATCTCCATAGCATTGCTTGGACGGACGGTGTACACCGCTGCCCTCGAACGTTATACCCGACTATGGACAGTATCGTCTAGTTTACAAGTAAGTATGTCATTTTACAACATTGCTTAGGCCAGAGAACACATAATAAGAAAAAATGAAAGTTATCAAAAAAGAAAAAAGAGTATGGCGTAAGTCTATTTAAGTATTTATATTAAAGTCTAGAAAAAATACCCTCTATATTATACACAAAATACAACACAATTTTCCCAACAAAAAAAGAAACAAAACAATTAATACAACAACTTTTCATACACATTTACCACAAAAAAAAAACAACAACAACAACAAAAACCAAACACCAAACACAACAACAACCTACACAAACAGCAAAAACACCAATAACTACAACAATGGGAACAATTCCAATGATTCTGTTGAGAATATTAAAAATAGTAGCGAAGAAACTAATGATTCCGAAGAAGATAATGAAAATGGTGACGATGATGAAGACAATGATGAAAATTCTAGCGAAGAGGAAGAGGAGGAGCAGGTGGAGCAACAAGTCGAAAATAATGCAGCAGCACTTAAACGTGGGCTTATAGAGAGTAATAGTCAAAGAAGTAGTAGTAGTTGTAATAGTAATAGTAACGAGCAGGATAAACTGCTGCAGGATAATAAAATTGAACCTTCTGGAGCTTTAAGACAACAATTGGCAATACATACAACAGCAAGAACTACAACAAAAACTACTACTAGCACTACACCAACGACAACAACAACAACAGCAACAACTATAAAGCCTAAGCAACGTTTTGGCTATTTATCAAAATTATTCGATGGTACAAACTCTTTAACAGAATGGTTACAAAGTGGTGGTGTTGTTGTTCGAACCAGTAAAACGAGTAGTGTTAGTAGTAAAAGTGGTAGTGGTGATGCTGTTAGCAGTGTTGTTAATGTTACACAAAATACACCAATAAAAACAACCACACTAGAACACATACAGAGTACAACAACAAATACACCAACAACACCAAGAACAATAGAAAACACAACACCACCCAGTGTACTTAAACTTTATACACATGAATTTCGTAAACAACTTGAATACTATTTAAATCTATTAAAACAACAACATCAACAACACGAACAACAACATATTTATAAGAAACAACAACAACAACAGCTACGTACAAATGCGTTAAATTCAAATTATAGTGTTACCAACAACAACAGCAACGGAAATGGCAATGGCAATGGCAATGGCAGCAACAAGAGCATAGATGGCAACTCTAATATTGATGATGATGATGGTGGTGCTGGCAACATTGGCGATGATAATGTGGCAAATAATGAAGCAATTGAAAGACAAAAACGTAAGTTTAATAATCATGAACAAAAGCTAGAGCTACAAACATACAAGTCGCCTAAACCTCCAACAAAAACAACAACAACAACAGCTGTGGGTAGTGGTGCTGCATTAAATACACCAACAACAAGAACAGCAACAGCAGCACGTACAGCAACAACAACAACAAGTACAACAGCAACACGCAACAGTCAGCAACAACAAGTACAACCAACAAGCACATTATCATTTCTTGATGCTTATTTTAAAAAATGGCAAGCTTTACAACACTATGCAACAACAACTACATCAACAACATCACGTTCAGTGACAGCATCGGTTAGTGCAACAACATCAACAACATCTACATCATCGACAGCTAAGCAGCAACATGACTATGGCAGTCCATTTTTAAAACGTACGCTTTTTAATAAAAATAGTAGTAATAATAATAATAACAACAACAACAATAATAATTCTCATCAAACTCATCAACAATTACAACAACATCAACGTGAACAACAAAAACAACAACAACAAGCAGAACATGAACAAAAACAAACAGCTGGCTATGTAACAACAAATCTTATTGGTGATAATACAAATAATTTAGCTGCTGTTACAGTGTTGAACAATGACAGTTTAGCAACAGTACAACAACAACAACAAGAACAGCAGCAGTCCACTACAACAACAAGAAAAACGAAAAAAATTAAAACACAAAAACTTATACGCAGACCACTACGCACAACACAAATTAATAAATGAGTGTGTTGTTGTTTTAAGAGCTGAGCTGAGCTTTAATAAACAAAAACAACAGTGTAGCTACAACAAAAACAAAAGTATTGTACAACACTATGCACAACTCATCAAATCAATCTCAAAACAAACAAACAATCAATCAACAACAAACAACTCTATTGCACAACACTATCTAGTTCTTACTTTTTCTAACCAACACTATGCAACTCAGAGACACTTCAAACTTCAAAAAGCAGCCAATCAACCAATCAGCAAAGCGAAACGTTTTCAAATGAAACAAATCTTTACTTTTTTTGCGCAAATTTGTATCGAGAAAAAATAAATTGAAAGAAAAGAAAAGTATTAAAAGTGCAAAATTTGTTTATTTTGTCACAAACTCTCTTCGTCTCAAGTGCGGTAAGCATTTTTTAATGTCTCGTAACTTAAATCGATATGAATAATGCAGCATAAAGCAAAAAATTTCGTTGGCATGCTTTAAATTAAACAAAAATATAATAATAATAATAACAAACACACGCACATGAAATACTATAAAAGCGTATAACAAGTTGAGATTGGTTGGTTTATAGTATTTTATATAGTATATAGTATTGTAGCAGCAAACATACTGCGGTAGCATTCTATCGGATTATAGTCATAAGTTTTTATTTTTTTTTATTTATTTTTGGCATATTTAGCTAATACCAATTCGCATACATAAATTGGCCATAGTTATAATAATTAGTAGAATATATACATATACGCATTGCATTTTGGACGCATGACGCATTCTGAAAACATTATAAAACATTACAGGAAACATTAAATTGAAAGTATATTGTTCTCTATTTGACTTGTACTGAAAATACATTTCCCAGTATTACTTTAAATATTTCTGTAGTATCTACTCAATCTTTTTCTGATCTTCAAGTAGTTAGTAATTTACAATAAATTGTTTTTAAAGTAGTACAAACTATGCTCTTTGATTCTAATAAAAAAAACTGTTAAGCGTATTCACGTTCTGTATCAAAAATAAAAAACTATGAAAAGTATAAAGTGAAATTAGATTTTCTACTTACAATACAACAAAAATGTACTTAGTTCTAATAATTTAATCATTATTCTACACTTAAACAGCAGATTTTTTAGTAGTTCTTACAACCAAAATTTATTTTGCTCAGCGCCACAGATTGGTATCCGTATGACATAAACCACAGCCACCTCTTTAACAGTCCGTTACACGTGACTTAATTAAGTTCTGTAGAATTGTCGAGACATATATATAATCAGTGTAGCATATACGGGCTTACTTTCTTTTATATGGGAGGTTCTAATCTTCACATCTTTTCGTTTCAAGAGACATTATTAATTGTATGTTGTATTATTCTGTTACAACTTTCAAGTCTCTAAAGCAACAATAGTTCACTCAATCTCTCTTACTTTTAAGCAGCTACATATGTCGCTTAAGTCTCATTACTCATTCCTCTACTCTGTCTCAGTTATCTTTCAGCTGAACAGCTGATTGCTTAAAACTTTTTTAACTTCAAATATTAAAAATGTTTCTGTAACATATCCGTTTGAGTGTAGTTTACTCATAGCCAGTTCAGATTTTTAAGATATTTGTTTTTATTTTTCTGTGAACAAAATCTTTCATAGTCCATATCAAAACACAATTTCACTCATTTTTGCGCCACTCTCTCTATTTCTCTCTCTCTCTCTCTCACACCTTTGAACAACTCCAATACATTTGCTCCTCTCTCGCTCGCTCAAAACATAAAAAAAAATATATTATTTTACACTTTTTTTAAAGCTTAATTTGCATCGTACATTTATACTGCATATAAAAACACGCACACACACGTTCTTCTACACACTACATAAACATCTATGCAAAACACATACATGCATACATAGATACGCTATAAAATCGACATGAAAAAAAGCATACCTAAAAAACACATTGATACATGAATGCGTACAAATTGAAACTCATTTAAAAATATATATACTCGTACATATTTATATCAAAAGAATTAAAACCCAAAAGTAAACAAAATATGTTTAGTTATATATTTACTTAATATACATATACAATATATAAATTGGCTCCTATGGCATGGACTAAGAATGCATTAAACTACTAAAATAGCAAAAACCAAAACAAAAAAATTATCAAGCGAATTAATTGAAATTCGTCTAGTAGTGGCATATGGAACGCATGGAAATTGGAACACCGGTAACGGTGACTTTTTATATAATTAACGATTCTTACGCTCAGCAAAAAAAAAACGGTAAAGCAACTGCTAGAAATACAACACTGCATGTGTGACGGCATTTAAATTTGAAAACAAAAAAAAAACTTAAAAACAAAATGCAGCAAATTCAACTAAAATTCAAAAATGAAAATGGCGTCATTAGTTGCACAACGAAATAATTGTAAACATTTCATATTCATGCATTAAACATATTATATAAAGCGAGATTTTTTAATAAATTATTAATAAATGTATTTTTTTATATTTCTCTTTCTCCAACACTCTCTCTCTCTCTCTCTCAATCACTCTTTTAAACACTCACAGTGGTTAACTGGAAGGCATTTCCGTTCTAGCGCAAAAGCAACAAAATGAAAATTGAAACTGCAGCGGAAGCGGAAACGCACAACTCCAAAAATGAGCAACAAAGCACAGTCTATCAAAAGCGTATGCAACAATTTTTGCCATTTAAAACAACAACAACAACACGAAAAAACAGCGTAAGGCAAAAAGAAAAACTTTAAAAATATTTACAGCAAACGCAAAATGTTCTTTAGCTAGAATTTATTATTATTTTTGACTCTTTTTTGTTTTTATTAGTTATTTTTGTATATGTTTAATGCCTAATTTAATATTGCGATTATTATTATTATTATCATTATTTTTAAATACTTGTTAAACGTCTAAAGACACAATTAGTTCTATGTTAATGATATTCATATACAAATCTATGTATATTTTTATATAATTTAATTTTAAAAAATTATATTCTGTAAAATACAACAAAAAAAAATAAGAAAAAATAAAGCCGATTTGCCTATTTGATATATATAAATACATATATATAAAGCAAAATTAAGCCAATAATTAAGCATTAAAAAATAAATAAAAATTATATACTTTCAAATGTGATAAAAAAACGGAAAAGAAAATGTTAAGTTGTCAAAATCTACATAAATAATTATTAATTTAAATTGGCAAACGAATTCGTATTCATCGAAACCACAAACGTCCATTATTAATTATAGTTTAATTAAAAGTTTTACAGAGTATACTATACATATATACTATATATACTATATATATATATATATATATATATATATATATATATATATATATATATATATATATATATATATATATATATATATATGTTATAGGCATAATAAATTTATCTGACTTTACTTTTATGTAAGTAATAGTTTAATTTCTTTATATATATATATATATAGAGAGAGAGAGAGAGAGAGAGAGAGAGAGAGAGAGAGAGAGAGAGAGAGAGAGAGAGAGAGAGAGAGATATATATATATATATATATATATATATATATATATATATATATATATATATATATATATATATATATATATATATATATATATATATAGAGAGAGAGAGAGAGAGAGAGAGAGAGAGAGAGAGAGAGAGAGAGAGAGAGAGAGAGAGAGAGATATATATATATATATATATATATATATATATATATATATATATATATTATATAAATATATCGTATGTATGCCGTCAAACAAAACAAACAAAAAAAAAATACAATGGAAATTTTATGCATAAGTTTTAGTTTTAATAATAATGACAATTATTGTAAATTTATCACAAAATCAAAAAAAAACTAAACAAAATATACTTTATAATTGTATAATAAATTAAAGCAGTTTGCTGTTTAATTATTTTGGAGAACATTACACAAAAAAAAAGTTGAGTAAGTGAGTACGATTTGATTTAAATGGTGCAATGAAAATGCAATGAGTTTTTTTTTTAAATACTAAATTTTTGTGTATCGAAGTAAAAGATATCCACATTTTATCTGGTAAAAGAATTCAAAACAAATACCTTACATTACACAACAGAATATCAAACAGTAATCAAAGTTGAAAGTCTTCTAGTATCAACTGATTTTCACTTCTCCTGTTGATTGAGCAGCTTTATATCATAGAAAAACGTATGCTTGGTATAAGTGTGAAGTAGCATTTCTATATTGTATTCGCATTCTGAGATACACACATTTCTATAAGTGGAATTAGCACAATTGACTTTAAAATTTTGATCCAAGCCGCTGGAGTAGGCGCCTTTAAGACATCACTGTTCTATCGGAACCAAAAGCAACTTACAAGCAAATATAAATACATTTAATTTATATAAAAGCAATCTTTTTTGCCGCTTTATATTTGAATTTGAGCCACAGGAAAAATGTTGCGATAGCATCAATATACTGAAAAGTGATTTTTCTTGATTGTAATTTGAAAAAACTCAATAAAATAATATTTTACGTTGTATGTCTGCAGCTCGCAGGCAACATATGAATATGCAACGATGACACTTTTCGTAGTCATCGTTCAACTGCAACAAACTGTTGAGTCTTATTACTAACCGACGAAATGTTGTTGTAAGCAAATTCCTTTGCTTAGTGCATATAGCTTTGTATGATTCTTAATTACGTTAGCATATTCATATTATATATTCCTTATTCTTCAAAAAAGCCCACAAGAATAAATCGGTCGGAGTCAAATCTGGTGAACAAGGTGGCCCATACATGTCGAAAGCATTTTTCGTACATGTATCGATTAGGGAAAATGCACATCAATAAATCGATTGTTGCACGAGCAACATGGCATGTTTAGCCATTTTTTTGAAACCAGCAATCCACCATGCCACTATAAACGAGCTCAGTTCGCAACAAATCGCATAAAATCTAGCCAATGATTCTTTCCGAGCATACACCGCACCAGACAGTAACTTTTGTAAAGGTATCTCATGAGCTAGTTCAGAATTTTTACTGCATCAATACGAACATTCTGCGTATTTACACTACATTACAAAATAATATTTAAATTTACAAAACTACTCGTATCAATTGTGGCCGTAGCTATACATTGTATGAAAAAAGTATTTATGTACATATTTCTCAATGTAAAAAATGACCATGAGCCAGTTAATTTTCTAACTAATAAAATAATAAAAATGTTTTAAACACAAAAACTTAAAGCGTGATGCGATTGCAGTGGTCTACCTATAAAAGTAGGCGTTCCCGGCTTAGGCAATTTGCACATTAACCGGCCCCAGACTATCAATGATTTATAGAACAATTAAGGAAAGGTAGCTGAAGTGTCATTAATAAGCATATACGTATACAAATAGGGTGTCCAGATCAAAAACGGTGACACTATTTAACTGCAAACCACACCCCCTATTCGGTGTCGAAACAAATATTACGGTTGTTTTTTTTTCCGGATGAATTGTAAGTCGTTACGTTTTCGTAGAGAAATTTGATAAATATGTATGTAAAATTCACTAGAAAAAATAAGAATCACTTGAAAAATAGGCAGTGCGACGTTCCTATATCAGAGAAAAATCAAAACGGGGCGTAGCAGGGTTTGCTTGTTAACTATAATAATGACGTATACGTATAGAAGCAAGAATTCCCCTAGCATGCTTTCAGAGTCTATCTGAAATGGTATTATACCATTTTCGATAGATTTCTGATATACGAGTATATGTTGAGCTCTTAATAGCTTTTTAAATGTTTCCAATATTTTGTTTGATAGAAAAAAACTGCACATTTTAGACGTTTTTATATCCTGCATCTATAAGGTCAATGTGTGCCAATGTATCTAACAGAGGCAGAAGGATGAGAAGGTCGATATATAGGCGTAGATTTGTATGACATTTTTTTGGCTAGAAACCCAAAACTTTGTGTATGTCAAGGAAATCTTAATAAAATACACCACATAGACCCAGATCTAACCACTTTAAGGGGTAGCCCCACGCAAACCTGCTTTCGTTTCTGATTTTTTTGTATGAAAGTTCTTTATTTTTAATTGTAATTTTTCTTCAATTCTAATAAAATATTCCGCATATGTCAAGTTCGGACTCATCTTACATTGTTCATGTAAGGAGCCTTAAACAAGGTACAGTGTATCTCGAAGTCGTGCACACTCGAAATCTACCCATAAATGGGCATGTCTGATCACTCTAATGTTACTAGATTTAATTATCTTGTCGAGCTGATCAAGAGTTTACATATGGAACTTTATGGGGATTCCAACGTCTTCTGGTTGTTATAAGCTTTGTGGCAAAATTTATATACAATTCACACTATGTGTGAATAGTATGTTTTATTTTCAAGTATTAAAACGACCGCAGTCGCCTATTATATTCAATTGAATACATATCGAAAGAAAAATAATGTTAAAATAAAAAGAAATATATCAAACCATACACCTTGTTTTAATTGAAGAAACAAAAAAAAATTGTCATTAGCATATAAACTACTAGTATAAAAAAAAAAATCGGCAGACAATTGGCTTACTAAGTCACCAGTCACCGAACAGTGATGGCGACTACGGCAAGTCGGAAAGCGGGCAATCAAACAATAATTTCGTTGTAACATAAGTACTAAACTAAACCAGCATGTAACGTGACTACATGTACATAATTATTTAGTTGGAAGCGGCAAATAGCGATTGTAGCTATACAAATTACGCACTATAGCTGCTATAGAAATCAAGCAAACCATGCCGGCGGGCATCATTTTTCCAGAACGATTCCAACGCATGCCCATCATGCCGGCCAGCAGCACTGAAGTGCCCAACTGCAATAGCGGACGCGGCGGTTCCTGTGAGTTTAGATGTGCACCATAGCCGAGTATTGCACCAAATGCTAGACCAGCACCCAATGACGGAATTGAGGCTATGAAGGCGTTATTAAAAAAGAAAATCAGACAAAATTGCAAAGTCAGCTTTTTTTTTTTTTTTTGTGTATAGCGCCAAACTCACCAGCCTTAACATAGCCTGCAATACCACCGGCAGCTACTGTGGCAGCATACAGATAACCCAAAATGTCAACTGGCATATTTATTATTTATTTTTTCACAACTTTTATTACTTGCTTGCGCCGTTCTTAGCAACAACTTGTTATGCACTAGCGTATTAGAGATGGTAAAATACATTTGCCAATGTTTAGCCGGCGCTTACATTGTAAACGCATATTTAATAAATTCTGCTAATACTAATACTTACTCAGATATTTATTTAATAAAGTAGTTTGCAGCAGTGTATTTAATGTATTTATATACAAATAAACGCACACATTTACTAACTAAAAAACACAAAAACTTTTAAACATTACTCCACATTTGTTTATTTGTAAATATTACTGTATAGCACATTGGCAACACTTTATGCAATTGGCGCGCACTACAACTGTACAGATTGAGCTTGCGTATGTGTGCAAGCGAGCACACACTATATCATACACATTATTGCTTTAAAATGCCTTTGTCTGAGCGAGAAGTTAAGTTTAGCGCAATTATTAAGCAGCAGCGGCGTATGCTTTCGTTCTTTTGGCAACGCCGGACAGCAGAAGCAGGCGATAACGTTTTCACTTTGGCGTAATATTTTAAACGCAAGCAGTGCAAAATTTAAATAGAAGTACTATTTCGAATGTAAATTTTAATATATAACAAATTAAAGTTATATATTTTTAATAAAATAACTAAATTGTGAATAACACAAAACCAAAAACATTTTTTGTGTTTCGTGTGCGTGCAAAAATTTTTATTGAATTTTCAACGCGTTTGTGTGTGTGCGTGCGTGCGCTGCCTTGCTGCCTGCCGCTTTATTTAACCAGTGTGTGAGTGCAAGTGTGACAGAAAGAGAGAAAAGTATAGACAGAACTACGGCATAAGTAGTAGCAAAAGAATTAAAAGCGAACGAGCAAATTAAAAGAAAAAGGAACATGGGCGACTATCAAGCACAGCAAACGAATTTAAGTCAATCACATGCATTAGCTGCAGCTATTGAACGCGCAAAACAAGTAAACTTATTAGAAATTAAATTTAAATAATTTTAAAGTGTAAAACGAATTTATAATTTTTGTACAGATTGCAGCAAAAATACAACCAAATCAACAGCAGCAAGTTGCTGGTGTTGGAATTGCGGGTGCTGGCATCGGTAGTGGTGGCGGAGGAGGAGGCGGTGGTTTTAAGCGCCAACTTGACGACAGCGATTCTGGACCAGAAAATAAACGCGATCGTTTTGCTAGTCCCGGCAGTGATTACGGCGGCAGTGGTCAAAATAATAATTCAAATATGAGTGGTGGTGGTGGCAGTGGTGGTGGTAGTAGAGGTGGTGGTGCTGGTGGCAATGGTGCACCAGGTGGCGCAAATATTACACAAGCTCTGCAACAGGCAGCTGCTGTTGCTGCACGTTTAGCTGCAACTGCAGGCACTACATGCGAAAAACAAGTACGCATACCGGAATGCGTTATGAGCGCTTTAAGTGGACGCGCCGGTAATGATACCATAACGCATATACAAGCCGAATCAGGTTGCAAGTTGCAATTACAACAAGAACAAGGTGTGTATTTTTATTTAGATTTTTTTCTTAATGCATTATTTATGTAGGCTAGACAATTTGTGCAGTTAATCATATTTCATTTAAACTTACTATTGGATATAAAACTTAACTTTTTTTTCGAAAATTGAGGATTTATTGTGCAAAAATGGTTCCAAATAGCCAACGTAGAATTGTTGTGAAAAATCACCTTATTGAAATTGCTACCGTTTTTCTTAAATACTCGGCTCAAATGCCTCTATTGTTGTTGCAACATCATGTTTGGGCTTGTACAGCCACTTATGCTGGTTTGGATGGCCTATGAGTGCTCGGATCGGTCCGGGACATAAACCCAGTCGTTCTCAGGAACAATTGTTATAGCCCGTGAGTGTTTCATTGGGTTTAATTAGCAGTAGTAGTAGGACTACATCAAGCTGATCCCACACAATACATAGCATAAGCTTAGATCCACGTATATTTGGCTTCGCCGTTGACCTTGATGCAAAAAATTCGTTTCAAATAAGATCTTTCTTTTCTGTCGTTCAATCAGCTGTCATTACCAGGTCTATGAGGTGTTTTCAATTTGTTTGGCTTTGACATAAGTGTTCATAAAGCAAAGCCTATAATTCAAAAATTTTCGCTCTTTAACATCTTTGACGTGAAAATCACTATTCTTGAAGCGTTGCAACCACTCGTTCTTACAAAGTGAGCGGGGATTTTGTATGAAAATTACTATTGAAAGTAATTTTTATATATGATCAGCCAAATATGAGCGATCTTTGCTACAAAAAGGGCGCTGAAAAACTTCCTTCCCATTGGCTGTTCGAAGCACATTCATAATCGAGAAATTTGTAGTGCATGTTTTTGATTATACTCACGAGTTTTCTGGATTTGTCCTATAGTGAAAATTTTGTCACTGGCCGCCGTATATTTCTTTGCAGTATCATGGCACTTCTCGCCAAACTAAGAGTTCATCAAAGATCTGGTACAAGCTAGGACAACCTTGCCAGGCATATAAAATCACTACTCTTTCATATATCTTCAGAAGCAATATCGGATTCCCAGACCTACTCGAATAACCCAGACCTAACGACTACCCTCGCATTAGTTAGGCAAACTCTTAGAAAAGCACAATTAAACTTACTTAACCTGCCACAAGATAAAATTGTTAATATAATGTATTGTGAATGCTTTACAGAATCACCATTTACCGAGCGTGTCATAACGCTGCGTGGTTCACTTGACACTGTTACCAAGGGACGTGAAATGCTGCAGCAATTGGCCAATCGTAGCGGTGGCGGCACTGTTGAAGTTGTCTTAACCATTAATTTACCACCACCCGGTCCAAGTGGTTATCCGCCATATCAAGAGATTATGATACCAGGAGCTAAAGTTGGACTTGTCATTGGCAAAGGTGGCGATACTATAAAGCAGTTGCAAGAGAAAACTGGTGCAAAAATGATTATTATACAGGATGGACCCAATCAAGAGGTTATCAAACCGCTGCGCATTTCCGGCGAAGCGCAGAAAATTGAGCATGCCAAACAGCTTGTATTGGAGTTGATTGCACAGAAAGATGCACAAACGGCACAGCAAGGTGCTGGTGGACGTAATAACTCTGGTGGCAGTAATGGCGGCGGCGGTGGTGGTGGCAGCGGCGGTGGACATCCCGGTTTGGGTTATAATAATTTCAATGGCGGTGGTGGACCTGGCAGCGAACAAACTGAAGTATTTGTTCCGAAAATTGCTGTTGGTGTTGTCATTGGCAAGGGTGGCGATATGATACGCAAAATACAAACAGAAAGTGGATGTAAGCTGCAATTTATACAAGGCAAAAATGATGAGCCAGGTGATCGACGCTGTTTAATACAGGGTACGAGACAGCAAGTGGAGGAGGCAAAACGCACAATTGAGGGGCTGATTGAAAGTGTTATGGTGCGTTTATTTTAAAATAGTTAATTTTGTTGTACATTAGTAAAAGGGTTTATTTTAGGCTCGCAATGGCGGTGGACGCAATGGCAATAATTCAAATAATAATGGCGCCAGTGGTGATGGCAGCAATTCAAACTATGGTTACGGCTATGGTGTCAATCATGCACAACAGCCAGCACGTGAAGAAATTACATTCATGGTGCCCGCATCAAAGTGTGGCGTAAGTAGTATTGATAACATTTTACACATTATATTAATTTGGGTATTGGAATAAAATTATTGTATATAACTCACAGATTGTTATTGGACGAGGCGGCGAAACAATTAAACTGATCAATCAACTATCCGGCGCCTATACAGAAATGGACCGTAATGCTGTCAATCCACCAAATGAGAAACTATTCAAATCGAAAGGTACCAGCGAACAAGTCGAAGCTGCGCGTCAATTAATAGCCGAAAAGATAAACTTGGAACTGACTGTGCTATCTCGCAAGCCAGCAAGTGGTAATGGACACGGCGGAGGTGGTGGTGGCGGCGGCGGTGGTGGTGGTGGCCAACAACATCACAATCAACAAGGCGGTTACGGACAAAATCCAATGCAAGGTGGTGATCCTAATGCTGCAGCAGCTTATCAACAACAATGGGGCGCTTATGGTCAACAAGCAGGCTGGGAACAAACGCAACAGCAACAAATGGCCATGGGACAGAATCCAGCAGCGGGTGGCGCAGCAGCTGCTGCGGCTGCTGGACAGGCAGACTATTCAACACAATGGATTGAATATTATAAGTAAGTTGTTTGTGTGTTTGCTAAATTATTCTTTATTAGAGTTATTAATAATATGTGCATTTAAAAGATCGATGGGCATGCATCGTGAGGCTGATATGATAGAACAACAATTGAAAGCAAAGCAAGCCGCAGCTGCACCACAGCCACAACAGCAGCAGGTGCAACAACAGCAGCAACAACAACAGCAGCAGCAACAACAGCAACAGGCTGGCGGACAACAATCTGGAGATTATAGCGCGCAATGGGCTGAATATTATCGTAGTATTGGCAAAGTTGAAGAGGCTGAAGCTATTGAAAAGCAAATAAAGGTAAAACAGGTCAGTAGCAGTTTGTAACAATGAACAAAAATATATGCTATATTTTTATTCTATGTATATAAAATGCTTACAAAATTATACGACACCTTGGAAAACTTTTTTTTTTATATCACCAGTGCTGAGATAACTAAGGGGGAATTAATTTCATAAGTAAATTAAAATCAATTTAAACAAACGGCCGAAGAACGTCAAAATTATTGATTATGAGAAAGCCAAGCCAAATGTTAGCTAAACTTCTAAAAAGAAGCAGTGCAAAAAAAGTCTTGAAGCGCATAGTGACGTGATTTCATACTCACCAAGACTTATTTTAAGTTCAATGGTAGAGAGATTGGAGAAAGGAACGCAGAACACACTTTTTCGAAAATAAACTTTTATAAGTTCAGTTGTTATGTGATGACATTTCGTACATCTGCTACGCTTGATGTCCTGTCCACTGATCTGATGAATCTAACGTAACACCTTACAGGTCAAGCAGTTGTATCTGAATAACCGGCCCGGTAACTTTCTGACTTATATCTGTCTTTCGTATATGCTTTTAATGACTGTCAAAAACAAACTTAATGATTCAAATTGCTCAACATTTGAACGTAGTCTTATAATAGTTTACACTTGCCAGAAACAAACTTATTCAAAAACTCATCTAATTCATCTAAAAAATCGGTCTGCAATCATTCAGGATGCGCAAGTCTGTATGCCAAGTCAATTTTTTGTGGGTATCCCACATACAAACGCAACGTCCTGTTTTAGGGTTTTGTACTAAAAACTTGTTCTTAATACTTAAATTAAAACCATCTTAACTCTCATCTCTCATCAAAAAAAAAAAAAAGTGTCGTGGTTGTCGTATTATACTTTCTAAGTACCATATTAAATAAAAGTTTTATATAAACGCTTTTTACAGCCAACAAATGGCAATCCAAATGCTGGTGGCGGCGGCGGCGGTGTTGCTAATCCGAACAATAGTGTGGCTAATCCAAGCATGCCTGGCGGTGCGCTACAAGCTGGTGGCGGCGGTGTTGCTGCTGCTGCCGCTGGTGCTTACCCACAAGGTATGACCCCTAGCCAATATGCACAGTATTCACAGTATTATGCCGCAGCTGCTGCAGCCGGACAGCAACCACAACAGGCTGGTCCCAATGCAAACGCTGGCTATGCGCAACAAGCCTATGCCGGTTATGGTGGCGGTTATCCAGGTGCACCGCAGCCTGGTGGCGGTGGTGGTGGTCCACCACAGAAGTCACACAAAAATGACAAAAACTAAATTTTCGGTGAGTTTTTATTTCAAACAATTTTTTATATAATAAAAGCTGTAAAAAGTTCTTAAACTATATTTAAAAAAAAAAAACTACTTATGACGTCGTTTCTTCTTATATATATATATTGTATTAAAACAAAGCTATATATTGCATTAACTCTCTCTCTCTCTATATATATATATATAAAATATTTAAAAGCATAAATGAAAATATTTACACCTTTTCATACATTTATAAAATTGTTATTTGTAGTTTATTACATATTCTCTCAAAGCTATTTCCAATTTATAATTATTTCCTCGAACATACATTTATATATATATATATATATATATATATATATATATATATATATATATATATATATATATATATATATATATATATATATATATATATATATATATATATATATATATATATATATATATATATATATAAATATATACGAATTTTTTTTACATTTACATTTTTGACAAAAAAAAAAAATGCATTTTAACATAAACTTAAAAACGTATTTCCAATATGAAATATTCTTTACAGAATTATATAGAGAAGTGGGCGCGCGTTCGTTTGGTGTTGTTCCAGAAAAGGGGGCAGAGCAAGCACATACATTATTTTTAATATGTATGAGTTTTCAAAATTTCTACAAACTTTTAGAAAAAAAAAAACATTTTCAATGTTGCGACGTAAAAAACAAGCGAAAAAACAATAACTAAAATCAATTTTAATTTAAATTTTTACAAACTGAGAAAAACAAAAAACAAATACTAGATTGCATTAAATTTATAGTAAAATTTTAGCATGTAAGTTAGCTTTTTAGTAATATAGAGTTTTAAGCTGTACTTTATAAAAATTTTATTTTTTTAATGTCTATAGCAATGCATTTGTCTATATATTTTACAGCAGCAACAACAAGAACAACGCAATAGCGATGCGAGTCATTATTTAAAAAGATATAAAATAAATAAAAAAAAACAAACAAATACAAATCTTAAAATAACAATACCTTATATATATATATGTGTATATATATATATGATGGATGCAATTGTATAAAAGACAAACCAACAATTTTTGTATATTCAGAGTTAGTTTAAAGTATGTATTTAAATATACATACAAATATAGAGCTAGGAATTTTAAACTTTTCAACAACAACAACAAAATGCCTAAAATACATAAAGATATGCTAAAGGGCATTATTGAAGTTAAAAAAAAACACACACACAAGCACACACTCACTAACAACAACAACAAAACGGCCGTTTTGTTTTTAGCTACTAAATAATTTAATTATAACAATTAAAACACTTAACAATAATGATATTAATACAAACTACTGTCATTAATTGAATAATATTGCATATAAAGTTTTAATTTAAATTAAAAAAGTTGGTAATTCTACGATTTCGGGCGCGCCACTAACTGAGAACGGATTCTCGTCAACATAAATTAAAAAATATGCATAAAATTTGTTCATATGCCGCATAGTTTTTGAGATAACGAATTTTAAAGATACATTTTATATCGATACAGTAGCACTTAGTTAAATAAAAATAACAATTGTTTTTTTAATTTGTTTTTATAGAACTCTTCAAATTAGACGAAAAATAGACATAAAATCGTTTAATATCTCGCTTAGTTTTCGAGTTATTGAATTTCAAAGATATCATTTAAGAATATCTTGCTTAGCTTAAAAAAATGATTTTTTTTTTTGTTTTTTTTTTTTTATTATTGTTTTGATTAGAATCCTTCGTCAGATTGTGACACTGCAAAAATCGTACTATTGTCAAAAAGAGCGATACTGACACATATAATAAACTGTACTGCTGACGCGTTATAAAAACAAAATCAAATACATTTTAAAATAACTTTTTAAACAAAAACAAAAAATATCTACAATAATTCTAATAATAATAATAATAATGTTTGTAGTACGTACAAGCAATCAATTAATTTTTATACCATGCTGAAAGAAAAAAAAAACAAAATATTAAAAACAAAACTAGACAACAATAAATCAAATTTCATCAATTCATAACATAATAATTTATAATATAAAATTAAATGCAAATATAAATACATATACTATATAGCAAGTTTTTAACAACAAACCCAACAACATCATCACAGCAAGCAATCCTCGTGGACATAATCAACAGCATAAACCACATAACGCACTAAGGACATGTAGCGCATACAACTTCAACTGCACGCCGTCGCGCGGTAAGCTCTTGATTATATAATATACATAAACATATATTGAAATCAAAGCATTATATATACTTATATTGAATTATAAACTTAAAACTATATTGTAATTTTCACTTATAAAACAAAAATAATATTGTTATAAAAAAAAACTAAAAAAAAATGAAATGGTTTGTTGCACACAATTTTTTAAGCTGCTCATAAACTATTTATAAAAATATATGTCTACCTACTTATATATTGCAAATTTTTATATACTTGGTTACATATTTCAACAGATATATATTTACTTATATGTATGAAATTTATTTGAAACAATTTAATACGTCACATTGATGCATATATTACTCGAAAAGAAAACTTTTTCATTTCAGTTTGATTTTTTTTTTTTTTTATATGAATAGGAAGGACATTTTTTTATTTTATGTCTGTATGTTTTTATTTTTTGCCGATAACTATATATATATATATATATATATATATATATATATATATATATATATATATATATATACATATGCTTGTCTATATGTCAAATTTATATTCTATTTATATAAACATATATGTCAAATATCGAGTTTACCATCTTTATTTCAGTTTGATATGCCACAAATGCAGCTATTTAATTATTTATAATATAGATTTCTACCCGAAAAGTAACTTTCTTGGCTTGTTCCCATAATGCACAATACACATTGATTACATCTCGTTGATATATTATAAACGCACTCACCTCTATTGACTTAACGAGTTCAAAACCTATTATATTCAAACGAATTGCTCTAGATAACCACGAGCAGCAGTTTCCTCAGCTTGCGCTTGAGAAAAAGCGTTAAATACGAATGTAGAATGGAATAAAATACTAAATAAAGACAAATACAGTCGAGTCATAAAGACAGTGGCTGACTAAACCTTTACGATCAAAGTCAAATTTTATGGTGAAATATGTTGGGACGCATGTAATGGCGCGAATAATGACAAATGACTCTCGAAAGGCAGCGTACAACATGAAACTAATAATAAGCAGACTTATGACACAGTGTACGTCGTATGACAGCACTTTTCGTTTTAAAATACATAAAACAACCTCTTCTGAACCATGTACAACTTGTTAGCAGCACTTCAATTCATTGATACACTTTAATAAATCAAGACTTAAAAAATTTTGAAGATTTCTCTAGACTCCATAACATTTTTCGTACAAGGAATGTATCTAAATTTATATGGTGAACTTTAGTCGTCTTCTGCAGAAAAACCTAATAGCACTTTATAAGACACTACAACGTTCTTTACATAAGTTTTTGTTACTGTACGAAAGACAAGAACCCTACAACCCAATAGAATTTAAATATTCAGTGTTATATCAAAGTTATTATCGCTTGGAGTACACTGATAAAAGTATTCGAATTGATTAACTATATATGTATGTACTGAGCGCTGCTTGAATAAGAATTCTCCTAAAAAGTTTGTGCTCAGAAAGGAAAGGAGACATCAAACAGTTATATATATTCTTGATCAGTTCGTCGTAGTTGCTGTGCATATAATTTTTTACAAATTTTTTTAGTTAGTTGACTGAAAGTCGGATGCAGAGTCTTTAGAGAAAGATTCTTCGATTGAAAGATTCTTCGTATGATTTTTGGTTCCCTTAGAGTTGGCGTCGAGTTTAGGACCCGTATGAACCATGAGCTGTATGATGAGGTTGACATAGTACAGCGCATTAAATTCTAACGGTTGCACTGGGCTGCTCACCTCATCCAGATGAACCCCGAAGCTCCAGCACTAAAGGTGTACGACGAAAACCTGAACTTGATTGGTGGACAGCGTCAGAGAGGACGTCCGAGCTTAAGATGGCCAGATCAGGTCTAAGTCTTATAGACATATTTATCTGTCTGACCGTTTGTATGAATAACGTCATCTTGGAGACTATTCGTTTTTTATATTTTAACTACACAATTCTCTGTTTAGATAAATGTTTTAAATGAACGTGCCAGCCGCAATATAATTGGTAGTTTCCGTACAAACCTTTGCGCCTTTTTTTAGTTTGTGTACGAACTATTTTTAGTTTTTTTTTATGAACCAAACTAGAAACTCCAAATTTGGTATGTCCTACGTCAATCCTTATAAAATATAATATCGTACATAGGTCATAGGCTCAGTTTGAAACGCTATAGTAAGTACCCACATTAATCTTAAGGAGCTTTTTCCGTTCGATTCGACGAGATGTGTTGAATGTCTCACTCGCTTAGTTTATGAGATTCTAAGCTTCATTGTGTTTGGTCTATTATTTATACATAATAAATATGAAAGTGTCATGTTTACTATTTGCGCTGGAAGTGCATTAAAGCGTTGGTAAGACCGAACTAACTTAACATTTCTTCTTGTTTTAATTACTACAAATAATACAGTACCATAATTTAAATGTATAACACTGTACAAATTATCAATGGTAAACTCATTAATATATAATTTTTAAATGTATGCTCTATACTAAAATATTATATGACAAATTTATTGAGGTAATTTCTTAATACTTGAAAATATAAGGTCTTCCAAATATAATTTAAATACAAATGATCTAAACAGACGTGGTGAACTTTTAAGCTATTTTATAATGGTTTCACATACTATTAACAACATTTTTAAACTGCATTAAAATATTTCATATTTAATATTTGTTCTGAAAAAACAATTATTATCACATATTGTGTGTATGTACTCTATTTACGTATAAATTTTTATTATTTTTGTGTCCTATTTTTTCCGATATATATATGCATCTATTTGCAGCCGCATAGAGTGTATTGTGTGTTGGCATACATCAACCAAGTCAGACAAAAGATAAACATGTGTGTGTACTATGTGATTCGCACAGTACGTACCACCTGTTGTTCTACCACTTCAGCTACTTACTCTTACTACTATTACAACGCATCAAATCAGTTCATAAAACAATGCAAGCGTAAAGAAATACTATTTGTAAACGCTCTTGAAATAGGTAAAAATTAAAACAATAAATTGCTACATTGCAGTTGGTAAGATAAATTTTCGAAACCAATATATATACATATATAACTACTTATATATACATAAAATTATATACAAATGCAATTATTACCTACAATATATAATTACAATAACACATAAGCCGGTTTATTATTATAAATATATAATAAAAAACTATATTGATAAAATTTAACACTTTCTATATAGATATATATCGTCTATATATATATATATATGTATATGTACATATATATATATATATATATATATATATATATATATATATATATATATATATATATATCCCATAAAGTATATACATATATATATCGTCCTATATATATGTATATGCAGATATATAACAAACAAAAATTTTTATGTAATTCTCTCAAATCAGCTGTAAGTTTTAAGTATTTAAATGAAACAAAAACAAAACAAAAAAAAATGTTGCAACATTTTTTTTTTTCAAATTTCTTAATTTTCATATATGCTTGAAAATTTTGATGAACGCCCCCCATACATAAATACAATATGTGTGAGTGTAATTTCTAGTTTTAAAATACAGAAAATGAAAAACAAACAAAAAATGCTTCGAAAAGAATAAAATGATATATAGTAATATATTACTAACCGTATATAATATTAATACTCTGAATAAACATATAAAAATAATATAATAAAATATAATATTTTCAACATATATTTTTCGTATACCGTATATGGTATACATTTTCTTATACTATGTGTATATTTTGTGTCTGTGTGTTTGCTTTTTATTGTCTCATTTCTTTTGTAGTGGTTAGAATGCGTGAGATTGAGAGAGAGAGATGTACGGGTTCCTCCAATGTCGCCTAGGAAATTTATGGTCGATCCATCGATTTGTTTACTCCTTTGCTTCCAAAATTTCTTTCCATTGCCGTTAAACGCTGCGGTACGTATGCGCCTATAAAATTTTTGTTTTCTGAATTTATTAAAACGATTTTAAAGCGTTACAATTTTGAAAGTATATTCGTACAAACCATTAACTAGCATAATAGGTCACTGATATATACATATATATCTATGTATATGTCTTAATATCTTCTTTTTGTTTTTTTTTTGTTATTTATTTTCATTTTAATATATTAAAAATAAAAAGTTTATATATTATTGATACAATTTTTCCTATAAACTATATATGTATATACTTATATATATTGTACAACCTGTTTATAATGTTTTATTTTTGCTAAATTTTACATATTTTTTCATTTCACTTGATTTATATTGTATTTCTTTTTCGCCGTAGTCATATTCCTGACACGCAGCGTGCTCTTCAAATGACCCCATTATCCCCAAATGGATTCCAAATGCGGTATTCCTCAGCTGCTTATTATACAGTCGTATGTGTGTTCAAAATAGCTGTTTTATTGAACTAATTCTCGAAATTATTTTATATTTACATTAATATTTTCTAATGTATAGACCATTCTTTTATAAAAATTGTGTGTAGATATTTCTAAAACATAACTATTTTAAAGACGGCGTCGTTTACTATACATCAATCCAGCAGGCAGTGCTAATGCCAGTATAATGGAATGGTAATTTTCTGAAAACAAAATATATTAGCATTGATTTAATTATTTGAAGCAGTATTTGATATTTGTCATATCATATATTTATACGTATATATACTATATGGGTGAAGGCTGGTTTTATTTTTATTTGACAGCTGTGTTCCTTGGTGGAAATCTATGTCCAGACGAGATTATATGTCTATTTTTTTAAACATATATGTAATGTGTTCTTTGTGATCGATATATATATCTATACATAATCTACAATACAATTTTTAATTTTGCATAACATTTTTATCATATAGTACGGTACAGTGTCATATATGGTTACAGTCTCTGTGTCGTCTAAAAACTACTTACTTACTGGTATAAATTGCATATTCAAAATTTTTATTTTAGTTACTCTAAAGAGTGAACACAACGCCAATCTCTATTAAGTAAATATTTTATGTTTTACTAGTACATTTAACTCGCAGGCAAGCATAACTTTAGACTTATAGTTTTGTTTCTTAGAAAATATATGTTTTGCACTTTTATATACATACCTTTTTCTTCTCGAATCGACCCAACGAAATCAGTTCTCATTCGTCTTGGTATTACGTGTAGAATGCAAAAATTAAGTAAAAAAAATAATTCGCTTTAACCTATTAATGTATTCAAACCGGAATAGACATATACAATCTGATTGCACAGAAATACATGGAGCGTAATTTCGTGGTCACCTTTCGTATGAAAGCTTCCCATATACAATTGATATTTGTTGGAATTTTGACACATACAGAGCTGAGCGCTCATTGAAAGCTTCAGTACCGCGCAGAAATTGTTAAATTTTAATTTACGAAAAACTCCTCAATTTTCAATGTGTCATCTTGACGGATGGGACCCATTTCACGCTATGTGGAAGTGTTAATACGCAGAATATACATTACTATGGGGCTCAAAATCCACAACTGATGCATGATGTGCCTCTATACTCGCCAAAAGTCACGGTTTAATGTGGTGTATGCGCTGACAGAGTCAACGGGCCGAATTTCTTTAAAGGACGACGACCAGGACCACAGTTACGGTCAATAGAGAGCGCTATCGGGCCATGTTTAAAATGATATGCACGATTACTGGTTTCAACAGGACTGCACGACATGTCACACTGCACGCAAAATAATGACTTTACTGCGATCAATGTTCGATGGACGTTTGATATCTAAAAGTGGCGATTATGATTGGCCGCCGCGGTCTACAGGTTTAATGGCTCCTGACTTGTTTCTGTGGAGATATCTCAGGGAAAAATTGTATGCAAATCGGCAAGAGACCCTAGAACAGCTTACGGACAAATTGCCGCTATTCCCAGAGAAATGGAAAAGTGATGAAAGTGTGTGGCTGCTGAGAGTGGACATAGGTGAAATAGGTGACCACGAGAAAGGCACACCTTATATAATCCATCGTTTCTTTTTGTTAGCGTTTTATAGCAGAAAATAGAGCATCCAGTAAAATCATATCAGCTGGCTTTAAAAAAGTACTGCATATGGCGTGCTTGACGTTGTATGCCATTCATCACGTATGAGTATATCGAGTTTTTTTAACTCCAAGTTAAATTAATTGTTACTATACGACTGTGAGACATTTAACCATACTGCCAGAGAGCTGAAGTCCCTACAGATATTTAGCAACAAATGCCTACGCAGCTTACTACGTATTTTCTATACAGAAACCATATCAAATGCAGCGCTTTGAAATATAACAATCCCAACATCCGATCAAAACGTAAATCAAACGCCGAGAAAACCATCTCACCGACATCACTAGACTCGTTATAAATTGGAACCCGAAAGACAGTCGCAGAACGGAAACAAATTGCAAACACTGAGCCGCGAAACGTTTCTTTAATTTTTATAAGTTTTAACAAATTACTTTAAATGATTCACAATAAACTTGAAGATGACAACTATCTCTCACGCATTAATTCCGGCTGTGATTCAATTTGAGCGGCGATGTCTTGGTGAAAACGCGCGCTCTCCATGTTCGAACCATCACTAAGATTTTTTGTAAAAAAAGTTCTTGTGAAATTTTTTTCTTCTACAGATCTCTGAAATGTGAGCCGTTTCGATCATCCATCAGTGTTTCTTTAGTAAATTTTTGTTCATCAGTGTATTTTATTCGTACCTTTCATAAAATTTCCGTATATATTTTAGGCTTGATGTTAATATATTCTATCTGACATACAAAATATCTCTTTTTTCCACCGTTGATAAAAATTTGTGTATCTCAATTAATTTTTAAGAAATGATCCTATAAATATGGTATATCAGACCTTTCCAAATAAATGTTATTGCACCGCTCTGTCAAGATAAAGACTTAAGCTCAGAGGAGTCAACAAATTTCAACCTTTGCTGTATAAATTTTAATCAATCAATTCCAGATGTTTTGCCGGCAAACCAGCTCGACCCACCAGTCTTATTGATGGCATTATTGTATACAAAGTTTCAAATTTCGTTACTGAACCGATAATTTTATACATGTGGTTATTTTACTTTTATAAACTGTTCTAGAGAAACTATTCTAAAAGAAGTTTATAACTGTGCTACTAACAAATTCAAATTTAGCCTAAAAGTTTTTTCTTTTTTTTTTTATTTATTTATTCTACATAAAATAACATTTTGAGCTGGCTCAAGCCACTAAAAATTTTTGTCTCTGCACAAACTAATATGTACATATTTTAAAGTATGAGTATCGAATTTTGACTGAATATACTATTATCCTGCATAAACTTTCTTTTACTGTTCTTTTATACTCGTATTAAGCGTGCAAAATGTGTTTTAGGTTCTGATCTACTGAAGGTAATATTTTAAGAATTTGCATTAGTATATTACTATATATACTTATCGTAATACTTTTTAATGTTTTGATATGGAAACTTGCTTTCACTGACAATTGCGTATGTGATAATTATTTGCTACTATCCAAATTTATACCTTTATTCCACAGCAGAGGCTCAATAGTATGTGGTCGTTTCATCATATGGAAAGCATTGCAATTTTTTTTTTTCTTAAATTGTACAATATATTTTTTTGGTCGATATCACATACTTGAAATATTCATTTTTACAAACTATATGCATACATAATCGTAATTCCTTCAAATATTTATATTATATTCAATATGATTATTGCTGTTTTATAGGAGTTCTTGTTCGGGAAGTCATATTTTTCTATATATGGGTTATTATATTTGTTATTTCAGCCAATTCCTGCACCAATGTAGGGAATTGGATACCTGCACACTCTCTGTTCGCTATGTAAGTATAGTAAACGAAATAACTCAGTTTTCTAGACACCACATAAACCATCTATATTAGCACTATTATAAAATTTAAAAAGAAAAAAAAAATAAACAAATTATATTCAAATAGAACGAACACATACATCTAAAATACTTAAATACTATGTCGTCCTAGCTATTGTATTTATAATGTTTCTGTATTTCTATTTATACGTACTTTGCTCTATTTGCAGGTTTTTCTAAATTTAGAGTTTTAAATGAAACAAATAGAAATAGTCTATTATAATGTAATACGCTTCCAGCGTATTTTTTGTATGTATTTAAACAAAATTTTAGAAAATCTAAATTACAAATTTTGAATTTGGGAAGTTACTAACTTGTTTTGTGTATAATAATACATTAGCAGAATATTGAACAATTTTATTAAATAATTTGTCACAGTATAAAATTTATTTTTCGAAAATAAAAAAGTATTGTATATAAACTATGGATACCAATCAATTTTTAATCCGCTCGGTAGATATTGTATTAATACTATTGTTTAAGATGAAAGTTCACAAATTTTGCTATGCCGTCGAGGCAATTTAAAGGAAAAGGGGTTTTACAGCACATAAGCGACAAAGAGAACACAAATACCTACTTTTGTATTAGACCCAATAGTCAAGATGTATCAACTGCCTGCAATTCAGTAGATCAACGTGTTTGGTGTGTATTAGCTTTGGTAGCTAAGACGCTAAGAATCAGTTTCTTTCACCAATGGAATTTTTTTTTACAATATAGTGTTTGCTAATTGCAATTAAATTCAGTGTTTCGAATGCTGGAAATATTTTTTGAAGTAAAACTTCTTTAGGCGCGTTAGATCTTTTTATAAAGGAAGTAACTTTTCACGCGGAAATGAAGTTCACTAAAAAATTTGTCATGCATTCATGTACTCACGCGTATTTTGCCTTCGCTGCAAACGAAAAAAAAGGACTGCGTGTAACATTTACGCTTGCTTGGTTGGTGGAAAACTTTGACTGTTGTAGCAGGTATTACTAAGAAGATTAAATTTAAAATAAATATATCATATTAAAGCATATATTGATAATATAATTTACAATGCGTAATAAAAAGCCAAATTACACAGTACAAGCAAACCGAGGCATAAAAGAGGACTTGCAGAACCTGAAAAAAACTCATTTGAACAACGGTCTCCATCCAACCGTTTTCTTCAAAAAGTATGGCCCGACAATGTAGCTTGATAAACCTGAACAGCACACTGTGACTCGAGCTGGATTTAGTTCCGTCTCATGAAGTAGCTTCCGAATTCTATAAGCGACAATTTTGTCATTAGATAGATTGTAAATCAAAATGGTCAAAATGAAGTTTCCTATTTGAGCGGATATGTTACGTATAGAAACGCTAGGACCGATTTTCTATCATCGCAATCTGTCAGTTCTAAACTCTTGTTTGAATAAAATCATAGTCTCCAAAACGACGCACTACCCAAGTCATAGTGTCACCTTTTTTTTTTTTTGATCAAAATGGCAATCTGTAAACGATCCTTGACGAGGTTTTGATGTGGAACTTGTTCAATGCATATAAAATCATCAAATATTAGCAGCAGCAATGACAACAAACGCAGGAGTGTTGCAGAAACCGCATTCGCCCCAAAATCTCCCGACATCATTCATAATACTAAATTTAGCTATTTACGGTAGCGTTGAGGAGTATACTTAGAAAAACATTGTCAAATGATAGACTATATGAACCTTATGGCTAATTCCATGTGTATGTTCCATATCAGCTTCCTGTCAAGTGTTACACCCAGTTATTTAAACATGTTGCTAAGTTGCTACATTATACAATGACAGTTTTGGCAGGGCTGAAGTTAAGCACCACCTGCTTTTGAGTCTTCTGTCGATTATGTCACAGATTGTCTCTTCAAACTTCAAAATTGCCATTATGATGAAGTCATCTGCATACCCTTGACATCGGATGCCATTCTCGCTTAGTCTACATAATAGGCCGTCTACGACTAGGCTCCATAGAAGGGGAGAAAATACTCCCCCTTATGGGCAGCCCAAAACTGTTTGTTTTTAAACATATGCCATAATAATTCGAAAAATGGAGCTGATTGTCTTACGCATTTTTTTAGGACGATAGAAAATTCGGACATAAAAAGGTAATGATTTATTAAACGTTCGCGAAAGCTCTGGTCTGTTGGTATTTCCATTCCAATGGACAAATCTTATTAAACTACTACACTTTATATTGAGATACTTGCACAATGATAATGAAATTTTATGTACTCGTATGTAATTATTTATTTGAGTTTAGAACAGTGCTATATATTATATTGTATATATGAATGTATGTAATTATATGGTATATATTATATACGCTTAATAACATTTTATTGAATACTACATTAATTACTTTAAACACTGAAAGCGATGGCGGCGGTGGTGATTACGCTAAATTAAATGCACCAACTGCAAAATGTCATTAAGACTCGTAGAAGCCGAAGCTTCTAATTTGTTCTTTTGATTATTCAGATAAATATCACGTTATATTTTAAATAAATCGCACTTTAAAGCTTAACAATAACTAATGCTAATGTCATGGTGTATGGCAAATTCAAAGCACCTCATTCTTTAATTTCAAAGACTGCACAGCCTCCAGCAGCGGCAAATCTTCACGCTTTCGCTTGCGTTCACATTTGGGACAAGGCTGGCGTTCATTGAGACATTGCGCATGAAATACAGCGCCACAGGTTTCGCACTAGAAACAAAAATAAAAACAAAAATTATTATTGCGTGTCATAGATTTCTATAGAAAACTTACCCTAAATGTGGTATCAATATGAAAGGGATACAAAACACGCGAGCTATTACAAATCTCACAAATAAAGCCCTTAACGCTGCACAAATGACACTTGAGTATGTGCGCTTCACCCAATTTGTAGGCCTTTTGCAATTGCTGATAAAGCGTGCCGCGTTGTATCATTGAGAGATCGGCAATGGAGTACTGATGTATATGCTCATAGAGATATTCCTTGCCAAAAAATTGACGCTGCAGCTCTTCAATGCTGGACGGACAACAGGTGTAGAGGTAGGCGCGTATAAAATTCAAACGTATGCGCAAAGATTGCAGCTCAGCCATCGCCTCAGCGGCATGATAAATAGCTGGATTGAGTAACTACAAAGCAATGTAATAAATTTAGTGTATGGAATTATTTTCGTTTAAATATTAACTAACCTTTAGATCTATAAATGGCTGATTACGAAATTCGGCTAGAAATGCAGCAGCACGTTTGGATACCGTAAATTTACGAAAATCCCAATTGTAGATGATGCGCGCTGGTATGCGCACAGCTTCGAGATCCATGCAGCTGTCACAATAGTAATTACCGCTGAAGGCGCAGACTCTACAAAGGAAAGTAATTTTTAAATAAATCAAACTCAGAATATAGCATTTACGCACTGAAAATTGGAGTAACCAATGCCCAGCGGATGCTGACACGATTTGCAGAGAAAACCCTGCGCATCGAGTCCGGGTTCGCGTGGTAACAAACACAATTGTTCAACCAGCTCCTGCAACTCAGCAATATCGAAACGCTCGAGTGTAGCAATCATCTCGAAATCGGAATTTGTCTACATATGAAGTATTAAAGTATAGTTTAACGAGGCTATTTAGTGCTATTCTCTAAAATTAAACACCTACACGACTACCATTTGAAGCACGCTCAAAATCGTCCTGCAGCTGTTCCTCAATGCCGCCGCTGTTGTTACTTCTCTGTCCTGCAGCCAAAGGATGTGCACCAATAACATTATGCTGCGACAGAAATTTCTCCCAGACCTCTGTCCAATCCATATCACGACTGCGTTCATGCTTACGCAACAACGTATTATAGCTACAGCGTTCAGTTATAGAGCTAACCATGCTCACGGAACGCTGCACAAAACGCGAAGGCGTCTCATCGCCATCACTCAGCGGTGTATTCAAATCCGATGACCATGAATTCTGCATGAGATTAGTCAGCGAATTACCACCGTGCAATTGCAACGCATTCGAGGCTTCATCCAGACGCTCATGCTCCTCAATTTTTGGCGTTGATGTTGCATTCTCCTGTTTGGACTTTCTACGCTTGCGTTTGCTGCCTGACTCAGTTTGTACCGCTGCAGCATCACTGGCAACTGCTTCTTTGGCTTCAGCGCTCTCCTCCTCATCGATAATATCCATTTCATCAACTTTTTGTAGAAATAATTCTAAATTTTCACGTTGATTTAGATCGGCTAAGCCAAAGTTTGCGCTGCGACTGAAGGGACTATTTGATATAGACTCCGAAAAGAGTTCATTGGTGCGCAATGGTTGTGGTGTTGGTATGGCAACAGTATCTGTACTCAAGGAGCCGGCAATGTCTACACCGCTGCTGATCTGTTAAAGAAATTATATTTTTATATTATATATTAAAGCAACAACAAAATACATACGGGACAAGATTTCAATGCAGGCGTCCATAAGCCCGACAGCTGAAGCGCATAATCCGGCCATTGATTCAATAAACTCGAATTCACTGGCAAGCTGAATTGTATATATGCCTCCAGGCTTTCCATTATCTTGGCTGCAGTCTCCAGACCCTCAGTATCTTTGAGTAGCGCGTATTTTTTATAGTATGGACTAAGCGCCGAGGTATTTTTACGCATATTATTGAGATAAGCAGAGAAAACTGATTCGTTGAGTGACTGGCGTACCCAGGCACGGCATTGACCAATCTCCGAGGTAATCTGGCTGTAGGTTTGTATCTGTGCAGCAAGTTCAAGTAAATATTATATTTGTATTTATTTATTATAGTTATTATTTAGTAATTTATTATAGTTCAGAGTGGAGGAAAGTTTTTTTTATGGTGAAAGTCATAACACATCTAATTTATTCTAATTTATTTATATTATGACTATGAAACACACTTTGCTAAAATCCGTATATACATCAATTTGGCAGCCAGACAAGAAGCCTTATTGGCGATCGAAGAAATTCTAGAAGATCGGTACAACTAGATCTGCCTGTAACAAATGGGCTAACGATCGTTGCAATTAAACTATAAGAATTGACCTATCGATACGGAAATATCTAGCACGATGAAAAGATGTATCATTATTACGTGAAAAGATAGATTCACTCAGAATGTATAATAAGTCACATAGTTACTAAGTTGGCGTGCTCTGCCCATACAAACCAACTGGCCGATTCACATACAAATACTAATGGGCCTGGCCCGCCCACTTCTTGGGGTAGCCACCATACAAACTCATCGCTCACTTTTTGGTTTTAGTATGAAAAACTTTTTTATTACAGTCAATATCAATTTCAAATTCGATTTGGTGCATTCTAATCTACGGCCGCTTCTCATACAGATACTAAAGGGCGTGTCCCGCCCACTTTTTGGGGTAGCCACCATACAAACTCATCGCTCACTGTTTAGTTTTTGTACGAAAATCTTTTTTATTAGTAATTATTAACTTGAAATTTGATATTATGACTCTTTATGAACGGCAGCTTTACATAGTTATTAATGGGCGTGCCCCGCCCACTTCTAGAGTTAGTCCCTATAAAAATCAATCGCCCACTTGGTGATTTTTGTATGGTAAACTGTCTTATTTTTTTACCTAACCAGCTTTAAAAATGGAATGAAAGCATTACATTATAACTGGGTCATTAAAAGACTTGAATGTAATTAGTTAATTGGTTGTGAAGAGTATTGGAAGTTTCGCTTCTACCTATGTTAACGTTTTCTCTTGTTTTATAGTTACCTGCTCAATGACCTGCTTGTGCATAAAGACCATAATCGGCGACCAGAAACTTGGATCCGGACGTCGCTCGACATCGCCTGCAATGACATTAATGGTCTGCCAGAGAAATGAATCCTTCAGTCCGTGCAGAAAAATCGCCTCCAATGTGTTGCACAGTGAGCTCGTCTGCTCGCATAGCTCCAGACATTCTACGGAGCGAAGCGTTATCATTTATGACTAATTATTGCATGTTTAATCGCAAAAACGTCCACTACTCACCACGCCCACTTTGTTTTGCCTCAAATTCGATTTCTCTGGCATTTTCATTCAGTGTTGCAATCAAGGCTTCTTTTATAGCATTTTCGCGTTTTGTTGCAAAACTATTCAAACTGCGAAAAAGCGAACTCATTTCTCTGTGTTTACTGTTCTGAAGCTAATGCCACGGCATGTAGTTGTAATTTGTTTATTTATTTTTTTAAATAATAATTTTATCAATATTTATTTTCCTTCTCCTTTTGCGTCGTTTTTAGCTCTTCTTCTTTTTCTTTTACATATTTGTTTTGTTGTTTTTTTTTTATTATATTCATCACAGCTGTTTTACAGTTGCGACATCTAGTGTAGAGAATGTGCATAAAAGTATGGCAACTCCCTTCATACCCTGTAAGAAATGTATTTATGTAGCGTTATATCATTTTTTGAGTGGTATGTTATGTCTGTGCAAATGTATGTAACAGGCAGAAGGAGGCGTGGCAGACCTCATAAAGTATATATATATTATTGATCAGCATTGTAAAACGAGTCAATATAGACATGTCCGTCTGTTTGAACGACCAGATTTTGGAGACTATAAGAGTTAGGGACTTCAAGTTTGAATATTCAGTGTCTCCTATTGCCTCTTCAAATAAATAGTACTAAATTAATATGCTAATCCCACTTTAAATTATAGCCCTCATACAAACCTACCCCAATTTATTTATTTTTTTTTAAGACAATTTTTTTGGTTTTATTTTTCACGCTAGAAACGTCACTTTTAAGACATCTAGCGGTAACCTGGCTGCCATACTTATTTTTAGTGCAGTCAAATATTGACCTGTCCACTTTTAAGGTTAGCTCGCATACAAACTACCCGCCCACTTTTGACTTTTGTATGAAAAACTTATGTATTGCAGTCAAATTCAACTTAGAAATAAACATGGTGGCTTCCTTTGAACGAACACTTCACAATGCGTGTAATGGTGTAATCGTAATTTTGGTGTAGCCCCCATACAAACCACTTCACCACCATTGACTTTATGTACGAAAAAGTTTATTATTTAGGCCAATATTGGCTTGAAATTTCAAATAGTGGCTTCTTATGAACAGCCGCTTCACATAATGGTAATGTCCCGCCCACTTTTTGGGGTAACACTCATATAAACCCACCGGCAACTTTTGTGCTGTTGTACGATAAACATATTTATTTAAGGTATTATCAGCTTAACATTTTTGGGTGAGCTTCTATACAAACCCGCTATTTGTGGCAGATGTATGAGAATTGAGATATTAAACTAATGTTCCACTGGATTTTTTATGTTCCCTTGTACAGCATGGCAATCAAGCTTTTGTTTCACTCGTGCAAAATGCAGAACAGTTTGGAAAAAATCATAAATTTTTTTGCTTCTTGTTGAACTTACAACCAAAAATTGTAACCAAAAATTAAAAAACCGAAGTAAAATTATTACGTTAGGCGATTTACGGAACACGGAATTTACAGTCTTAACCGTTCTGCAAAACATTAAAAATTCTGGAGATGTCAAATCGGACTTCCGCTTTGAGTGCCAGACGAAAGTTCAAGGTGGACGAGCACGTTGGGGAAGCAGAGCTAACCTAAAACAAGGAAAAAAGTTCAATACGATTTTTGTTTCTTGCGAAATAAAATAATTTTATAACACAAAAATGAATGCTGTAAGTAGTGCTGAAAAAATATATATAAACTAAATTATATATAAATAATAATAATAATATAAATTATATAAACTATTTTATTAAAGGAACTGCGAGCAAAAGTTGAGGAGGGTTGCTGCATTGCCAATGATTTTACGCGCATTTATTATAGTACCTTTGATAATCGCCGACATGTAAGTGTATTTTTTACTTTTGATATCTTATATTCAAAAAGTTCTGCCGAAATTCGCGCTTTGTATTTGTTTTGCAGAAATTGTCTCGTCTTTATTTGGACACTGCCGTGGCTGTATGGAATGGCAATGGCGCTACGGGCATAGAAAAGATACATGACCAATTAACTGAGTTACCAACTACCATACACACGCTAAGCACGCTGGATGCACAGCCTGTTGTGAATGTTACTGGCGCAAAATCCAGCACCTATACAATTATGGCCGGCGGCAAGGTGCGTTATGGCGACGATGCATCACAACCATTTCAGCAGACCTTCGTTATAACACGCGTCAATGATAAGTGGATGATTATGTCTGATTGCTATAGACTGCAGGAAAGTATGCTATCCCTGAACAAAACCTAACCTAAAACAACAAAAAATTCATTATGTATGGCGTTTACATGCGTCAAAATTGTCCGACTTTTCTCGTTGTATGAAGCTAAGGAGTAGAAAATCTCCAAAAATAAATAAATGAAAAACTAAATTGTTCACTAATATGTATTTTATTACAATTTAAGTTTTAGTTTTCGTAGATCATAATTTTTTTGTCACTTTTGCTAATGCCGCATTGGTCTCTATGAAATCGTAATTAAGTATAACACGTGAGGTGAGTGTACCGGCGGAGTGCACAACTTGGCCACTGTTTATGTGCAAACCGAGGCGCTTAGATTTACCGAAGCCATGTGTGCCTTTCTAGCGTTGTGTTTTTTACGGCGCACAGCCGTAGTGCACGATATCGCTGTGCTAAGACCACTCTGCGCATGCTTTTAATTAACTTGCTGCTGTTCCTTCGCCTTCCAACTGTGAATATGCATCGGTTATTCTGGCATCTCAAAAACCGTTGTATATGTGCATATATGTAAATATGTATATAAATGTACAGTCACAATATGTTTAACCACTAACCATACAATTATTATTATTCTTTACTTAGTGGTTTAACACAATTTGACACTCACACTTAATTTTTACTTACATAATAATGTGAGTGTCAATTTATACCTTACATGAGCAAAATTATATTTATACATCTTCCCAACGGTTTTCACGATGTCTTTCGACAGATATTGATTGCCTTAATTACATTCCAGCTTTTCGACAGCATTACGATGCAACACAACATTGCCCGAGATAAACAGCTCCAGCTTACCAGTGACGGATTAGTGCAGTGCGCGTAATGAATGAATTCATAGCCGGAACAACCATATATACAATGAATCGAGCCGGAGACTATTAATGCAAGTACTACGGGAAGTGAGGAGTGTAAGATTACGATACCAAAAGTATATAAATTGCACTATACATACATATATACTTCATGTAGGTACGGTGTGCGCAGCGCTATTTTTACATCAGCATAAATTGCATTTATGGACTTCTTTGTTGTTGCTGTTAATCAAGATTCAGGTATTTGTATAATTGAGAACTCATTAGCGTAAGATGCAAAAGCTCAATGAAATTTATTACAGAAATTCGATACTCATACACCCAAGACAGTTTTTCAAGTTTAAAAATTGAAGATTTAGTCGCTGGGGTTCATTTGTAAAGTTGTAATCGAAAGGAGCAATGTCTGTTGCTGTATTCAACAGGTGGATTCAACAGTAAGGGTGTGGTAGAACTTTCCTTTGAAACGTTTTCAACTTGATATTAAATGGTTTTGCAGCATAGGGCACGAGAATTGTTGTGCTGAAAAATCACTTTATCGTGTCTCTGCTGGTGTTGCGACCATTTTTTCTTCAATACTTGGCTAAAATTAGCTTATAGTGCACTACACCCAGCTGATCCTACCAAACACAGAGCATAAGCATGGATCCGTGGATATTTGGCTCCACAATTCCACTGAATCCACAATTCGATGAAAAAAATCCCTTTCGAATTTACCTTTGCAGCAGTGTTCGCATGTTAAAAGAAATGGTCTCTTGGTTTGAGCTCATGCGAAACCCAATTTCCTGGTTTTTGAGACGGTTTGAAGTCGCTTGTTAATTCAGTCTCAAGGTTTTAGTAAAATCCTCTTAGGTTTAGCATGAATCTAGCTTCGCGTTCTTTGTTACTGGTGTCAAAATCACCACTTTTACAACGCTGGAACCAGTATTCACATTTTTTTATTGTGAGAGCCTTTACCCCCATATGCTTCACACAGCAACCAATGTCCCTCAGTCCACACACACAAGAAATTATTATTATATTGAAAAGATTATTATTGTTTTTATTATTATTTATATTATTATTACTAGATGCTAAGCGTAGTGTCATTTCCTATATCTCTGCTATATTTCTTATTACTCTTGGTATCGTATTTATGCCAATCACTGACACGACGTTTGCCACTAGCCGTGACATTCAAACTATTAAGATCTTTTTGCAATATTTCCGGAGTCAAGTATTGCGAAAGTTCGCTTCGCTTGACAACACGCGCATTATAATTCATGCCTGGTAGAAGTAGTTCAAAAAGTGAAGCCTGATCTATAACATTGTATATAAAATTCTGTACGATTTCGGTTATATCCAAATTAATAATTTCGTTGCAGTTAAACGCCAGACCAATAAACCACATGGTACAAAATGTGGCCTCAATCGGTGGTTCGGGTTTTTCGATATTTGACTGTTTATGAAAATCAATTTTTTGCGGATGCAGATGCGCCAGTGATATACACTGTACTCCCTCCAAAGTCCTGATTAGCGTATGTAATTTCGATTCTATTAAGTTTGACCAGGCGGCATGATATTGCTCATCTTCTGTATTTGCCATTATTACGAGAAAACGTCTGTAATTATGGTAGAATGAGGGCGTCTTGAAGAGGCTTCTCCACGCTACCAGGCCCTGATGTATTTTGTCGGTTAAATGATAGGCAGTGTCCATTTCATGCATAAGAATCCTGTGTGTCGATTCATTTACATTAGGTGTGGAATTCTGCTGCGGATAGGCAGGCGTTATGACCGGCATCAGGTGATACCGTTCGTGTACATTATTGTATGGATCCCAAACCGGAAAGCCTAAATCTGATGCCTTCGGTTGACACAACATCACCGGAGAAGGCCATTTCCAGTTTGAGAATACCAGAAAGAATTTTAGTACAAGAGTCGAAGCGGTAACAAACGGATATAGCTGACAGACGCGCGCCATGAGTATAGCCAAGGTAACACCGCCAAAGTAGCCCATTGTATTCGAGTAAATATTGCGTTCTGTAAGAAAAAAAAAAATTCAAATTAATAACAATGTACCTTAAGTACGGTATGTTCATTAAGACTTACTTTTGGCCCAGAGTTTAACTGCACGTAGCGCCAAATAAAAGTTCTCCTTATTTGGCACCAGTTCGAGGACACCATCAATAGCACGATAGGCCTTTACGCTACGCAACGAACGCTGTTCAATATTTTTGAGAATCGTATTACAACGTAACTCAAAGTCATCCGGTATTTTCTTGTCCGAGAAACGTGCAAACAGTAAATCAACCTCAATTCCCTTGTAGATCATTTTGATGACTGGCACGTATGCCAGTTCATTGGCGCGGCACTCGCTAATCTCCGGCATTGCCTTCAGCTGGCCATAGAAGCCTCGTAAGAAATCCTTTGGCTCGATATGACATGGCACCACACAAAGCGCATCGAGATCCTCACTTTTATCATCTACAGCCAATCGATGTGCGGCGAAGGTGAACATTTTACCACTCACTTCTGTCATCTGCTTCGCAATGGATGTATCCTTCACCCACTGCTTGAAGTGGGTATTTAGCTGCGCTAAAACCTCCATGCGTTGTTTTACCACTCTCGGCGTCTCTAATATATTTTGCGCTTCTAGCGCAGTCGACAATTCTGCCGTACGTTTTAGATCACGTGCTGTGGGTTCCGCGAAACTGACGGCCGATCTCTGGATAAGTTCTGCTCGCGTCTTCTGATTTAACTGCCTTAATGTTGGTTCCCGGGCCGGTGCTCCTTTGCTCTTACGTATGTAACCGGAGGTCGGAGTTGAACTACGGAATTGTCTAAAATTCGACTCTGCTGCGGAACTTTTTGACATCTTGAATTGTTTTTTTTTTTTTTTTGGTTCTGAAGATCGTTGAATATGTGCACTACAGTTTAGCTGGAGTTGCTCTGATTATTTGAAGACGGAACACTGATTATTTGTACTTTTACAGGTGCCACAGTCTAAATTTTTGTTTCACAGCTAACTGATAAGTAAGAGTGAGAAAGCATATACATTTGTGTAATCCATTAAGCAACCAGCTGCTTAGCATATTTAGGTAGTTCATATAATTAAGGATTCTTTGAGTTGTTAATTATATTTTAAAAATGAAATGTCTACCTGTCGGTAGGATGAAACGTGTGAGAGAGAGAGAGAGAGAGAGAGAGAGAGAGAGAGAAAGAGGGCATATTTTTATTGTTCATCCTTCTGGCATGCATCAATCTTTCTTTGTTTGCAAAAAGTGGAAGGAACTCATTTCGGTAATTCATCAACGATGAGAACTGAAAGCAAAGGAACAGATAGAAGATTAACTTCGCGAAAAACGACAACCATAAATGCAGGGATCGACAAAGAATGATTAAGCAGGTAGCGGAAAAATATAATATATAGTACGCTGGTCATATGGTTGGCAGAAAAACTGAAGATTGCGACACAAATTTCATAATTCGAAAACCAAACGTACAACTGCAGCCGCTTGATTATGTCCATCTGCCGCGAGGATATAAATTAAAGGGTTTTCTCCCTAATTATGGCGCTATCACAACGAATATCAGCATATGTAGTTCTTTACAAGAGATTTCGGTTTTTCTAAGAACTTACTACAATAAAACGCGTAGAGAGTAGTATGCAAATGAAAAAAAATTGTTACTCAAAGTTTTTGAAACGTAGAAAAGTTTTTGTACGTATAGTTCCAATTTCACACGGCAAGTTTCCGTAGAAAATTACACGGGACTGCGATGCTATTCCGCCTTACAAAACTTACAGTAGTAATGTAGTACAGTAGACAAATCCACCGCCCACGAGTCGAATTTCGACATGAAATTTAATATGGTGGTTTCTATTGGACGGAAGCTTAACATAGCCCATAAAGATCACCAGCTCATATATAGCTTTTTGTACGTAAAACATTCTTATTTTTTTAGCTTACCACTTTAATTACTATAATCCAAATAATCACTATAGCATTAAAGCACTTGATTAATTGATGGTTGTGAAAAGTATTGAAGCTTCGGGATATTTTATAAGGTTTGACGTAAAACCAAATTTTATAATTCAAAACAAAGACTGCCACCAATGCCCTTTTATAAAATAAATTTGTGTCCGCATTTAAATTCAGCGACCTTCAATTCACCGGACAAAGAAGTCTTAGATATGAGCTTTTTCTGTACGCTAGTGTTATCAGATGTTTAAATACACTTATTTAATTTCTAAAGATCCTAAGCAAGATATTTGAGTTCCATCCCTTGCTTTTCTTTCGGAGCACATTTATGTATGCCTGAAATTGTGGGCTATAGTGCATCAATCTCTTCATTTCTTTAATTTTACTTCTACTCGTCGTGGATTTCGTCTATCCCTATTAGTTCGCTTCATAGTACAATTCACTGTTCTATAACATCTGCGTTTACTTGGAATACCAGAAAGTTCCATGTTCCATGCTATGATGTTGTACTTACAAATTTATACGCGCTCATGGAAGGAGGTGGACTTTTATATGGAACATTTTTTAAACTACAAGGAATTGGATGTATTTTCATGTAGAGCAATATTGCCCAAAATTATCGATTTAAAGAAAATAATCATGCGTATAGCTGTCGCATTTTGATATATAGTTCGTTATCTTGAACATTTTAAGACAGCCTCAGTAATCTGCAAAGTATACTATTCCAACTCTGTATCTTTAAATAGTTCACCATCTCCCCTGCTCTGCCAAATGATTTTCTGCACAACAATAAACGAATTTGAATTGTAATTCACAGTTTAAGTAAAACATTAAAAAACCAAATTCAGTAAACAGTTGTAGTTAATCAAAGAAAATATATTTTTCGAACTTGAACTAAATCGAAAATAAGACAACAATACGAACAAAAATACTATGCGTATCTATATTTAAAAAATAACAAGCGTCGTCTATCACCTATTATCAAGCATTATTTATGCCACTTTTAACAAAATGATAACGACATATTTTTGCATATGAATGGCGAAGACACTTTCTGCATAACTTCGTTTCAGGCTGGCTAACTTTAAGAGCGACCAGAGCACCAGACCAGTCCAAGAAGACGAACGAACAGGCCAGAAAAATTGTTTAACTTGCCGAAAAAAATGTTATGCATGTCTCTCAACTCAACGAAAAAAATGTATGTTAAGGTCAGGGTGACTTATGATCAGCGTCAGTTTAGAAGTTGTTTATATATTTTTTTTTTATCTTTTTCGCGATTCCAAGTGCGTCTGAAGATGCGCTGACATCTTTTGTCGTTTAATAACCAAAACTGGTCATTTTTTTTTGGTTAAGTTGTGTTCGGAACAAGTGACTTTTGAATGCAGCTGACCGGTTGACTGACTAACTAACTGACTGACGAAAACCTCCGCTTCATCAATTTAGTAGTAATTATTGTATAAAAAAATAAATAAATAAATTTTTGGGTGTGGGCAGCTGCATTCGAAACATCAATTTAATGCTCCATACGCATTTTATGGCGCTTCATTTTGAATTTGAATTTGTTTTTTTTTTTTAATTTTAAAGTATTTTTTGCGCGTTTATTAAAATTATTAAATGTTTTATTTTAGTTGATTTTACCAAAATGTTTACTTGCTGATGAGTATTTAGCTGCTTTAATGCGAAACTGGTTTCGAAATCATGACTTCTTTATTAACACACGCGTTGTTCAATTCACATGAGACGTTTTGCAAACAAATTATTACAAAATTTCTACTTTTTGTATACAAATTGTTCTTTAAGAATGTTTTTTTTTTTTTGAAATTTTGTTTTAATTGAATTTGAAGCTTTTTGCGTCGTTGAATGATGAAGTGCTACTCTGAATACTCCGGCAAACAACTCTTATTTGCATTCCAGCGATCGTGGAATCGTTTCTCCGTAGTCCAAATATCTTGGTGGAATCGTTCGCCCTTCACTCAAATTACATAGATTTTCAGAAAAACGATCTAAATGGCAGTGCAGGAAGTATTCTTTGTTGTCGCTTGAAGTGCTCAACGTGCTCAACGTAATCATGATCATTTCTATTGCATAAGAAATTAATCATCCTAAAAGCAACACAAATTACCCATTTATATACGTCATACTTTATATTGTTCGTGACCAGTGCTATTGTAGGGTATTCTTCCTTAACTTTGGTTGAATGTGTGTTCGGTAAGGAGCCTAGTTTATTATCGTTATGCAATAGTACACACTTCAAAGTGCGTTTTCACGAGTCTATAAATAAACGACATTCATTTGAATCACAGCTCTGTAAGCCCATAGTATACATGAAACTAGAAATATGTGTGCAAAACACAAAATTATCCTCTTCAGCGATAAACTGAGGTAAATCTTGTTCTCGGGTGCGGTAATACGAAACTTTAGTTTCTTTGTTATGAGTTATGAGATTTCTCTATTTCAACCGGGAAGCTAGTAATTGAGAAGAGGTTTTCGACAGTCCAATGTTTCAATCGTTTTGATTGAATGATTTCGGTTCCAAATGGTTTTCTGGGTTAAATTCGTCAGAGCTTTCTTCCTCTTTCTAGTAGTGATAATAATGAATCATTCGAACTCCTTACTGTTCTAACAGTTGATGTTGATGTGGAGTAAATCCATTTAGAGCGGTTATGCTTGTTGATTCCTGACATATACACAAGCCATAAATAGAGCCTGATCATTGGCGACAGAAACTTGAAAGATTTTCTCTTCTTCAATCTCAATAGGTGCTCCTCATGAAATCCAACTCACCAACCGAATCTCTATCGCCAATACTCAGATCAATCGCAATAAAATCGAGCCGTTTTGAAGCGCGAGTGACCGGCGTTGATAAATGGGAATGAGCATCCAAGAACGATCTTCGCCATAAGAAAATTCTCTCAATAAGAGTTTGGAGTTTTTCAAACTCGATTCTGTTGTGTCGTCAAATGCATGATTTTGAATACAACTCTTGCGGAGAAGCAATCACAAAGACAACACATAAACTTTGTGACTCGCCAGAAGTTGCTCAAGTTTAGGTAGAAAGTTTTGCTCTATTATTTTTTCACCATGACAATGCGATACTGCAAACAATTTTGGTTACTCGCCTGCTTGAATTGAAAGTGGATGGTTTTGTCCTATTCTGCTTACTTACCGAACCATGGGCCATCAAACTACCACTTGTTCGTTCGTTCGTTCTTTGCGAAACGAATCTCATGATATAAAAGGTCGGTCATTCTACGAGCACGGAATCATGCAGTTTCTAGGAAGATGACAAAATGCCATCGATCAAAATGGCCAATATATTACACTAGTTTTGCACTATGTATTTTGAGGCTTAAATTCCAATTGTGCCCACTATTATTTTTTTTCCATAAGGAATCGTAACTCGAATATCATTCTTATATCGAATATCCCGATTATTATTATTTCTTTTCGACCATTCACCTAGATAACGGTATATTTGTGTCTTTTCGATGTATGCTACCACTCATATGTATGAAAGGTCAACGATAGATTCCGGTTTATATTAGATAGTAATCATTATTTCGTATTAGCTTATTCTATTATTCAGATTAAAATGTTGTATTTTAATTTAATATTTCTATCGAACCGGTTCGTTTAGAACATATTTAACCGCATTTCTCAACTCGAAAAGTAGCATCTTCAGTAACGCGTGTAAAAATCCAAACCAAATGCTTAGCATTTGTGATCTTCAACCGTTGGCATTTCGAATGGAACGCCAACTATTCATATAAATGCACTTGAACTACTACATGTGAGTTTATAAAACAGATGAAATGCCAATGAATACTTTGCAAGAGTTGGTCAACCGTATAAAATTATTTTAATGCAGCTTAATAAATTTTTATAGTTATTATTTATACACATAAATGGATTCAATCTTCAATATTTTTAAACAAATAATTTTAATTGCTTATAACTTGTGTCTGTCAATCGACAATAGTATGCGTTATATAAAATCAATTTGTTAATTGTCATTTTTTTTTTGTTTTGTTTGATTAGCTTTCATATTTAAAAGAAATTTCTAAAAGTAGTCTGAGTCATCACTCAATACTTTATCGCGTTCCAAATCTTAAATAGAAATTCAATATTAAAAAAAGCATATTATGATATTTGTTGTTAATGTTAATTTGAATCTGTGTGTGGGTTTGTCTAAACCGCTTTTAAGATATTTCTGTGTGATCTTTACGGTGGAACACTGACAGAAGAAAGTCAAGAACATCAAGAACAAGTTTGTGTTGTATTGCAAAAAAAAAAAAGTTTAATACTTTAATCTTTATGAAATCAGCATTCAAAGTGTCTATTTTGAATTTGAAAATGTTTATATTGTTTTCATTTTGCATAGCGGATATTGTGTTGAGTCATGCATAAATAGTTCTTGAATTAAATCAGAGAGATACATGGCTAAACTACTAACTAAGTAGTAGATAGTGAGAGAGTTTAGATAATTTCGCTATTAATTATTATAATTTGTGTGTTGGAATAGTAATTAAGTGCATTAATATTTCCTGTTATAGCGTAGTTTTATTATGGTATAAATAGATACTAGTATATCCGCTTAGTTACTAACTAGTAATAAGGTAGTAGTTCAAGTCAACTTAAGCAGGCTGTTTAACTTTTATTATATATAAGCAGCTTCGAATGTATATAAAGTGTTAACTATGCTATTAAATACTACTAAAATATGTACAGATTTATTACGGATATGAAAAAGGGAGATAGCTATATGTGTGTGCTGTGTATTAAAAAGCAAACAGCTGACTGAAATGTATTTGTCAGCAAATAGCTGATTTATAACAAAGAAATAATGTTCAGCAAAAATGAAAGTTCATTTTAGGCCAATTTATCTATTTATAATTTTCATTTCGATATAAACACGCTGCTTATTTTGACCTAAACTACTTAAATTTTATAAAGCTTGTCATAACACTATTAACAATTAAACCACTTCAAATGCACAAAGAACTCTTTTAAAATTATGAAATAAATACTATTTCATACACACTTCTGTCCAATTCAAGGTCGAATCATTTAAATAGTCCATCAAACTTTAGCAACATGCGTCAAAACTTTTGCATAAATTCCATCAATCTGCAAAACAATACGCAAATTTAACTATTCTAAAATATTCCAAAATATTGTAGGTACAATATTATAAAGCATGTTCCAATAAAACAAAGCATTATATTGGATAAAGAAGTCTAACTTCTTCTTGCCAACAGACGTCGCAGCGTCTGTTTGATAATTTCATTAATGAATGCTGGGCAATTTGCATAAAATTTAACTTAATTTAAGTTGCGTTAGAAAATTATACTACTTAATTTTAGAGAGACAGTCTGTTTATATACTTGTATGTACATATGTATACATTATCGTAAAGTCTTCCAGCAAACTCTGCACTTTTGTGTTGTTTGACAATTCTCGTTGTCATGTTTTTTGGGTGTGTTCACAAGCAGTGATTTAAATAATTTTTTAGCTTGTTAGCAGCACAATAAAACTGTTTCAGATTATTGTATAGAAACTGAAAGTTATATAAAATATAAATTATTAGTTGTGGTTTATATTGAATCCTGTTTGAGTTTAAAGATTCAATTAAAATTCATAATGTCAGCCATAGGCTATTTTTAGCATTTTAATGAGTTTTGGTATACAGATCTGATTTAGAAAGAGTTATCAGTTTAAGTTGGAAATATTAGAACAGTTTGAAACAAAACGGAATGAAACAGTTGAATTGCAGTGCAGCACAAATGGGTACAGGGAGTATTAAGCAGAGATGTTTGGAACATAGCATATCGGCAGGTTTATACGAGAAATTATTTCATGAAATTTGAAATTAATTTTGCTTAAATACTTGTTTCATGATTTTTGTAATTTTGCAAAAGTATATTATGAATTCGTTGCAAACTCATGTTATATACTTCTCCATTTTGTTCAGATTCATGTCTTTCATTTTATGCCAAAAAAAGTCAGTTATCATGACCCGATATCGTTTGCCATTGACAGCCATCGTTTGGCTACTCTCGTTTCGGAATTCGGATGGGCTGTTCCAGAGCCCAATCAGTAAACTTACGAAGGGCTTGGTGGTCTTCTGGCTTCAGTACTTGTGTCTATTGGATCTTAAACAGAAGCATTTTCTCAAAAATCACGAAGTTAAGGTCCAACTCGTTCTGCACGTTGAGAAATCGATAGGTTTGGGTCTTCAGCCACACTTTCAGGTACAGCAGCAATATTCTCGCTACTTGCGCATTTCGGCGTCATGCAGAAACTGCTCGATCAGCAACCGAACCGCTTTTCTCGAATTTTAGGAGAATTCGACGAATTTAACGATCGTTTCGGCTGTAATATTTCATTGTTTACGATTCTTTGCTTCGAATTTGATTATACTACAATTTGATTATACTAGATTTGATTATTATAGATGGTATTTAATATCGTTGTTCACCACGGCATACATATTCGCTTTTCGTCAACCTAATCCAGGTGTAACGTGTTCGATCACGATCGAAAATTCCTTTTCAGGACAGTGCTTGCTACTTAATTTATGAGCCTTCTTCTTCTTTTTTTTCGTTTCCGTACTTGCAATTCGATGTGTGTGGTATTTGCTACGACCAAAAACTGTTCATTTGAAACCCAGTTATTCCAAAATATGCCCAGGATTTTTTTCTTACAACAGCTTACAAAAGTTTGAATGGTGATCCAAGTTGTGTACCCATCGAAATCCGCAATACGAGGGTTTGTGACCGCAAAATATTGTATATCTACTGATAGGCAATACGCGATTTTTTGTCCATATCAGACCCCCCCTTACTCGATATTGTACTGCCGAGACAATTGAACGTCTTGAACTTCTTCAATCAATGCACCATTCAGTTCTATCGGAGTCTTAAGTCTTTCTCGTGTTTATCTTGATATAGACGTTGCATGCCGCTCAGTTGTGTAGACCTATGCCAATTTATTCCAGCAGGAACCTCATTTTTCGTTTTCTGCAGCACACAGTCAAGTAATACCTACAAAAGAAAAAGCGTTAGTAATAAGACGAATCCTTTTCTGATCCTAACTGATGTTTTGTATGGTTCACCTTTCCTTTAAGCCGAATTTTATAGTTTGCGACGCGGTAAAGTTCATTAATGAGGCGGATAATCTTCTTGGCACTCTTTTGGTAGCTAGTGCAGAGAAAGTATAAAGAAACCGTCAAAAACTCGTTCAAAGTCTATGAACGTTAGTTACGGGGGACTGTTTAGCTCTATAGACTACTCTATTATTATACGTAAGGTCGTGATATGGTCAGAACATGAGCACCCCGACTCAAAGCCTCGTTGTTGCTTACGAAACGATGCCTTATGTGTGGCTTAATGTATTTCAGAGAGATGATATTTTAAACATTGAAGTTGGCATTTGGTAGCGTTATGTCCCTTCAGACTGGGTCAGAACAACGCCTACTTTCCATGTTCCCAGAATAGTTCTATGTTCCCAAATATTGGATCCTATTTGAGTTTAAAGATTCAATTAAAACTCATAATGTTTGTTCTACAATTGGCGAAGCACCATATTTGAAATGCTCAGCTGAGATGTCATCAGGGCCTATTCTTTTACCATTCTTAATAATACCGAAGATATTCAGAATTTTCATGTACATATTATGAAGACACGGTTGAGATAGCTCTAGATGGGTTTCGTCTTGGAGATGGCCATTAGAAGTTATTAGCAGCAGAACTACGTGTGCTGTGAGATATACTTCATTTACATACTTGTACTTTATGGTGGTTGTACTTCAAATTTTGCTACCACGAAGCAACTTCATGGAGCTGTATACAGTAAACATGTCGCCAGTATGGGGTTATAGCGCTTTTATTATCTCTTCTTTCCTTTTTTTATTTTTGGTCTTATAGCAAATCCGTTTATTGCTAACAATGTATTTTAGATGTATTTACCAAATATAAATTTATTTTATGATACATGCAAATCAAAAGGGTGTAGCTCGTACTATATTTCGATCAAATGTGTTAAAGATGTCTTTAGCTCTCATAACGAAAAATACCAATAATTCAGCACAAATACTATATATAATAAATTCGTTTATTTATTTAACATTTTTGTTTTTTGTATTAGTCGGTCATTCATACAAACACTTCCTGAGGTGTTAATCTGGCGCTCAAATGAACAATTTGATTATGTCAATAATTTCTTTGCTTTTGTATTGTGTGGATATCATTATTACCACATAGGATATATTGCGCGATCTGTTGACGTTGCTTACTGGAGGGGCATCTCATTCAAACATACACAATAATATGACGTGCATTTTATTTTTTCGAAATTTATTTTTATTTATATTCAAATACAAAAGTATCTACAATAGTATAATACAGTAGCGCATATGTATGCTGCTGTATCTTAAAATGTATCTGTGTGTCTTTTGGCTTTGTTTTGGCCTAATAAATCAAATCTAATGCTTAACAAAAGCAATAGTATTAACAATAATGCTTACTTCTGCTGCAAGTAATCAAAAGTGTATTACGAAAAAAAAGCAGAGAGTCAACAATGCTTTCTGTTGTGTTGTTTTGAGTTGTGTTGTGTTGTGTGTAGTTAAACGATTTTATATATGGCACAAGTTGTAGGAAGCATCAAGAGGGCGCACATAATCGAACAAAATTGTGTGTGCTACTGCCTATTACATATTTCTGAAGTGGGAAGTCAAAGTTTGCGCTGTCGGTCAATGGACAACGTCATTATTATGAACGGAAAGAAATAAATCCGAATAAAGATACATAACACACAAGTGAAAAAAATCAAAATTGTACACATTCCTCCTAATACACAAGAGAAAATCAAATCAGTTGCTATATAATCCATTGAAGTCTTAAACAATGACATTTGTTGTTTATTTATTTTTATATCGCGTGAAAATTATTTTTGATAAAAAAATAAAAATTCCAACCATAAAAATTTTATTAAATTATGGTAAAAGTCATTAGTAAATATTTGGCAAATCAACTATTCATTTTTTTGTTTGCTTGTGAAGGCTTTTGATTTTAATTTTGGCAATAAATCGGCAAACTTTTTATATATGGTTGCATATAGTACATACATTTTTTATGGCATTTGTTTAAAATTTATTTATGACACCCTTAACCCGAGGGTTCATTTTAACAATTATTAATTTATTGCAAATGTTTTTTTATAATTTTGCATGTTTCGCATAAACTTGGCTTTTAAATTGTTTGCTTCTCTTATTGCCAACTATTAATTTTACATTAATTTGTTAATAATAAGTGATATTTTTATTAACCATGAAGAAATTTGAGTCAAAAACCTTCACTAGCCCACTACATTTTACTCTAAACAAACAACGACAGTAAAAACCAAGAATAAACATTTGGAACCGAAGCTTTAATACCTTTCACACTTGACGTTTTGGCTTGGAAACATTGGTATTTACTTTAGTTTTTAATTCTTTGAAGGTATGCTTAGATTTAACAATTTGTTATGTCCAAATTTTATTCATATACTAGCTGTACCCTGGCAGACATCGTTCTACACTTCCCCTTGCCACTACTTCGCCCTGCCACTCCTTCCCACTGTACCACCTTCTCTCTGCCGTACGTTCCCCATGCCCCTTTACTATAGCTCCAATTCTCCCACCCGTCTTCTCGTTTTCAGTGCTCTTATGAGGGTGGACTTCAACGCTGCCGTGATACAGACCAATGCCCGCCGTTGGATGCTCTTTAGGTATTAAGTCTCCAGGTCAGTTTACTATTCCAAGCAATTTTAAGCAGTTTTTGGTTATAAGTAGTGTTTCGCTTATTTTGGGTGGCATCCATTGCGGCACCTTGTATCTGTTAGAAACGAGAATGAGATCCGTGTTATACTGAGTATGGCTTCTGTTGTACATACAAGTATCTTTTTTAATGCGCGGTACATGATTCAACTGACAGTCGATGGACATTTGTCCGTGATAGTTATACCTTTATATTTGCAGTTGTCTTGGAAGGAAGTTTTCCTGCGAATTAACTTAAGTAGTTCGTTTAGCACTAGGTTCTATAATAGCGGTGAAAATACTTCGTCATGGTTGTGGCGCCCCACTCGGCTTATTAAAATTTATACATATATATGCTTGACATGAATTTCGCCGAATTTTGACGGTTTTAGATGGTTTGAATAATTTTAATGTGCATGAATTGATGAGAAAGAATTAAATTCGTAGCAATTTTAGATCGAGCTTAAGTGTAAAAATCTATTTATATGGTTGTAAAAAGACTGCGTACCAACTTTTAAACTAATATTTCAAAGATTGAAGGAAAAAAGGTGCTGACAAACTCATAGACAGACAGAGAGTCAGACAGACAGACAGACGGACGGACATGACTAGTTCGTCGCGCCTTGTCATGCTAATCACGCATAAATATTTTATGGGCTCTCCGAAGCTACCTTTAAGACGTTGCAAATAATGTGTCTAAATTATAATACTAATCACACTCTGTCTGAAGAGTGTTTTTATAAACAACAATGAGAAACAGAAAAATACGGTCGTACATATCTAAATAATTAATAAAATTGCAAACTTAACAATTTGCGTTGTTTGTTCTTCATCCTCGACTTGACAAGTCGTGGCGATTATTATTATTATTATTTATTTGTCTTACTTGTATTGTTGCTATTTTGCATTAAATTTATTTTTTTTTTCTCTCTGATTCGTTCACAATCGTGCATCATCAATGCTATTCACATGACTCTCGATTTTGGTTTTTTTTTTTGTTTTATTTTACAATACTAAAAAAAAAAAAAAACTCAGAAATTAAAACTGCCTATAAATCCAATTAGAGAGCTTGTGCTATACAGATCTAAGCTTACAAATGGAATTTCTAAACCTTAAATCAAAGCGTAGCAAAACTGGATTTTTCACAATTCATAAATAATAATAATAGATTTGCAAAAAAATACAAAAGGAAAAAAAAGTAGTTCTTTTATATAAAATTCTATTACATACGTAAATAAGAAAAACCTGAAAGCGAAATTAACTGAGATTTCATTATAATTAATTAGCATATTGGAATAAATATTCGCAAAGACTTGTTTATAAGCATACGCCTTGTAAAGCGTTGTCAAGAGAGTGTGATTTTGAGAGGAAGTACTATATTTACGAATTGTCCATCGGTTTAGCAAGTTCGATTTAAGATTGATTGAAAACGACAATTATCGAGTTAAGAACGTGATATGAGACTCTGTTTAACTTTTGTAGCGTATCAAAATTATTAAGGAAAAAATAGTGCTAACCGTTAAAGTTTACGTCTGTCATAAAACGTTACTTTTTTTCTTTTAAAAAACATTAATCAAACTTCAATTTTTTAAATTTTTATTTGGCGCCCAACTATGGGGCCATGTGTCAAGGGTTCACCGGCCTCCCTACAGTGCTACTTATCCAGACTTCTTTTTGTTCACACGTTTGAAAACTTCCATAAACCTTTCGGAAAGATTGATAACATCAAAGATGCTTGCACCAAGGCACATTCCTGGGTGTTTCGATATAATCTAAAGCTTAAGCGCAGAATTTCAGAATGCATTCTGCATAGAATTATTACAGAATAATACGTTTTGTCAATGATTACGACGTGACACTATCTAATATAATCGATAAATTTCGCGCTGTTTTGCATAAAAAAAAATAGATATAATTTTGTTTATAAGCTTTTAAAACAAACAAAATCGTATTACAATTTGCGAAAAAAAACAAATGCAATTCGTAGTGTAAATAAATTGAACGCAAAATAAAGCTGAAATCGAACACCTTAGCCAAAACAAAGCCTGAAAACGGCGTCGTGATGAATGGACTTGTTCTATGACCAGAGATGTCTGGCGTGTGTGTGTGTGGGGGGGGGGGGCATATAATATAAATACGCCGGCGCGACGGCTAAAACCGACGGCTCAACGCCGATAAACTTAATAGCGCTGCTGACGTCAACAGCAACTGCCGTTGCTGCTGCTGCTGCTGCTGCTGCTGTCAGCGTTCAAAGCCGGGCTGCAGCTAAGCAGCCAAGCCAAGCCGAAGCTACTTCAACTCAACGTTCAATCGAAAAAGAAGCGCATTTTATTTATATCGAAGAATTCGTGCGGTTCGGACGTGTTTTGTAAATTGGCGCTGCGCATTGCATCCGCTTCCTTCTTCAGTATTTAGTTTGAGAGTTACGTCTGCGATGATGTGCTGCTGATGTTCAGCTTAGCTCAACTCATCTCATCTAATACGAATCATCTGTCTATCTGTCGTCACCTCTAAAAACGTATTTTTTTCGTGAATTTTTGCACTTGGCTAACAAACAAAGCCGCAATCTTACGATCGTGATCGTGTCACAATTGATTGAATATTATTTTCGAAATATATACTACATAATACAATAGTTATCTGCCTGCCTGCCGCTGTGTGCAGATTGATGAGTAGCAGCATCAGATACTTTTGTATAATAGATACATTTGTATTGCCGGCAGAGTCAAACAGTCAAAAGACAAGAAGAAGAAGAAGAAGAAGTTCGCGTTGAATCTCGAAACTCTGCCTGCCCACACGCGTGTTGTATATCTGACACGCTTGGATAATTCAGTTTAAAACTTCTACTTCAACAAATCCGACCACGAAAACTTCAACGCGGGTGTTAATTATTGATTTTTCTGCGCGAAATAATTAAATAAAATCAGTTAATACTTTAAAGTGTGACACAGTAAAGTGATGTTTGCTGAAGTTATCGTTTAAATAATTAATAGGCAAACGCGTTTACACGAGTATATTTATAAACATAGTAAATAAAAAAAATATTCTATATAAATTAGTGCTATAGAATATATTGTATACAGCAGCATCATGTCTTCAGGAGGCTTCCAACCACTTCTACTCCATTGGATAATACTCTCTGCAGTATTGCTACAGGCTGGAGTACAATGCGCACCAGCTAAGCTTGGTATAATATTGGATTAATATTTTATGTGTTTTAAGCGTGTATCTGTACTTTTTATACATATATAATCTCTACAAATTAATACTCTAAATCGGTTTCAATTCTATTTTCCAAAAAAAAAAAAAAGTGACTAAGAATTTCAAAATTTTATGTTTTAACATTTTAATCTGCGTGTTTAGATTGTGTGTTTGGCTTTATTTGTCTATTTATAATTAAGTTCTCATTTCTAAATACAAAATAAGTTCAATTTTATGCATAGTATTGAAGATTAAATCATTCAAAACACAACATAAAATCAAAGGGGTGTATCTAAATTTCGTACAGTGTTGATTTGTGCTGTCACAGAGTTTATCCTAGAGCGATTTGAAAACGTTTGCACATTTAGCTGTGCGAAGTTGCTAATTACATAAACTGTAATACTCAACTCAGATCTACGTTTATAACGCCGCGTTAATAGTTTCAATAATCAGTAATTGGTTTCGTGACTTAATTTTATGCCCTAAATTTTTCGATTTCCAATTTTTTCTAGCAAATAAAAAGCGCTTATAAAAGTAGTCTCAGAAACAGCGACGAAGTTTAAAATGCCTGATGGAAACATCGTCGATCGATTTCTGTGACACCCCTGATTACTTAAGGCCATGTTGAAACAATCATATACTTACATAGATTCGAAGTTTTTAATTTTGTAGAGTTTTGACACGATTTTCAATGCAATACGCGAAATGTATTACATAAATTATTTGAAAAAAGTACCGGGAATTACTTGATAATTATTATTTAATCAAATTTATTGTATCGCCTTCAAAGTAGATCCCTTCCGAAATAATACACTTCTACCAACGAATAATCCAATCATCAAAACATTTTTTAAGCGCATTTTACGCAATCAACTTGCTGTCGCAATCGTTGTACTCTTTTATGTCTTCTATCGACTGAAAACGGGTGCCTCGTAGTGCTAATTTTAGTTTTGGAAAGAGAAAAGAGTCGGCGGGAGCTATGTTAGTTAAATTTTGTGGTTTCTCGTTGGCATTTGTTGAGTTTCTGGTCAGAAATTCATTCACAATGATATCCTTGTGAGGGGATGCGTAGTCGTATTGCAAAATCTCGTAGTTTTCGTTCCACAAATCTGAACTTTTTTAACCTTCAGTTAATATTATTTACCGTCTGACCTGCTGGCAAGAATTCCGAGTGCACAACACCGTGAATAGAAAAAAGTCAACATGCCTTGACTTTTGATCGACTTTGACGTGGTTTCTTCGGTTTCCACTCAGTTGGAAGGCGGCACTCCGAAGCATGTGCGCTGGTTTGCTTGTCTCGTAAACCAATGTCAGTACCTGTTCAGTACTGTTTTGACAGAATGTATGTATATCGTATTAAAATTTTTAAATTTCCAGTTCTATCTAAACTAATTGTTTGATTTAATCTTAATGCTATGCATCAAACCTCTTTAGGAAATATGAAGAATTCTATTTTATCAGAACAACTTGATAACCAAAACATGCATGTTGAAGTGGTTCTGTTTATTAAGAAAAATATATCTGCTCATAGTATTAGTTTAAGTTTATTTCTGTGTCCTTTTCTTTTCCACCCTGACTTTCCTGTCTGTGTGTTGTTACTCTATATGTTTTAACATTTCATTCTCCTTATTCTGCAAGTCCTCGTCGAATACAGTCGGTTCATACAATGCATCTCGTAGTACTAGTCTAATATAGATCACTCTCAATCAGCTTTTTTTTTAAGTGACATATAAATTAGATAAAAATTTTGTAGAAATCCAATTTTTCAGTGTTGCATTGTATGAAGCCACTAAATTAGACATCGAGGACGACTTACAGAATAGAAGGTATTAACTTATTACTATCACATTACAACAATCAAATGTATATGTCATCAATTCATAAAGTGTAGAGCCATGAAATTAGATACTGCTTAAATCGATATCATCTTAGTAATTTATAGAAATTTAAAATAAAAAAAGTACCATAATATTTAGTTTAAACTAAAAATTCACTACCAAGCCTGTTCGCACCGGTTTCAATTTTTAGACTAAAATCTGCAATAATGAATTATTCAAAGGTGATTAATTTTTGCCTGTATGTACTTCCGAAACTATCTATCAAATGGGAAATTTAACCATATACGATATAAGTATTTCAAAAAGGTTGGCATTCTCTAAGAAGATTTAGTATATTCGAATATAACATTTTCTGTAAATTTACTTAAGGAATACCAATATTAAATTTCTCATATCGAAGTTATGAACATAAGCTAAATTGAAGAAAAGTCAGCACTAAACAGCTCCCTTCGCCCACTCGCACACCAACATTCCGAACAACAACCATTCCATTTTTAAAAATATTTGTAATTGTTTTTCTGGATTTGTCTACTTTGACTGTCTAAACTGTTGGTATGGAATAGGAGAGACCGAACAGGTCTTAATTCATATTGTTCTGAATGTTGTTGTGTGTTTAATATTGTCGAATCTTTAACTAAGATGATACAAGCCAGAACTTTTAACACTGGCTCAAGTCGTCGTTTTTGGGAATAGTGACGATTGCCCCATACCCAATCTGGAATGCACATATCCTCTCGCAAAATAGCGTATATAGATGTATTTGAGCAGCTATAATTGACCGTCCGGACCGACAGCAATAAGGTCTTTGAGCTTGTTTATGTCCACGATTGTTTGAGTAGGCGATTTGGATTTTGGAAACGGTTCTCACCATGAAGATCAATTCACATTTTCATATAATACACACTTTTGCCACTTAGAAGAGGGTACCTCCAAAACGAGCTATTCAAATGCTTCAGCAGTTTCTTCGGGCATCGAAAAACGTTGATCTCCCACTTTATTTTTAAAGTGCGGCAGCAAAAAGAAGTCATACATCAATTCGATGTTTTGAGTGCTCCAGAAACTTTTTTCTGTGAGCGCTCGCATTCTTGTATTGGAGAATGATCCATCTTCGGCGGTTGATTTTTATCAATTTTTTCCGAAAACTACTGGCAAATAAATCAGAATTGTCTGTCCTATGTTGATTAAATGAAACAGTTACGACATGAACAGTTCTTCTGAAAAAATAGGCGATCATTTGCTTCAAATTGAGCACGATTGTCACATTATCCGTGATATCCAACGCGAACAAATCTTCTTGATGGACAAATGTTCATTGATTGTATGCTGATTCCACTAATGAGCCCAAAGATGTCTCAATCTTACGGTATGTCATATGATGGCTTTACTCTACTGCAGTTTTTGGACCCTCTTCTCTAGATTAATCTTTAAGCGGACGAGACAACCATCTTACATTGCAGCATAAAGAGTATTTTGTGATGAGTAGGTTGATTGATGCACTCTTGTTTAGAGAATCCACGTCGAAAATTGTAATGAGTTAATTTTAATACATTTTTTTTAACGATATGAATTTAGCAAATCACTTAAGTTTTTGATAAATGCACGTACTGTTGTACTCGTTTTTTACAAACGTTTAACTTACACCGGTATATCTCTTTCATCCCGATTCGAACACAAGTCAAATCGGTAGATGTCACAGAAGCATTTTGTTATGTGAAATTGTTGTTTAAATAAAATAAATCCAACAGATCTCAACTTTGCAGCCGTTTGAAAGTTGTTGGAGAGTATCGTAGCATCGTAGAACCAGCATTGAGGAAAAATATCAGCAAACTAGTGCTTTGATAGCCGCTTGGCTATATGAAAAGATGGTATTATTGGCGCCCCTTAGGATCGTTAGCCTTTCTTTTTTTTTTGTGTAGAAGATAAATGTGGTAATGCTAAAACAACGTTAATGTTTCCTTATGCTAAAGTCTTAGTCAATTGTAATAGGATTTCGCAGTACCTCTTTCGCCAGTATATATAGACTATCAATCTTCACAGTGCTGTCAACAGAAAACCATTTACTTCTCGAACTTACTCATCTGTATGCTGTGTAAGAATGCCATATGATTTATTAACTTAAAGTCTGACAATCCTCTTTCTGAAGAATGTTGTCATATGCATTGAAATCTCCGATACTTTTTTTGTTCGATATTAAAATATGCACAGAACCGCGCGGAAGTTATTTGTCTCTAGAAAAGCTACAGCTTCTTTGTTATAATAAATAGGTACTGCGAGTACAATATCAATACAATACAAAGCATACAAATTTGCCAGCTCATGTATAATCTTCTGCATAATAATTAATTATCCAATCATTTATCTTGCTCTTGCATTTTTGATTGAAACATGTCAAATTTAGCATTCAATGCAGATACTACTTACTCAGTTACTCGTATTAACACATTGTTGTAATTTGTTATCCGTCTTCAGTTATTTATTAATTTAAAACCATTGTTCAATATATATTTTAATTGTATAATGAGTGAAAGATTAATGATTAATTTAACTTCGATTTGGCATGGGGTTTGTTAATAGTTATTAAAAAAAGATTGTGTACAAAATTAATTAATTAACTTGAAATCGTTTGAAAAGTTTGCAACAAGCTGCGCCAAATTAGCGAAAGATAATTTATTAAGAAAGATTGTTGCATAAATTTGATTATGAACTACAGATACATATGAGCATATCACAATACAAAAAAAAAATGTAATTAATACCAACTATAATATGTGCTATATAACAATTTTCTTACTTTCGAACAAGATACAAATGTATCTCATGATTTAATTCAGATATTGCTTTCATTAACCGCATGATTGATTTGATATTTATTGCAAAAGCGCTTTGAGTTTTAAGTTTATTATTAAAAAATAGTAACTAAAGCGGGATTTACTAAGAGCTAATCGATATGCAATAATAATTAAAACTAGTTTCTTAGTACATATATACAAAATTTTTATTATACAAGCTAACACAAAGTTTACGTTTACATGCATCAGTAACTAGTTTTTTGTTATATGTATTCCAAAACAATTCTAAATGCATTGAATTGCGTTAATTTGCACTTTCCGCTTGATATTGTGAGATTGTTGTCTATTTCTATTTATTATATTTATTTACTAGTAGTTAAAGTATCTCAAAAAGCCACATAGTTTGCTGTTACCAAGCATCTATCATATGTAAATTTTTTCTGTTGCGGTTTTCAAGTTCAGCCGTTGCGCGTTTTTGAACTTAAAAAACCAATGTTTGATTTTATGCATTTATGCGAATAATTTTTTTGGAAAATTTTTTACCACTAAATTCAAGTTCAAGTTTTTAGTTTTTGGTCACTTTGATTTTATCACAGTTGTATGTATAAGTTGAAGAGGTTTTGCATTTGGCAAGATTTGGAGATGAGACGTCTACATGAAATGTAGCTACTTAAGTAGGAATTACTTGGTTAGTGGGTCGCAGCACTTTTTATTTGAGATTATTTTTAAAGTTTTAAATGCAAATAAAATCATTAAATGAAGTTTGAAAGTTATAGTTCGATTTTTTGTTTTAATTTTTGTAACTTATGAATTGTTGTTGCGCATTTATAAGTAATCAGCTGATGATTTACTCTGACTGACCGCTGAGAAACGTTTAGAGACGTTTGAGAAACGTATATCAATTTTTTGTTGCACGCATTTTTGCACTTCTATAAAAGTGAACAAAGGCTTTTTAGTTTCAACATATAAAGCGTGTATCACCGTTACTTTTTATCCGACGACCCTAAGAAGGTTTATGTTTGCTGAGTGTAGAACAGAACCGTCGATCGAAAATCTGGACCCGGTAGTAAAAACTTAAAGGCTCCTATTTTTACATGTCGTAGCAAATGCTTTACACTCGTTTTAAATTGAGATCTTGGGCCCCTAAAAAATCCAGGGCTCGGAGTAATTTATCCTTTTACCACCCCCCTCCCCTCCTTGTATGAATATAATCATGCGTCAAACACACTGGTTTGTTAAATGTCTTAACTCATTTCTATACTTCTTTTTATTTGGTTCTTTAAAAAGTGTTGCAAGCGAATCAAACCAGTTCCAACAAGTTTTAATTTGTGGTGAACTTGGTTCGACCAAATCGAATAAAAATACAAGGACAGCAGTCTTTCGATTCACTTACTACTCGACATTGCTTGCCTCGCCCGTCTCTTTCTCACTTTAGGTGCTACTTCATTGCGTTTTACGCCAAGCTGCACACTTGTTTGTTCCCTTCCCTTCGATTCGATTCGTTTATTTTCAGTTGGCTGAATACAGAAAAGATATATTCTCTATCTCTGTACATACATACATATGAGACTGCGTCATTCATACATACTAGAACACAAACCATCAAAATCTATTAACATATTTTTGGAATAAGAATGTTTTTGGCTAGAGACACGGAGAGATATGCGAAAGAGTATATTAAAGCATATCACTCGTTTACTCTCACTTGTACTCATTATTACTTGAAATTTTCACAACCATTTGCTTTGTCAAAATCAATCAAGCCGTTAAGACTAGCATGGCAAGGAATATAAAGGCGTACATTTTTCAGTTTGAGTTGGCGCTTCGATTTTATCGGGCGTCCACTGATGCCCTCTTTTCTTATTCTAAAACATGTATGAAGATTTTGATGTTGTGTGCTCTAGTATGTATTTAATAATTCCTTCTTGTTCAATATATTTTCGAAGTTTTGGGGTACTATTTCACGAAGAAGTCATTTTTTTCGCACACACTAATGAGCTCCGCGAAGCCAGTTGACATCAATAAAACAATTGTTTGATGGCTTGTGACGTTTATATTGCCGCAGAAAAGATTTGGAGCTGCTCGGAGAAGCGATATCGAGTGTAAACTGAGCTTCTGTCACTCACAACTGTGTATGTTAATATAACATACTTACGTGGTGCTACAACCGTTTATCGGGAGAGATTTCAATCGTCGGACATGCATTTATCGAAAAAAAGAAAAACAGATTTGCTCCTGTGACCTTCAAAAACAGCGCTATAAGCAATCATACCACTATTAGTATGTATATGACCTAAAAAACTCACGACCATGGCCCAAATACTAAGCTGATCCATATTTAAAGCAATTTTCTCCTAATGATATCATTTCCAAATCGCTTCCAGACACAATTAGCAAATCAGTCAACATAAATTGGTTCATCTCAGGTGATGGATGAACAAAAACAGCGACAACAACCACAACCACAACATCTAAAACTATATTGAGCAAAGTTAAAGCTAAGTGAATGGGTAGCACGATCAAAGTAGACAGATGAACGAACTGACAGCATTTGCCCGCATTTCAATTGAGTCAATTTAGCGCAAAAGTGAGGAAAAAAATTTAACAAAAAACCAAAAAACACGAAGCAACCAAAACAGCAACCGGAAGGTTTCATTTTGAAGACATAGAAATTAACCCTATAAACTTAAGTAACCCAAAATAAACTAAAGTAACACAGCCATAGCGCAGTAGTGGTTAAATCAACAAAAGCCCGAAAAATTCCCAAAGGCAAACAAATATTGTTTAAAAAAAAAAAATAATAAAAATAAGAAACAGCAAAGTTGAAAGAAACATAAAGTTGCGCTGATGATGCCTTAAAAGTTGCATTTAACTTCAGAAAAAAATTATGTAATAAACACCCGAATACACTTCGATCCGCCTTCCCAAAACGCCTTTCAGTCGTCAGGCCAGGCTTAACTTAACTCAAGTTGGCAACACTTCAACTGACTGCTGTGTCGGATGACTCTGTCAAATGATGCCAAACGAATTATGGAACGACCTCTGCGCCACCAAATCAACTGAAAAAAAAAAAAAAAAACAAATAAGCAAAAAATTTTACATAATGCGGTTTAACCGAAGCTTAAATACACTTTTTATACGCGATATTTGAAGCATGTTAATTATAGTGCTGTAAAGTGATTAGATGTTTTAAAATTTATGAAGAAGTTTATTGTGAATATTCATACCAAATTTCAAGTATTTTACATGCTTTAGTTTAAAAAAAAAAAATAAAAAATTGGTTCTTTCCATCGTCCAACGTTTTCATCATTCTCGGTGAATGTTGTGTAAAGAATGTTGCCTGTTTCCCATTCTCAACGTTCTCAAAGAATATGGCCATTCACCCCAAACGATTTTTTATCTTCGATATCAAATCATATGAGATATTTAAATAAAGCGAAGGTCTTTTTGCCATTCACATGTTAACATTTGGAAACGTTGAGCATGTTTGGCCCAATGAAAATAAGACGGTATTACTTCAAATTTGGTTTTATCAAACTGATATGCTGGAAGCACGACTTCTACCTCTGTGTTTAGCAACAAACCTTTGCACCAAACTTATAATACCATTTCTAAGTGAACTATGTAGCGCATTCAAAACTGAAAAACACATCAAATTGCTTTTTTGTGGATGTAGTATTTTGAGATGATGTGTTGTGATAAAGTTGTCGACTTGCCAACTTGTTGTTGTTGCTGTTGCCGATGTTATTATACTCAATTTGATTTTGTAAGGTGTTTATTTGTTTTTCAAAATTAATAATTTTTCAGTAATGGACCTAATTGTCTATACTGTTTTCATTTGTTATTGTTTACAAAGTGTTTTGCGTTTTTAAAATGTTTGTACAACAAGGGGGCGTCTGTGTGTGATGGTTTATTTCTTTCAAAGCGCAGGTACTAAGTGTGAGCTAATTATGCTGGTTTTGTAAGTGTTTTGATTAAATATATTGTATTTTTTAAATAACTTGCTTACTTTTTTTTGGTTCTCACGCTTATGCATTGAGAGATTTTACATTTCAAAGACTGTTATTCATCACAATGAGCGATGAATAAAGCAAATTCAGTTTTGTGTCGAGTAACAGGTCACTTTTTTACAGAATTTGAATGCGTAAATAATGAGTTCATATATGATTCTTGGTTACACCCAACATTCTTCTTCAAGATCTTCATTAAAAACATCTGTGATGGGTGGGCAAACGAAGTTTAAACTTGGACAAATGTGGGATAACGTTGAACAAACGAACTTCATTCAACGAAAATAAAATTTCTTGACAAAATCACGCTCTGACGATTGTCCCTATTATGAATAAATTTGCGGTTGTAATTCTAAACAATAACCGCAAATATTTTCAAACGCATTTATGTCACAAAATATTTATTTAAAAATTAAACAAAAAAATTGTGGTTTTTATTTAAAATTGGTTTTAAATTATTTAATTAATTATCTCCAAATCTGTTTTTGTTTACTACCCAAAAGTTCTTTTCTTTTCCAAATGACAATTACACGCAAATTCTTCTACATTTCGAAACGATTTCGATAGAAATTGTCAACAAATTTTGCTAAATTTATGCAAACAAATTCTTCAGCTGTCAAAATTTGGGAAGACTAATTAATTCAACGATCCGATCCATTCAACCTAAAGACATTCAGCGTTATGGCATGTGACAAGTGCAGACAATTTAGCATGCTAATGAAGTGCTGAGTGATTGATTTAATTAGGCATTTTGGGAATTCTCAACTGAAGACGCTAGATCCGGCAAGCGGTATTTTTTTTATTCTCTAATAACCTTTATGGCTGTCAAAACAGTTATCAAATTGAATTTGTATCTTCAAGATACAATATATGACGCATTATAAAAAATGTAGTTTTTATTAAATTTTCTAAAATAACACTTAAATAAATAGCTTACCATGAACTTTAGCGCATGAGATACATAGATAGATAGATAGATAGATAGATAGATAGATAGATAGATAGATAGATAGATAGATAGATAGATAGATAGATAGATAGATAGATAGATAGATAGATAGATAGATAGATAGATAGATAGATAGATAGATACAGCTGAAAGCAATAGATACTTAGATACTTTTAGATACTTATTTACTTGCATTCGCTGTGCATGTGTCGCAGATGTTAATTACTTTAAGTGTTTGCAGCTAGGTGGAGAGGAAATTTAGAAGAAGCGTTGCTAATTCACATGAGAAATTCCCGCGTTTGATAAAGTGTTTGAGCTCCCATCATACAATGCAATATTTAAAGTAGCTAGAAAGAGGAGTAGCTCATGAATTAAAGATAGATAAACTAACAACTATTTTAAACGTGTTTCTTCTTAGCTAGCTTATTGTTCAGAATACTGTTCTGACTAATGACAATTAAATTGTTTTGGAAATAACATTCAAGAGCACACTGTTGAGTTTAAGGTGAAGTGAATTTCAAATGCGCTTTATATTCAGAATATTCAGAAATTTTAGCCAATTTTATAGTATGTAGTATTATTGGGTTGCAGGCACCCCATCTACCCAATAAAGCTTACAAGATTCTTCGGATTTGATGTTCGCACATTGCTGACTGTCAGCTGGTACTGCTTCTCGTATTTAAACCACATATTAGACAAGGCTGTGCAATCTTCCAATATGTTCCGGGAACTACTCGATGTCTAGGCAGCATCTACAATAACTATTTTGATTAGAAGATTTTTTGAGGCTGCAGTTAAAAACTCGTACTTTTCCGCAGCACAATGCAAGCCTTCGCTCTGTTCTCGCAATATGAAACTAAGGGTTTCTTAACCTGTCTGATACCCTTACAGTTTTCCTAGAATTCAAACCTGGCTATATTTTGTTTCATTTAAACCTTGGACTCCAAAACAATTTAACCGTCTCGTTACCTAGTATTTTTGACCGGATACCCAGTATATAGTTGAACCTGCCTAGATTGTTATGTTGTTCTAGGCATTCCAATACTACGTGAGATGTAACTGCTATATAAGCATGTTGATTTTTATGAAGTGTTGTCTTTACGACGTATTTAGGCCTGTTATGTTTATGCACCAGCTTCTGCAAGGTTTTGAGCATAAACGAGGTGAGACTTATCGGTCTGAAGGACTTGTAATGAAATGGATTTTTCGTACCCGCTTTCAGAATGAAGCCTTCCTTTGCTTCCCTCCAGCAGTTCGAAAGGTATCCGATTAATATATCCACCCTCATGTGGTTCTCCACCATTTTCCTTAGACTTATCGGCTTAAAGGACTTGGGATAAAAGGGATCTTAATTACTTGCCTTCTGTTTAAAGACACCCTTTGCTTCTCTCCAGCAGCTCGGAATGTATATGAGTGTCATGTTACTTCTAAAGATCTTTACAAAGAAGTTCATGCCCTTATATAAGTGGGCAAGAAATATGCCACCTATTCCGGAATACTTTTACGGTTTAAAGGTGCTTATGGCCAATCTTACCCTATCTTCAGAAGAACGTATGTCGCTAGCAACATTCTAGTTTACCTTCATGGGATTGTGTTGCTGATAGTGCACATGCGTATTTACTTCAGCTATTATAGTGCAGTCGGATAAATGATAATCGAGTAGAATGTGAACCTTCTGCTATTAGAGTGCAGTCGGATAAATGAGAATCGAGTAGAATGTGAACCTTCTGCTATTAGAGTGCAGTCGGGTAAATGAGAATCAAGTAGAATGTGAACATTTTGCTCCTCTTCTTCTGTGAATGTTACATTCGATTTAAAGATAGTCCAGACACAGTTTTGAATCTATTTAAATAGTCTTCATTTTTTCAGTTCCCTGTTCCATCAGGGCGTATCTTTGGAAGACCTTATTTCTGATGATATGCATCAACGATTTTCTTATTACAACGCCCTACCAATAGTAAAGTATTGAAAGTGCACAAGAGCATCTACATCCTTTATGTTGCTATTCCTGCTAGTCAGTCACCTGGGCACCTGTGTTTCTCAATTTCTCCAAGTTCCTTTTTAAATATTTTTCATATTGTTTCCAATTAGTGCGCCTGGGATTACTAATACGTCTGCTAAATTCATGTGGTCGGACATTGAAAGTTCTTCTTATACTCTTCTGTTGTCTATGTAACCTCCTCAATATTGTTTGGTACAAATGTTGCCGTGTTCACTTTCAATTGTATGTCTAAGTTATTATTTAATAAGAATTCAAGAAGGTACTCACCCCTTTTGTTTATGTCAGTACTGCCCCAGACAAGGATGTGTGCTTTGGCATCGCATTCAACTACCCGTTGGTTGCAGTATGTGGCAAGGTCTTTTTGAGGAACTGCTAGAAATCAAGCCATTGGTTTCGGCTAGATTTCTACCATCATCATCTCAAATGGTGCCTTGCATACAAAAACTTTCAAAATACCAGTTCCAGCAAACGATAACATGCCCTTCTAAAACATTTATTTGCCACATTAAAAATAATCAATTGCAAATTAGTTTAATACCAAACTTCCCACATTGGTAGCTCTAAGTACCTCCGCCACGAGTTACTTCCTACTCTTTATGAGTATCAAAAGACTCCAGTCTTCAATTCTTTTGACGCATTCTAAGTATAATTTTTTTTCTACAAGCACAACAAAGATACAATTGACATTAGCCTCACAGATAAAAGATTAAACAAATACAATAGACAAGACCTCCTTCCGCGTTTATTTGATATTGTTTTTTTTTTGTTGTTAATTTTTGCAAAACTTGTTTAACACAATTTTAACATAAGCATAAATTAGCAAGACTTCGTTTTCTCTGTTTTTTTTTTTTTTTTCATCAAACAATACTGAAAGAGACAAAATTCTTTTGCTCACACACCCAATTATTGTAGAATTATTTGACAAAAAAAAAAATAATGATTATTCAAATGCGCAAAAAATAACATTCTAAATTAATTGTTTTTTAATATGTACATTAAATTTACAATAAAAAAAAAAAAATAAAATGTATTGTTTGAGCGTAGGCAGTACATGAAAATAAATTGTATCGTCAAATTGATTGACTGCACCTTAAATTCGAAACAAATTAAAGATAAATATGAAGAAGCTATAATTTTTTTGACAACAAATTCGAATGTTTTGAATTGTGCAACCTTCATTCGCTGAAAATATTATAATTAATATTAAAAACGTTTTCGTCGTTTACATTTTATTTAATTGTAGACCTTGAATGCACTTGATTTTGAATTTTTATTAATTTTATTATTTGCGAAAAACACCCACGCAAAAACTTTTGTAACATTGCAGTTATTGAGTTAATAAAATATTAAGTTCAGATAGGTTTCAATTTGGAAGTGCAAACTTCCAAATTTTAGTTTCATTGAAGCTAATGACTTCAGTTTTTTATGGAGAATACCCAAATAATACCCAAGTAATGCATTTTGAATTTTAACTTCTGGAGATAGCTTAAGAAAGAAAGTATCTAAGTAGCCTTGTAATAGGTCAAAAATTGTTACTTATAATTGACACTGGCAAAATGGAAAGGTAGAATTAAATGCATACTGATAGATTAAATGAGCCTGCAAAAGCTCCTCGTTTAGTTTTCGTTTTTTCCGTTCACAGTTACAAAGTTGTACTGGCTTATATAACATCTGTCGAAATAATGTTGAAGTTTTGTTGAAGTTATACTTCGTCAGCTCTTGTCCAGTTTTCAAACCATCAGCGGTGCACTGCTTAGACACTTATGTCATAATTATTTAAGTTCAGATTTCTTTATAGGTTCTGGAATCTTTAGTTAGTTAGGTGAGACTTGACTCGTTGTTTGAGGAATGGTTGTTGAGTCATTAAAATAGAATGGAGAATCATGTGAATTGATCCTCCTTCCTTCCAATGAACAATTGATATTCACCATAAGCATAGAAAAGTCAATATAATTGTCGAATGTTTTTTTTTTACGTAGGACTTTCTCGAAGTTAGCAAGAAGAAAAGGTATAGCAAGTTAAATCAAGAGAAGCAATGATAGAGCAAATCGAGCGAGTAATACCATAAAAAATTATTTGTCGATAAGAAGCAACGAGTTGAAGAAAGTTAGAATCAAGAGGCTGGTGAGAAACAAGGAATTTTTGACATCAATTACAAAAAATAAACGAGGCAAACAATATATACAAACAGAAGAAAACTATATATAAAATAATCAGGACATTTGCAGTGCGTATGCGATAGACTGTATTTGTTTAAACAATATTTAACCAAAATTAATGTAGCCTAGGTAAACTTATACTCAACAGATATGATTACAGGTGAAGATCTTAACGATATGATACGACTTTTTACAACTCACTGAACGAAGATCAGATAACAACAGTAACCGGGCTCTGCATACTTCCTTGTCTCATCAGTAGCACTTTTAGACCTTGTCTTGTGCTCGAATGGTTCTCTTGTGAGCTATACTCTTCTGGCTGTACTGGTGTCTCGGGTGTACATCAAGGGAGTCATCATTTCTAGTAAACAGTTTATATCTCCCAAATAGTTGGACTACGTTTCTTATTCTTTTGACGACCTCATATCAAATGTTGGGAATGTATATTGTCGTTTATAGATCCTCTTGTAGTACAGTATGTTTTTTAAGGGTGTGCCGGAAGCTGATGGATCACCATTGGATTTGTTTAGTGAGCAAGTTATTGTGGCAAAATAATAAAGTGTTGAAAAATTGGATATCCAGGATGCAGTTTCTTTAATTTTGTATATGGCTATTTCCGCATTACTGCTAGTTTCGGTGGTACAGGCCAAAAGGTTACAAATTTACGCCAAAAAACTTTCAAATTAAAATGTTGTTTAGAGTCATCCGCTAACATAGTAAAACGTTTATCACCACTGAATTCAGTGTACCCAAAACAAGTAAAATATACGTAGTACATATCTCACGAACTTCTAGCAAGCTGACTACAACAGTGAAATCAAAAGACTTAGACAACGAACTCGTTGCAACTTCGCATAATAAATATTTCATAGATTTTTCATAAGTTCCACTGCATTATATATGCATATAAATAAAATATTTCTTGTCGTCAAAGAAAAACCACAATATCTCCTAATTTATTTACACTAGAAAAAAAAATCCATAAAAATACATTAAAACAAAAACACTGTAACTAACATTAAATGTTTTCTTGGCGTTTGTTTTCGAAATTTTAGCAACTATGAAACAGACCAAAACAAGAAAATATCTATTACTATCTACCACTACGTAAATAACGAAATATATTGAGTATTTTCAACGTCAATCAACGACAATGACACTTAAATTGCCACAGACAACAACAACATTTAACAATAACAACAACACTACGAAATCATTGTCGCCTATGTGGAGGGCTTCTGCATTTTTTTTTTTTCGTAGTATTTAACTAACAAAATATAAAAAACACTGCTTAAATTTTTTGCATGCATGCTTTAATTGGTTTTACTTGGTTGCCGGTTGTTTGGTTTATTATTATGTGACTTACACAATTTTGCACAATACTATGTGACTTCAAATAACCAAAACAGATACAATTCAAAAACCAAACAAACAAAACGTACTGCTTACATTTTTCAGATTCTAATGAAACACCCTTTCCATTAGAATTACAACCGCCCTTAGTAGATGATGTCAATGATGCTGCAACGCGTGCAATCGATAGTTATGGCAATCCCATAGATACACTTAAACCAATTGATACACCCGATGGTAGAAAGGTTGTAAGCGCTGAGGGTTTACAATTCGAAATACCGACATATGCATCGGGCATTACAGAAATAAGAAAACCAGCGGAAGATCTATTGCCACCACATATTGGTGAGTTAAACTACTACAATACGAATAATAACAGTCAGTTAAACAACGTACAAAAAAATGAAAATGATGCTACGTACAAAAATGTGAACGATTTGCTGCTGCTGCATGATAATGATGAGTACAAAAGAGAGCAATTAAATGCGGTTGCAATGGTCAAACAAAATGCAAATACAACACCGTATGCTGAAGCAACACACTACACCAATAGCAACAACAACAACAACAACAATGCGACTACACCAACACCAACATCAACATCATCAGCATCATCATCAACATCACTACTAGCAGCAAGCGCAAATGCAGCTGATTTCACATCATTAGTTAGCACGCTCACGCCGTCGTCTGTTCATGCTCACGTAGACTCATCACTTTTGCCATCACTAACACCTAGTAAACGTTCACATAATAATTACTATAATAATGATGCACCAATAGGAGCACCACAGCAAGATGAGCTCAATAATTTGCATAATTTTATCACTACAACCATTGCAAATGAAATACCCAGTTTAGCTACTTTATTAAAATCCGAATCCTACTCTATCCCGACCACCACCACTACCAGCACCACTTCCACTAGTTTATCGTCCTCCCTAGTACCTTTGAGTAGTGGTAATTTTAATTATCCTGGTATACGACAAGATATAGAAACATTAAATCGTTTAGCTGCAAAATACAATAAACCAATTCCCACCATAATAGATCCCATTGCTGTGGCTTTGCCGAATACGGCATCAACAACAACAACAACAACAACAGCAACATCAGCATCAACTGCACCATTCGCTACATCCTTCAGTGCACACATCGTCAATTCACCGACAACAACTACAACAACAATAAGCAGTGCAGACGCTAACCAGGCCGTGGAAATTGAGCAGGCAAATTTGGTGCATCTACAACAGCAGCCGACGACGACGACGACAACACAACATCAAGAGGCTAGCGAACATGCACCACAAGTTTTAGCCGCTGATAGTGTTACATTGCCTGATTATATACTAGCCTTCAATGATCCAGATATAGCAGGACCAGTGGCCTGGACACCAGCACCGCATGCCGAACGTTTGAATGTCATTGCTTGGGATTTATTGCCACCATATAAGACAGACGAACAGGTTGAAAACAACAATCAGGAGCCACAGATCATAACCGAAGCTAATCAAGTTCCAACAAAACATATACAGGGCGTTGAAGATCCAGTAACGCATAATATACGGCTTTCATTGAGTAGTGGCTCGGCAGCTGTAGGTCAAATAGGCGACGTTGCTAGCAATGTGGTTACAACAGAAGGTCAGGTGAGTGTTGCGAATGTAGCGGTTGAAGATGCAAACGAACAACAACGTGGACATGGTACAAATGCGCATATTGGTGGAAGTACAACACCGAGCAGCGCTTCACGTTTTGCGCAACGTAATCGTGGTACAGTATATTATAGTACTACGCCACGTGCAACAACAACACGTAGAACGACTACGTCCAGTACGACAACAACAACAAGACCGACGACGACGACAACTACAACAACCACTCGTAGACCTACCACAACAACCACAACAAGACGTACTACAACAACTAGAAGTACAACTCCTACGCCAGCTACAACACCGCTGACCACCACACCACTAGCACCACTCGATAGCGCTTATCGTCTGGAGAATGAAGAGAGCTATGCCTATACGCTACCACCATGGCTTGCTGGCGTTACTGATCCTGATTTAGATGTTGCTGTAACTTTCATAGTGCCCACCGATAATGATCAGTATAATCATACTTTGGAACGTGATCTGGAACCACCATTTGAACCGTTTGTCGATGTCAAGGATATACAACTAACACCGCCACCAACAGCAGCTACCAGCACAACCACTGCTCGACCAGCAACCAGTACAACTACGTCGCGGCATACAACCAGATATACAACAACAACCACAACAACAAGCACAACTCCACGCAGCACTTTGGCAACAACACGCTCTGTATGGATACGTGCCAATCCCACGGATACGTCTACTTCTACTACTGCAAGCACAATTTCTAATGAACCCGATAGCATTAACAATCGCTTCAACACAAACAATCATCTTGCACCCAATCATATACACAATGGCGCACAGAAACCTAACGCCGCTGGCGCTGCAAACTGGCCACAAGCCGCCACAGCTGGCAGCAGCGTTGCTAATAATAATATTGCTACTACTATTACAACAACAACTTCAACCAATACAGATCGCATAACCAATGCCGCAGAGCACACAACAGACTTGACTAAGCCAACATACGGCAAGAATCCGTTTTTGCCTAAACCCTTCGAACGTCAGTCAACCACAGCAGCTGCAGTAACTGCAACACCTTTTAGAAGCACTACGCCAAGCAGCAGCACTACCACCACAACGACGACGACGAGCACAACTACCGCTGCACCCGAAGTATATGTAAATCCCTTCAATTCCGCTACCGTACCCCCTTGGTTGCAGGACTTCGATTATGCTGATGTCGGACCCGGTGTACCATATGATCCAAATAATTTCAAGCCTGATGTAAACCCGGCATCTACTAGCAGCAGCAGCAGCAGCAACAATCAAAAGAATCCCATCAATTCCTTTAATCCCTTCCAATCCCCTAAAGGTTTTGCACATCAAACAACTGTTTCTTCTTCCACTAGTACCACCACGGTGCAAACAACACCGCAAACATCCTCTGCTTTTCCATCAAAAGTCACGCTTCAGCTTCCATCCATAGACAACAATCAAGACGCGCCAGTTGAAGCTGAAGATGGTCTACCCACACGCGTACTCATACCGCCTGCAGATACTTTCGAAGCGGATACCACTGTTGTCATTGGAGCAGCCAATAATAAACACAGTGCCATTGCAACGCCAACTTCGACACACAACTTCCACCATATACCAGCTAGCAGTACAAGTAGTACATCTAATCCCAATGCATTTGCAGCACAACTGGAGCCACAAACCGAGCCAACATTACCGCCATTGACCATCAGTGAGGAAAACTTTCCACCATTCCAGAGTAATGATGTCGCCGCGCAGAAGTTTGAGTACACAAAGAGCGAGGAGGGTAAGGTGATAACAACGCCCATACAAGCACAGGGTACAGCAGCACAACAGCACAAGGGTAAGTAGTATTACTTAGACAAAATTTTCAACCATAAACTACTTTACCTACAATATTTCTTCAACTTATAGATTACAATACGAACAGCCAAACAAGCTCCGCTACATTTGGTGCCACCGCCAGCACCAATTCCGTATCCTCCACACCAAGCATCAATGCTGATGGCAAATATGTTGGAGGTTTCGGTGCTCCTGCTGGTTTGCTGCGTCCACGTACCACTGCACATCCGGATATTTATGTTGCCGGTGATAACCATGATTTCAGCAAACAACATATTAAACCCAATGCACAGGGCAAATACACCGGTGGTTTTGGTGCTCCGGTTGGTGTACTTGCACCCGGTGAGAATAACTTCAGACCATTCCAGCAGCACAATACAAATACAAATGCCGCCAATCAACGCGATGACAGACAAAAGCCTGCTGCAGTAGCCTCACATCGACCAAATCAACATCAAACACGTTTCGGTGGTCCACCGGGTGTACTGGTACCCTTCGATAACGCCCAATAAGTGCACCAAATGAGCGTACGTTTTTAATGTTTAATTATAAATTATTTATGTATGTATAAAAAAAAAAAAAAAAAAATCTTTCTATTACGTGTATTTGTACGACGAAATATATTATGTATAAATATATATTCTATTTAAGTGAAGTCATTCTTAACAAACAAACAAAACAAAAAAGTAAACAATTATACGAATTTTATTATCTACGATTTTTTGATATACCTATCTATATGTACTATGTAAATTGTTCTTCACTTTATATTTACAATGAACTAAAATTACATGAGTGAGTAATTTAATAAAATTAAAGAAAAATTAAGAAATTTATGTCTTCTTCTATTTCTCATCAGAATGAGTCGATGTAAAAATGGTGAAAACGTAAGTAAGACTTGAAGTTGATGGTCTCTTAGTAAAAGTAGAGCTCAAGAACATTATTTATGTCTAAAAATGTCTTATGCAGTAGAAGAGAAACAGAGTGAGAGAGAGAGAGAGAGAGAGAGAGAGAGAGAGAGTGCAATAATGCCTACGTACACATGCAAGCAAGCACATGTTCCAGTTATTCGCCTGCATCGATGCTGCACTACCGATTTCTCCCAACACCGGTAGTGAGTACATACTTTCGGCCTAACCACCGTACATGCCCTCGAGGTCCCAATATACTAGCGATATGCTAATCACTGATCGTTAATCTTAATGATTTACTAAACTATTGGTCGTTAGTCCTTAGCTAGCGAAAAGGTTTGCAGCACTGCACCACCTAAAAAAATAAGAACTACAACAACGTCTAACGATTTACCTAACTACTGCTTGTTAGCTCTTTTAAGTATCTAAGTCGCCAATCTATCTAGTTAGCCAATCGCATAAAAAAAAAAAACTAAAATATATATTTTTTAATCGTTTTTTAAACTGCATATTGGCGGATCCAAAGAGGGCAACTCTGGAACGCAGCTAACCACACCCCCCCCCCCCATCGAGAAAATTCTGGATCCGCGAGCTATCGGCGGAACAGCAGGGATGTGCTATTTCAATTTCGTCATTTGTATCAAATCAATACCGATGTCTAATCGGTAAGTAAAAGCAAAGACACGGAATAATTAAACCAATATAAACACAAGAGTAAACATTAACTTCGGTGTAAGCGAAACTTGGGTACCATTTACACGTAGTTTCAAATTGTATACTTAGCAGCTATAAAGAAAAAAAGAGCTAAGAACCTTAATTTGTATGGGTGGTACTCCTAAAAGGGCCACCATATGAAATTTCACGTTGATATTGGCCGTAATAAAAAAGTTTTCCATAAAACAAACACTCGTAAAGGTGGATAGTTTCTATTGTAGCAAACTTGGCGAGGTAGGTACTCGGGGATTTCTTTGTTTGGTGACATGTTGACATAGGCCAAAATTTCTTCTTATATAAACTTAATTGTTGTTTTAGCATCGTTCATATAATAATATAAGTAGCAGATATCGTTATCAGCTTTCATAATATTGTGAAATGTTTGGGGGGGCTACGATAATAAATGTTCGTTTCTACTTATAATCTGAACATATTTAACTGAACTGCGCACGATTATAATGATCTGGTAGAGTCGCTGTAGTACAATAAAATAAAAAAATAAAAAATGAATAAGTAAATTCTGTTTAACAGAAGTTTTGCTACTCTTCAAACGCATCGAAACTAAGAAAAGGTTGTTTTTTTTCCATTAAAATAGATAAACTTTGTTTATTTGATAATTTTTAATTAAAACTATGTAAGTAATTTTTGTTGGGTATATAATTTAGGTAACTGAGTTTATAGAGAATATCAAAGAAAATTTCAAGAAAATCTGGGACATATTAACAGACGAACGTGACTAAGTCGAACCTCTCGTTAAAACACTTTATGTACTTTATGAGGACTCACTCAGAAGCCCCTTTTAGATGTTACAAATTTTGCGATAAAACTAATATACGTCAAGATGTGCACAATGCTTATCAAAATACGTACAAAGTAGCGATACAGATCGATAAAAATTTCCATTGCTTTGTTGGAAAAATAATTTTAATTGTTGTAGAACCAACAGGGCCGTCTTTATGTTGTATGTCTTTATAAGTTACTATAAATATTTAAGAAAATCATTTAAAAACCTGCAAATTGTGACGGTGTGCTCCGAGATAATTGAATATACAAATATATGATGCAGAAGCGCTTTTGTTATTGTCTGCTTCAACATTGTTCTTCCTGATCTGTCGTTATGTCGCTAATCATAACAAACCAGCAATAAAAAGTTTCTGTTAAAAAATTAAATCTTTGCCGCGGTTAGTTTTGAATACACGACCTCACGTTTGCCAGCCCGGCACATGACCAGACACGCTACTGTAGCTTCAAGCGATGTCATGACCAATAGCAGCTAATAAATATCAGAGATGAAAAACAAATGCAAAAAATCGATCAACAGTGTGTCTCGTCATGTACATTTTATGTACGCGTGTTATAGCTTGTTATCGTGATTTTCATTCAAAATTTGGCTGCATTTCTTTTTTACAATTTGTTACAAGCACAGACGACCAAGTGCAATATAAATTTGAAAAGACGGCCAACTAAGAAATATGTATCTCGAGACACACTGTTTGCCTTTTTAGTGACTGTGAAAAGTATGCATATAAGAAACAAAGAGTCGTACTGTAGGCGTGAGATTCAAATAAAATTGAGCTGCATATATACATAGGTATAAGGGCAGTCTATATACATGGATTGATGTTTCTAGTTCTTACATATAATCTCTGAGATATCTGTGTTCATACGCTCAGACAGACGGACGGACATGGTTATGTTCATACAACCCTTGATGGTGTTCAAGAGTATACATATGTACATCTATATTTTATGGAGTCTGCCATGCCACCTTCTGACTTTTACATATATTAAAAAACATGTATAAAAAAATGAAAGGAAACCTATATATAGCGTAAGTCAGCCCTGAATAAGTTTCTCTTTTCTCTCTGATCTTGAAACTCTAACTGATAAAATGGGTTAGTCAAGAGGTTACTATCGATTTATACTTATTTACTTGTTATTTGTTTATATTATGTAGCACCTTATCTTCTCATTTCTTTGTAACATTAACTCTTATCTGCTCAGTCGGCTGTCTATGGCTATACAGTCTGGCACGTTTAGCGTACACAGATTAAATTTTGAATAGATAACAGAGCGTATATAATCAACTTGCTAATAATTTTAACTTTCAGTAACATTTCGAAAGCGTTCGTGGTTATTTTCTAATAAGGTTGGTGTAAATCAAGGATTCAAATCATCTTTAATGTTTACGGATTATTACTTCTGAATAATAAAATAAAAAATATATAATAGAAAACTACTTTATTTAATTAACCATGTAAACTTCCTAAAATGTGTAATAATTTTCGGTTCTGAAGAAAAACATTTGCATAAAAAAGTATACAGTGAATTAAATTGTAGATTGAGTTTAAACTACATCCTATTCTGGTTAAGAACCACTATCAGTTTTTTTTTTTATATTCACAGTGCATACTATTAAAAAGTACTTTGTAGAAAATAATACCCATTTATGTACTAATTTTTAAAAGCATTTGATTAATGAACATAATAAAATAATGTAATTAAACAGATTAGTTTAATTTTACTGCGTGTGTTTGCTGTCACTGTGAAAAGTGTAATACATTATCTAAATTTTTAATCTGTTTCGCTTGAACCCAACAGCAAAAAATATGGCGCTAACCGAGGCGTTAATTGTTATCGCCAGTCTACTGGGTGCCATTTACTTCTGGAGCAAATATAATCAAACATATTGGAAGCGCAAGGGCATACCATACATTAAGCCATCATTTCTCATAGGCAATACTAAAGAAGCTTTTAAGCAAGAAACTAATTTTGGTTTGCATTTATCCGATATCTACAATGATCCCGCAATGGAAAATGAGGCCGCAGTTGGTATCTATACGCTGCACAAACCTACCTTGATTATACGCGATAAAGAACTGCTGAAATCGATATTAATTAAAGATTTTCAAAAATTCTCAAATCGTTATGCAAGCTGTGATCCACATGCTGATAAACTTGGCTCGACTGCACTCTTCTTTCTGCATAATCCTGCTTGGAAGGAAGTACGTACCAAATTGACGCCAGTCTTCACGAGTGGCAAGGTCAAGCAAATGTATCCGCTGATGTTGGAGGTATGTCATAAATGTCATAAAAAAAAAAAACTAGAAACTACATTTTATAATTTTGCTATTACAGATCGCCAACGATTTGGAGTTGCATTTAAAGCGCAATTTGAAATCATCCACTTCATTTACCAGTGATATCAAAGAAGTCTGCGCCTCCTTTACCACCGATCTGATTGCCACAATAGCTTTTGGTGTGCGCGCTAATAGTCTTGAGAATCCCAGAGCCGAATTTCGTGAACAGGGACGCAAAATCTTTGATTTTACACTGTGGCGTAGTATTGAAACTGGTGTTTCATTTTTCTTACCAAAATTGGTAACACTGTTCCGGGTGAAATTCTTTCCAAAAGAATTTTCTCAGTTCATGCGAGAAACCATCCGCTATGTAATGCAAGAACGTGAATCGAGCGGCACACTGCGTAATGATTTAATCGATATTTTAGTGAATCTCAAGAAGGAGGCTGCTTTGGAACCGGAAAAGAAACATTTCGCCCAAGATTTTGATTTTCTGGTAGCACAGGCAGGTTCTTTCTTTACTGCAGGCTTTGAGACATCCTCATCGACAATGACTTTTACTTTATACGAATTATCGGGAAAACCAGAGCTACAGGCACGTTTGAGAGCTGAAATCCATGAGGCTCTAATTGCAGAGCATGGTAAACTTTCCTATGAAAAAATACAATCGTTGGAATATCTTTCGATGGTTGTCGATGAAGTTTTACGCATGTATCCCGTACTACCCTTCTTGGATCGCGAATATGAACGTCAAGCGAATGAGGAATTTACACTGAAGCCGCACTATGACTATAAACTGGAGCATGGTACACCTATTTTCATACCAGTCTATGGTATACAACGTGATGCTAAAGTAGGTTAAATTTATTTATATACGAATTTAAATTTTTATTATTATATTATGCAATTTCAGTACTGGCCTAATCCGCATAACTTTGATCCTGAACGGTTTTCACCTGAGAAGAAAAAGTCTATTGATCCCATGACTTATATGCCCTTTGGTGCGGGCCCACGTAATTGCATTGGTAGTCGCATTGGTCTGCTACAGGCTAAAATTGGCTTGGTGCACTTCTTTAAGAATCACCATGTACGTCGCTGTGAGAAAACCATAAATGAAATGAAATTCGATCCCAAAGCGTTTCTGCTACAGTCTGAAGCTCCTATATATATGGATATTATTAATGATCGTTTGTATGATGATAAAGTTACTGCGTATTAAATTTTGTTATTATTTTATTTCGATTTTTGTTTGTTTAAACTTTTAACTGATTTTTGTATTTTATTTATGATTTAGGGTATCTAATATACTATATAAACATATTGAAGCTTTCTGACCTATTGATATAAACCATCAAAACAACGTAATCTTATCGATTTTAGTTGTTTAAATATTTGTTCAGTTGGAACGTTTTGAAACGTCACACTGAAAAAAAAAAACTTAGTAAATCAGTCCTGTCAGTATTCTTAGTTGGTTCCTAACTAGTTGGAGTATGGTTTTCAATTTGCTCGGGTTGTAACCCCCTATAAGTAACTTTGCTAGTCTTAGTACTTGGCTCATAGCCCAGTGTTGTTTTTTTCTCCTATATTCGTCTCCTTTGGATTACTTCCAATATAGTACAATATGTCTCCAGATGCCACAATATAAGCGTTGCCGCTGCTGGGAAGCTTGTTCATCTGGGAAGCTTGTTCATCTGCTCATTTCCTGAAATATTGTTGTGATCCGGTACCCACAGCAGAGAGACCCTTTTGTGCTCACCGAGTTCTTCCAATAGGCCATTTGTTTCAGGCAGTGCCTTCCAGCCTGGCTATCTGTTAGAATTGCAATGTCACAGTTGTGATAGCCTTTATTTGGGTTGAACTTCGCACATCTGATTATTGCACACATTTCTTATTGGAAAATACTGGTGTTTTATACCATTGACTCCCACTTATGAGTACTAGGGTTTGTGCTGCTAAACGCATCCAATTTTTTGATTAAATAAAACTCTTGACGATAATAATGCAAATTTGGTTTCAGAGTAAGGTGTTCGAGTGAGATGAAAGTAGTACGCCCTCACTTCTTTTAATGCGCAGAGAAAGCAAAAACCGTTAACCTTTAGTTTTTCAACACAAGTTACTTTCATTTAAAACTTAAAATCGCTTATAATTCACAACTAGTTTTAAAGTGCCAATACCAAAAAAAAACTTCATCAATATTTTTCAACCACTTATTTTAACAAGTACAAAATAAACAAAATAATCTAAAATATAAGTAGCAACACCACCTTAAGAACTCAACAAGTGTCAACTAAATTATGTCTACACGCCCCATAGAATTTGCTATCTAATTTCATTGCATGCACAGCTAATACGTTGGCACAACAAACAAACAATCTAATCGATTACAAATTGATTAGATTCGTGTAAATTTATGCAAGCAAACACAAAAAAGAAAAAAAAAACTACATAAGAAAAAACATTTTTCAACACAATTAGAATTAGTAAGTATGTAAAAAGCTGTAAGTTAATAATGTGCAAATAAATAAACGACTTGTGACAAAACATACCTATACACATGACCTGAAAAGTTTCGGGAACAGAGTGCCTAATGCCTGCAACAACCCACTTACATACGTAAATGTAGATGTTATAATTTAATGTCAACGTTAAAAGTAAGCAAACAAAACCGAACTCTAAGCAAAAAACAGCTGTAAAGAGTAAACACCATCGATAGGCTATTTTCCAAAGGAATTCTATGGTGTTCCGAAAAACTTTCAACCCAAACCACTTTGAATGAATACAAAACAATAAGAAAATATCGACTCACCGCGAAGTCTACTGCAAATAAATGTTCGGAGAACACGCAAATATATTTGTACCTGCCTGCAGCAACACTCACCCACAGTTACGTATGTATAAGCTCATATTTATATTTATTATTGTACTACTATAAAAACAATACAAGAAAATTAATAGCAATTTGCATATTTTTCCATAAATAAATAAAAATTTATCAACCTCTCCGTATGCATTTTTTCTTATGTATGCCAATATCCTTGTTACAATTTCTTCACCAAGAAATCATTATTAAAGCGAAGGACGTCTGTGTTTTGTTTTATTGATTTGCAAAAAAAAAAATCGCATTTTTTTTTTTTTTTGTGATGATTCGGTTTGCTCAAATCAAATGCCTTTAATTAACTTAGTTTGCAACTAAACTGATTTGTACATTCATTCATCAAAAACTCATTATAAAGCGTTGTTTGCGTGCGCGAGGCTTAAATATTGGCGTAGAGTAGCTGGTTGCTGTCTTTTTGTGGTTTTGAGCTAATTGTGCGTGACTCGTTTCGAATACTCTTTAATACTTTTCAGAAGCAAAAACCAATAATTTGGCTTACAGTGCGTTGTAACAGAGTGAATGAGCCGTAATTTTATTCATGACCATTTTGAACACTCTCTTCCAGGTTTTTTCTGAGGGAGAAAACATTTCAAACTTATTCCAGACTAATAATATGTATTCTTTTTTCTTTGTAATGCGAAATCAGCTGGTTTAGTATGGCTTTAGCGCGTTTACACATTTTAAATAGTTTTTGCCATTCACACATAAATACTTCAATTAGTTTATCGAACAGTTGTGTAAACAAAAATAGTCATAGCACACTTTAAAGTGTGGAATAACTTATTATAGCTCAGCTAGTGCTCAGTTTACAGAAGTGTATACTGGTATATGATTCTTCAGCATCGGTAGACGAGTCGATATAGATATATCACTCTAACCGTCCGTCCTACTGTCTATTTAAACAAACCGATCTTGGAAACTATAAGAGATAGAGACTTCAAATGTAAATATTTATATTATTATTCTACCTTTTCAGATAACTAGCATTAAATGAACATGCCAACCCCTCTTTAAGTTATAGCTCCCATACAAACCTGGCCTCCATTTTTAGTTTTTTTGAGCAAATTTTTTTGGTTTTGTTGATATTTTCACTAAAAACGCCAAATTTGATGTATGTTACCTAAATTCTAATAAAATACACAGCATATGACCAGATTGGGCTAGTATAAGAGGTAGTCTCCATATAAATTAGCTCTCCATTTTTAAGTTATTGTATAGTATATTTTTGTTTTTGTTCAAAATTAGACTAGAAATACCAAATATGGCGTATCTTACAAAAAATATTTCATATATGCCCCGATCGGACTACTTTAAGCGGTAGTCCCATGCAAACCTGTTCCCTGTTTCTGAGTTTTTGTATGCACATTTCGAGGGCTGGCACAGTCGACTGCAGCGTTCGTTATACTTTTTATTTTAATGAAAGCATAATACTTAGGGGCTACGTAATAACACAAGTTTGGAGCAAAAAAATGAAAACTTACTCTTAAACGTTTTTAGAGTAATTTGACTGTGCTAAAAACGAAAAACATACTGCTTTTTTATTCTTCGTATTAAGACTGTCTATGAAAAATGGATACACTGCGATAGTTTAAAGAGTTCAAATCATGCGAAGCCGAATACGCAAGTTTGCAAACTCATGCTCTTCACTATCAAATACAATGAAAGCGTCTTTGTGAATCGCTACTAATAACAATTAATGTGTCTGAGCATAGTATTGGAGAAAACACCTGACCTGGCTGTGCATCATTATCGTAATTACGAGGATACCAAAAACTGAGTTGATTCATGGATAGCATCTCAAGAAGAATTGTTCTATCTACGTGGAAACCATATGCTACCCGAAAGATGGAACAACGTTGTGCATGGAGTATATCTTGAGTAATTCATATGTAATCATTTTTCACAATAGAACCTGATGACTGAATTTACTGCCAAATTCCTGCATTTTTCATTAATTTAAAATATCGAGTCAAAATGGGATTCTTGGAATAATGGAGTTATTTGTTATCGAATAAAAGTACTCAAACATGAAAAATTTATGAATTTCGTTAACAACATTTGCTTGAAATTTGAACTTTCATCAGCTGTTTAAATATAATCTGATTTAAATAAAATCATACACAAATAACCGTTATACGTATTTAGGTGAATGACCCAAAATGAGAAAAACAATCAGTATATTTTTCGCTTTCAACGCACTAGAATTACTCTAAAAAAAGTAAGAGATAGATTTTTTAGACGAACTTCAAGATAAAATAGCTGTCACTGTCAAAAAAGTGGTGTATACATTAGAAATGCCCGCTCATCCGAATCGCCCAAAAATTATTGAAAGTTTTTCTTTTGCATTTGCATTTAGTTTTGCTTATAATGCCTATATTGCATATATATACTATATAATGACACACTACAATATTATATGTAACTTGAGAAAACGTTTCTAATATTCAAATGGTGTCTAAATCGGTCTAATGGTTGTAGTGAGTCGCTAAGTATAATTCGGAGTATAAGATTTCGACTTGCATGCCACTAACCTAACCTAAGTTTCTACATTATTAACTTCTCCGAAAAAAATTTTTTAAACTACTTACATCCAAAAAATACTAACAGACTTTTTATTTTTATATTAAATTATTACTGGCTCGCGGCCAATTTCCGACAACTCTGTCAGATCTGATTATGGTATCATTTTTTGCTGCTTCCTGTTTTTTGTTGTCGAAGTTGTTTCTATGTTCAACGAGCAGAAAAAGTAAACATTTTTTTTTATCAAGAAGGGCATGTCGAGTTATTAATACAAGTTTATTGAAGTTTATTAGTGCTTGTCATCGCATGCAACCAAGAATGAACTCAAACTCTAATTCGAGTCCTCTGTACCTAAGAAACTCGGCGCATGTCGTTGCGCACATTTGGAATGCATTGTTTCGAAAGGAGTTGAGTTGGGGTACAAATATGAAGCAAAACCACAGCAGAAAAGTTTCATTCTGATTTAGTTGTCGAACGAAACAAAATTCAGTTGTAAATTGTTATTAGCGGGAGACAGACGCAAATCGTTGCAAAGAAGTAATTTTTTTTTTTTTAAAGAAATACATATATAAAATAAATTAATAAACGAAATATATGAACAAAAAAAAAAGTCTAATAAATTAATGCAAATGTGAAAAACTGAGAACAATATGTGGAAAACCTAATAAATAAATAAATTACATAAAATAATTATAATAACAAATAACTAGGTTTAATTTTTAAGCGTGACAAAGAAGTGTTCTAATAAATGCAACTATTTACTATTTACCTAATTTAAACCTATAATAAGCCAAATTAGTTAAATTTATAAAGATTATAATTCGAAAATGCCGCGTAAAAAGTCCAAAGTCGATACAATCGAAGAAATCGAAACGAGCATAAAGCTTCTCTGTGACCAATCTAACAATCACATGAAGGTTCGTGAATACGATAAAGCTTTGGCTGGCTACAATCAGGTAAGAAATTGTTAGCATAGCAACATACAACAAATACATTTTGTTTAAAAATATCTTATAAATAAATAGTTAGAGTTGAAAATCAGTTTGTCATGCTAAAGTCTATGCTGACTATAAAGATTGAATTGGATGGCATATAATTTGTTTCTGCGGCCCAGAAAAACTTCATATAAAACCAGACAGGAGACAGCAGTCGAGATAACCTGTGTATCTGTCTACGGTCTTTATTTGAACCATAGATTAGTATGAAGGCTATATTCTATAGTGGTCCGATCCTGACCTATTCGGCATATTATATTAGGATTGATGTAAAATACAAAAAAATTTTATACCATTGACACATAGTGTGAAATAGTATTATCAGCTTGTCTAAAAGTGTGTAACGCATTAAAGGAAGCAACGTAGACCCCATAAAGTATATATGTATATTCTTGCTCAGCTCGACAAGATGAGTCGATCTAGCTATGTATGTCCCTCTTTATATCCATCTGAATGTTGGTTTGGGCACAAATTTTTACGTTAATCAGTTGGTAGTTAGAGTTCTTTTTATTGCAGTCAAATCGAGTATTCACACTGAAGTTCCACGCCCTTTTTTTTGGAAAAACTCCATACAAACATCCGCCCACTTTCGACTTTTTGTAAAATTGCAGTCAATATCAACTTAAAACTTTAAATTGTAGTTTCTTATGAACGTACGCTTCACACATGGATATGATCCCGCCACTTTTTAGGGTAGCTCCCATATAAACCACCTGCTCACTTTTGAATTTTTGTATGGAAAACATTTTTATTACAGTCGAAATCAACTTGAATTTTGATATCGTGGCTTTTTATGGACAAAGGTTTCACATAAATATGAAGGTAGGTATTCCGCCTACTTTTATAGGTAGCCCACATACAAACCCACCGCCAAATTTTTGTACGGAAATATTATTTATTGCACCCAATATCAACTTTAAATTTGATATGATTGCTTCTTATGGACTGACGATTCGCCATAGACCTCATAAAGTATATATATTCTTGATCAGCTCTACGACACGATCTAGTTATGTCCATCTGTCTGTCCATCTTTCGGTTTTTTTAAGAAACCCAGCAGTAAAATAGTCAAATAGAGTATCCATATTGACATGCCACGCCCACTTTTTAGGGTTACCCCTATACAATCCACTATACAAATTCATATGAATGATATTAGAGCTTTGATTAAACCGAAGTTAACGTTAATTTTCTTGTTTTTGTACAAAATGTTGGCAGATTTGTATGGGAGCTATCCCTTATAGTGGAATTTGCATGTCCATTTTATACAGTTTATCTGCTTATAGATTAGAAGAATCTAAATATCTGAATATTTATCTAAATATTTGATGGTTCCATCTCTAATAGTTTCCTTCTTGGTATTCACACAGACAGTCGAACGAACAGACGGGCATGGCTATATAGACTCAGTTTTTCAATACTGATCAAGAAGTGCTCCCGAAGTACCCGAAATTTAGAAAAAAATATGTTTATTTCTCTACAAAGTCTCCTTTTAGCATGTGCATATTACCCAGCGATGTTCTATAGTTTCAATACCTTCTTTATACTGCGAAGAGTAGAGAGAAAAGTGTAGAACTCCTCAAAATAGCCATTAATCGCTATTCTACATGTCTTCTATGGATATGTACCTTCCCATTTTTCTACAACCCACCAGAAATTCATAAAGCACCTCAACGAAATTAACACTTCTCTTGTTTCCCAAAAAGTTCTCCAAGGAATGAAACTCAGCCATGCGCTCTTCTACTTTGATTCATAATTTTCAAATAAAAAATAAAATAATGTTATTGGCCAGTCGCAAAAGACCGCCTTCTGAAGCCCCACATAAATCGGCCATTTTTAGGAGTTTTACATCGCTTTTTGGAGAGTTTCACAATTGTCATTTTATTCGAATTTAACGCCGGGTATCATAAAAATCAACCCTTAATTAGGGGGGTTTGCTTCTCACAAAGCAACGGACGTTTCAAGACTACCCAGGGAATACGTGACTAACGGAATTTTGTGAGCTGCTTGTGTCACTTGGAAAATAAACATTTTTGATCATTCTCAAAGAGCAATGTTTGTGTATACGTACGAAGTAACTCTGGAACTACTGAAACGATTTAAAAAAAAAAATGAGGCATATCAATATATTTTCTTGATACAACTATAAAAAGCTTCGGAAATAATATGATCCACAGGAAAATGGGTAATGCCATTAACACATTTCTTTAATAGACTATGAGATATTTACAGAATTCACCACATCATTATTATTCGAAACTATATTCTACATTGAAATTACATAAATAAACGTTAACCTCTAAAATTGAAATTAGGTCAAAACCACTTGTAGACATGCAATGCCCACCACCAGATTTGGTAACCAAACAATGAAACGTATGAAACATATGGCAGCGTAATAAGTTTATTCCCACTATATTCATATCGATTGATATGTGCTAGGTTTCCAGGCAACAGCGCCAATCAATTGCCAGCCAATTGTTTGGAACAAGGTGTGAAAATTTCACACTTACTTGAAAAACTTTTGTGTAAAGGAATTTGGCTGTGCAAAGGAGCAAAAAAAAAGCTAAAAAAAAATTGTGTTTTATAAAATTTCTTTGTCAATTTCTTTGGCACTAGTTAAAAATGTCCCATGTGTTAAACTTCTTAGCAGTGGATAAAGAGCAAGAGCTGCTGCAGAGTTTTCTACGCGTTGGCGTAACTGCCGATGATGAATCGGTGGATGAGCCCAAGAAAAAGAAGGGCAGTCGTCTGACAGCATTAGCATATAAGTCTACCGCAAGAGAGCGACGTTCCTCGCAGGCAGCCGGTAGAAGTGCCGAAGATCGACGCAGATCGGTGAAATTTGATGGCGATGGTGATGCCGGAGGACGCCGTGGTAATCGCATTGAGGCTGAGTTGCGTGCTATGCGCAAAAAAACCGAGGAGCAGCTGCTCAAGAAAAAGAAACCCAAGGAGAATTTCGTTGATTTCTATACTGATAAAGATCGTGCAGCTGCAGTTAGTGCGGGTGCTTTTGATATAAAACAAAGTTTACAAATCAAACAGAAACAGGATCGCAATGAGGCGTTGCTAATACCCGATGAAGCTGATATTAGTTCAATTATAGCGCTAGGGCTGAAAGAGATTAAGAATGCTAATGCCGATAATGCTATACACTTCTTTTCAAAGGTCGATTTGATGATTTTTATTGGAAATACTATAAAATATAATTTAATTTTTTATTTTTGCATTTTACAGGCACTTGAACTTAATAGCACCGATATCAATGCGCTGGTTTCACGCAGCAAATGCTATTTGCTGCTGGGTGAAGCCAACAAAGCGCTGCAGGATGCTGAAACTGCATTGGCCGAGGATAAGAATAATATACGCGCCATATATCAAAAGGCCGAATCGCTCTACTATTTGGGTCAATTCGAACAGAGTCTGATGTTCTTTCATCGCGGACTACGTGCACGTCCCGAATTGGCCTCCTTTCGGCTGGGTGTACAAAAGACACAGGAGGCAATTGAGAACACCATAGGCGTTAAGACACGCACAACATCGGTGCCGCCCAAGCTAAAAGTACGCAAATCGGGTGATAATACACCCAAGTCACAATTAAATAGTAATAGACCAGTGCGTCCGAAACCAACCAGAGCGGATTTGGAGCGACGCAATGCGCGTAAACTGCTCGGTGAACTTTGTGTTGATAAGGAATATTTAGAGAACTTACTAAAACATCCTGATCTGGTGCGCGCCGATACCAATACGGAGAATATATCAACTTACGCCAAAGAAGCGGTAGAGTTCTTGAATAAACGTCAGGAATTCTGGCGTCAACAGCGTCCCTGTACTGCGCTACCTAATCACAAGAATCTACCAGTTGACGCGTTGCCCAAGTGGTTCTAAACTGGCAGATAGTTACAGCTTAATAAAAATACACTGAAAAAAAGTTCCTTGCTTATATGCTGTTTAAAACTAAACAGTTTACATTAAAACGTTTAAAATTATTATATATGCTTAAAAAAAAACTTAATATTGTAGAGAAATTGTAGAATGTTTTGTTATAGAGTTGTAAATGTTAAATTTATGTTTAAAATAATTGGCTTATTAATGTTTTATTGAATAAAATGTGAGACTCTTTCCAAATAAAGAAAAATGTAGTAATCGAGAAGGAATTATTAGAACAATGAACGCTGTATATTATTTGGCAAACACTGTAGTCAAATAACCCATTCAAATTAGACAAAAATGTGTCATTTCCGGGAGGGAGGAGGGGTGCTTTTGGAGAAAAACAAGTGTTTTGAAAATTGGAATAGTTGCTAGTTAGTACCTATACTTCCCTCAACTTCGGTGCGAGGGCTATTTGTGTTACTTCCTTTAAAATTGTCACAGATTGAAGTGCACGTTATTCCAGCCTGACAACGTTTTTAAGATTGAGTCAGGAGCTACAGAGTCATTGGTCATGATAAGGCCATGTGTTCCTTTCACGCCTCGTTTCCATTGCCAGACTTCAACCATATTTGCAGTAATAGTACTATGTTGCGGAGCATATCCCAATATTGTTGGCAAACGATCAAGATGTAGCCTAAGCTTGTTAGCAGACCTTAAGAAAGCTGACGAACATTGTACAACATCTCCATCCTTCTTAAATCATTTAAAAATTATTTAACTTTTTTGTAGATGGCTGAGGTGGAGTTTCACCCACTAAACGCATGAATGAAGTGATTAATTTTTGCAAACCCCAGTTTCTGTAACTCCGAATAGTATGGAATATGTTTTAGACTCCAGTTTCCCTCTTCCTAGTTTAACAAAGGATATATTAGTTGCTGGTGGAGCGTATGTTATCAAAAAGACCGTCAAGCCGTTTAGGCTACAGTGTGTGCCAAAGATTATATAGGCATACATACATAAACTAAAAATACATAACCCCCCATAGAGCAGTTGTGTAAAAATGTTGGTGTTTGCTTCATTTATTTATATATTTTTTTGTTTCGTTTTATAATACACTTTCATATAATATTCAACATTTAAATACAATATTCATTTTGTTCAATGTTTGTAGTGAGTTTTTGATATAATTTCGGTATAACTACATACTCCATTCATTAATTGTTATACAATTTAAGTATAACTATTATAAACCGCTAGAATTGTTAGTAACTATGCATTTTGCATTAAATGAAACTTTAAACAACAATTTTAAATGAATTAACCTTTGAGTATTTATTAATTTTGGTATAAAATGTTCAACAACAAAAAAAAATTAAACAAATTGCGGTTGTACTCTTTATTGTTACTATTTTATAAATTATTAAGCCTATTCATAATGTTGTCTTATCGTCTTATCGTATGAAAACTTAGAAAACCAAGTAATAACAAAATATGTTGACATACGTTAACGTGTTTTGAGAGACTTCCAGTCGTCTCAGCTTTTATTGTCTTAACGTATGAAAATGTTATTTGTGGTACTATTAGAAACAACGAATTAAAAATGTTTTAAAAAATGAAACTTTTCGCTCAGCCCTAGTAAAAATTTTGATATTTTTACTGTTTATTGAGTTTGATTATACAGACTTCACATATAGCAAATAATTTTAGAATTTCTTGCGAATTATATTGATTTGAGAGTAATCGCTAAAGTACGCGAACACAAATGTCAAATGACACTTGTAAAATTACTGTTAAATTTTGTGCAATCTGCATCATTAAGTTTGTGTTTGACAGCCGTTGAAAGCAGACATGAAAGGCAGACAGACGAAAAGAGATCAGATATTTCCGCGGCCTTTCCGTCGGTGCAATTAACATTTTCAACTACTGCTTAACCTCTGACGTATTCATGTTTCATGCACACTCATGAAACGGTGTGAAATCTTGACCTTATTGCGGTTAACCAACGCCAAACACTACTTCGAGTTGTGACACGATTACAGTTCAAATTTGGCGCCCAACTGCATTTTGTTCGTCTGTCTGCTTTACATATCAGTGCTCAATTATACCCACTTCTTTAAAAGCTACAAGTACCATTCGTATATCTGTGATTATACACTTAACACATTTACATATATATTTGTCATCAACAGCTGATTTTAAAACGTGAAAAATTGCATTCACAATACATTTTTGAAATTTTCATGCGATAAGACGTTAAGACAATATTGTGAATAGGCTTAATGTTTAATTTGACTAGTTTGCTTGTTCTTTTACAATAGTTGTTTATTCTTTTTTTGCTAATAATTTTAATAAATACTAATACTTTTATTGCAATTTGTTTATAATGCCTTTGATTAACACATTAGTTTTAGTATCGTATTGTATATATGTATGTAGTATTCATTTACATGCACATAATTGTATATTTATTTATTTCATCATTTATTTTTTTTTTCTCTTCACTTTACTACAAATATTAACTTTATTAGTTAAGCGTACAATTTTATTTGCATTCCTTGCTGTTTAAACGCATATTATTTATAAATACATATAGATTTATATTTATATAGATGATAATATATAATATACTATATAGTAACTTTCAAAACAAAATCATTTAAAATGATTGTGTGTGGAAAATAAAGCGTGCAACCATAGTGTAAATATAAATATACAATATATAGTTTTAAAATAATTAAAGAAACAGTGTACAATATTAGTTTATTACAGACAAATGAGTGTAGATTGTTCAAAAAGAATGCAATCAAAATTATTTTTAAGGTATGCACAGCTAGTCGATTAAGAGCTTAGTTGATGAGAAAATGAGAATATAAATATTGAAAAGAAAAGTAAACAAATTCATTGAACTGTAACCTTTTTAACAAATTTCCGCTGCGAAAATCATATAGAAGTGTTTTGAAACACTCGAACTAAAATAAGTTTGGTATTTATTAGCGCGAAACAATGGAATCGAAACTAAAACCACAATCAGCTGTTCAAAAAGCGCGTTCACAGTGCTGTGTAATTAATTATAATTTTACATTTTTAATCGACTAGCTGTGAATACCTTAATTTTTATATAAATATAAAAAATAAGAGAGATAGATAACACATTTTTCACTTAAAATTAATTAATTGAAAAAAGAAAAATAAATACAAGTACATAAATTAATAAATCTATGCAAAATTGATTCGCATCTCAAAATTGTTCATTGCTTCTAAACATCATTTAACTACAAATTCGCTATTAATCTTCTTTTTATTTCTTCGTTAACATTTGCTTTAAAAATTTTTGGAATGTAGCTGCGCGCATCCATCCAGACGTACATTGGAATTCTTCAAATTGTTGTTGCTGTTGTTGTTGTAATCATCATTGGCAAAGCTATTTATGAGCATGTGTAAGTACATTTATGGAAGCTAGAACAAAATATAAAAGATACTTTATAAATTAATTTATTAAACAGAAAAAAAAAAAATTTGTCAGAAGTGGGATTCGAACCCACGCCCTCAGAGAGGACCAGAACGCTCAACCTCTCTGTGAGAGATAAGTTTTGCACTTGAGTCTGGCGCCTTAGACCGCTCGGCCATCCTGACATATACTTCTACGTTTGCCACAGCGCATTCAGTAACACATGCAGTTATTTTTAAATCTAGTATGATGAGTCACAACAAATGTTCGTACGAACGAGTCGCACGACCATTTGGAAATTTATTTATAGATATACAGTGCTACACACTAGAATAGCGACGTGCTTTTTTATAGTAATTTGTATATTTCGCAGTCAGATTGGTCTTCAAATAGTAAACGCACATTCTAAATAAATTAAAAATGTATACCGCGAAGATGAATGCATTAGACAATTTTTTTAAGGTTATTTTTCTATAAAACAAAAAAAAAATTATAATAAATATGGCATTGCATGCACTTTTTTTTATTTATAGACTAGTTTTAATAGAAATTAATTACGTTTCTATTCAAGTGAGCGACATACAAGTATGCGATACGCTTTACTCGGTTTCCAAAATATATTTTTGTCTGCCTAGACATTCATATCCCATATGGTCTAGTGGCTAGGATATCTGGCTTTCACCCAGAAGGCCCGGGTTCGATTCCCGGTATGGGAAGTATTTTTTTTTATGCTATAATGAGAACCGTACTATAATTATGTCACTGAATTTGAGAAGTCTTTAAAGCATGTATAGGAGACTGCACAAAATAAATGTATATGTATATTCTTCAACAGATTGATGTTTTGAATGGACTCGAAACCAACATCCAAACAACCATTGCTGCAATATTACACGAAATGTATCACATGATCATTGAAAATTTGAGCGTTAGTGTGAGCCAGTGCAAGAAGAGTCATGATAGTCAAATTATAAATTATTATATTTCCACTAGAAATTATTACTCCAACACAGAACCATATAGCAAAATATTTTAAGGTAATTCGAAGTTGTGCACACTCGACTGTAAAGATGTTTCTTGTTATTGTCAGAACACGTCACTTAAACCGAACAAATAAACCGGTTTAAAAAAATAATTTTGTATGAACTCTGCACAGTTAATTATTTTAAGTTTTTAAGAAAATGTAGTGTAACATTAGGGTATTTAGTTTTCATTGCACTACTCATTTTACACTGATTTTGATTTAAATTGACAATTTGTCACTGATTTTTTTATATCCCATATGGTCTAGTGGCTAGGATATCTGGCTTTCACCCAGAAGGCCCGGGTTCGATTCCCGGTATGGGAAGTATTTTTTTTTCGCCTCTACTACTAAATTTTATATACATATTTTTTATATCACCACAAAAAAACACAATTGGCTGCCAGCAGATTTTTTTTAACAAAATATATGCGCCACTTTGATTTTTTAACTATAAACTTCACACAAATCAAACGATTTCAAAATAATTATGTTAACAACTCAAAGCAACACAAATGCCTAATTAAAACATATATGTAGGGTATTTAGTTTTCGTTTGTGCTCAAAATACACATTTATTTTGAGTTTAAGCTGACTTTTTGCCACTACAGTTACCATATCCCATATGGTCTAGTGGCTAGGATATCTGGCTTTCACCCAGAAGGCCCGGGTTCGATTCCCGGTATGGGAAGTGAATTTTTTTTTTCATATAATTTTTTTAAAATTATTTTTTAAAATCATTTCTAACTCACCTGCGTGCTTAATTGTTAGCGGGTCTGGTCGGCAGTGGCGGCGCATTTCCACTACGATTTGGAATCGGTGGTGGTCCACGTCTTGCTGGTAACGGCGGTGGTGGACCCATTGGTGCAGTTGTTGCAGAAGCTATTGGTGGCTGTTGACGTCGCGGACTATCGACCACATTGGTCGCAGTTGTTGGCGGCGCTGGAGGACCACCAGCTGGTGGAAATGGTGGTGGCGGATGGCGTGGCGCAGGTACATCATCCTGTATCTCTTCATAAATATTGCTAGTTGTTTCGTAAGCGGCATCCTGTGCTTCAATTGATGCTTGTTTCGATTGACGTGTAGGCGTTGTTATGGGCGTGGCATTTTTACTTTGCATTTGGCGTGGTGGTGTTGGTGGTGCTGAACCAACGGCTGATGTTGCAGCACTACCTGTTGGCGATGCTTTACCCGAAGATGTTGTCGAGGAAGATGATGTGGCATGCAGCGGTGAAGCCGCTTCGATTGGTGATTGCGATTTAGATGATGGTGCTGTATCCGAACCAGTGCTGCCCACAGCTGGCGGACGTGGTGGCAAGATTTGTACCGGCTGTAACGGTTGTTGCATTGGTTGTGGCGGTAATGGTGGTTTTGCCGGTTTCGATTGCAACATTTCCGGCACAATGCTTATAACGCCCGCATGCGGCAAATGACGCGGCGAATTCTTTGGTGACATTGGCATTGGTGGACGCGCTGGTGCTGGACGTGTTGGCGGCTGTTTGGGCCGTTGCGGTAGCTCAGGCGTAATATTGACAAGTTGTGCTTGTTCCTCGGGATTTGCGCAGAGTGGTATAGTATTTGTAGTGCATAATTCAATTTCATTATCGACTAAATGTAGCCAATTTTCGGATTTCAATTCGAAGACCAATTCTAGACCGCAGACAGAGGTGCAACGTTTTGCCACAGCATTGAGTGCTGATTCGCCATCGCGGAATGTTACCCACATAGTGTCCTCCACATAGCGTACCAGCGTTACTTCACCCATTTTAGAGAGTTCCTGTATGAGCGCAGACATAACCGACTCATCGTATATAGTTGGACCATCTTCATCGGCAGCGGATTCGTGTACATGCACGACAATCGTTGAATCCGGTGGACCCAAATCACGTATCACTTGTTCGAAAACTTCACGACGTCTATGCTGTTCAATTTCCATTATTTCAGCATCAATAATTGCAATAACTGGACGATGATCGCTCTGCTTAAGTTCAGAACGTCCGTAGTGTATGAGTGCACCGGGATTCCACTCGGCAGCAACAAAATCTGCCTCAGCTAAAGCTTTACGACGACGCCAGAGCACACGATCAGTCCAGGCCGGTGCACGTTGCTTTTCCGACGAATCATAGTCATCACTGAAGAGATCATATTTATAAGTTGGGTCAAATGATATTTCACCTTCCAGAAAATCGCCAAAAACATTGCCGGCCTCCTGTTCCTTAAGCAATTGATCAAATTCGAGCACTGTCTTCAGATCACCGTTACGCACACACTCCTTCAGCTCATCCTTGTCCATATCAATGCGATAATTAAAATCACCACACCAGAAGACCCAATCGTGCGATTTAAGTGTACGACCCATAGGAAATGCTAATTTACGTGTTATCTCAGCATAATCGGCATTACGTTCAGCAACCTGCGATTGTCCGGCAGCAAAATGCGCGCAAACAAAACACATCGAAGTGCCGTGCAGCACAAAACGTATAGCACAAGCGCCTTTATTGCCCGTAGCGCCACCGAGCCCAGTTTTAACACAATCTATAGCTACATCACGTATATGTGGTGCATGTTCCGGGCGTATATAGATATAAAGGCAAACACCAACCAATTGCTGATAGGTCAACAGCACATAATCATTATCACGTGAAATGGTCTTCTGCAGCTCTTCCGCCCAGAGTTTAGCATTATCCGTGCTGGCGGCCATTATATTCGAAGCATTTAGATCAACAATTTCCTCAAAGCCAATTGCATAGATATCAACCGGATGTTCAGCATGCTCCGAAGGATTATTAACATTAACCAAAGCTTTGGAGCGCGCAAGTGCATGACAATCGAGCAGCCAATCCGCGAGTGAATCTTTAAAGACAATGCTGCGAAAATGTTTGCCACCGTTGACATTATAAGTGCCAACAGCGACGCGTGTCATGCGCGGTTTAACATATTCCGCATAACGTTTACACATTTCACGTAGCACGGTAGTCGGTGCATGCAGCATATTTGAGGGCAAGAGTATACGCGCACGATCGGCAAGCTCGGAGCTAAGCGTTGAGCCGACAAGCAGAATATCAATGGCTTCCTGTAAATGGTAATAATAAGCAGCATTCATTAAATTTATAATTATTATCAATTAAAATAGTTACACTAACCTGCTTTGAGTTATCCAATAGATTATTCTGTATAGTACGCGCAGCAGAACGTGCACCATCCATCAGCTTTGAACCGCCTTGTATAGCGCCAGTGCCGGCATAAATCTTACTCACCTCATTACCATTATTGATCCACATTTGACGAAAGATTTCCTCAAAACGTGAAACATTCTGTTTCTTTTCGCCCATTTTCAACGCTTCGATTTGTAAATTCAAAGTCTCCAGCCCCAGATATGTTTGTACACAATTAGTACGATCCAGACAATCCAAGCAATTTGTGCGTATGACACCGAACTGCTCACGTAAGACTTGCGTATGATTGGCATAAAATATGCCATAATTTGCGCCACAGGCCACTATGCGCTCCTTGAGCTTAGTCAGCGCTGAAAAGTTACCGCCACGGCATTCCTGATGATAATCGAAGATAACATGCGGTATATCCTTGTGCGCCGACATGCCATGATGCCGCTGGAACTCATTACTAAGCATAGCCTCACCCTCTTTACTGCCGATCAATGAAGTACCCAACAGATTGACGACAGTCTGATAGCCATAGCGTTGCTTCATCATGCTCATGTGACGATCGAATGCTGCAGCAGATGTTTCGAAACCACGCGATAGCTTGACCTTATGCGAACCCACCTGCACACCAGGCTGCTCCCAGAAAAGTGGTACAGAACCACGCGTTTGTATATAACTGGTAACATCATTATCCACATAGATAACCTGCTCCGTTTCAACGAAATTAGCAACATAGCCCTCATCATTTGTGCCGCGTACATTGAAACGTGTGCCGGCGCGTTCACAACTCAAACGCGAAATGATGGCGGCACGCGCCTGCTTGGCACCTATGTAGACAGTGCGTATCTCCACCGAACCGCACATGGTTTTCAGTAGCCACGTTGGACAATCAATGCCAAAGCGCAGCATATGTATATGCATCATGCGATTCCAGAAGAAACGATTGTCTGTCTCAGCCGTCTGTTGTCTACGTTGCGCACAGAGCGTTATATCGAATTTAGTCATACTCGTGGAACTGGCATTGGTATGTGCAAAATAAAAGGTACCCGAATTTAGCAGCTTACGTACTTCGGAAATTTTATCCTCATTGGGCGCAGTATTCTGCAGTGAAACAAATTGCGTCTGGGTTATGCGAAAGATTTCGACATCGCCGATTTTACCCATGGATACACAACCGGTGACCAGCACCAGAAAGAGCACAGTGCTCTCGCCTGCATTTAGCTGCAGCACACCGAGACAGCCGTAGGCATCGCATACCTTTGTATATTGTTTTCTAATGACATCGATTTCCTGCTGTGTCAGCAGAGCTACGGCATGTGATTCCAAGAGTATGGTCTCGCTTTGATTGCGATGCTCGAGCAGTACACTGTGCGGTGAAGGTGCTATGGATTTCTCCAGCACGCGTATCACTTTGGACATAGCCATATTAGCTAAAGGTTTTGAATAAAAGCGGCTGGAGGAAGTGTTTTGTTGTTGTTACGTTGTGGTAGTGCTGGTAGTCTTTGAAGCGTGGGTATTTATTTAAGGCTTTGTATGAGCTTTGTAGTTTTTTTTTTTTTTTTTGGTTAAACTTGTAGTGAATTCTTTGGATTAAGCCTTTCGAAGGGATTTGCTGTTACGTTGCTGGCTAAGACATCTGTAAGAGTAAAATTTAACATTAACAGTAGTAGGAAATGTGCCTATTAACAATCAAACACCTATTACTACACTAGTCCAGCAATAAGTTCGGCTTGAAGCATCAGCTTACTTCGAGGATTGTGCACACTAAATCTGAAGGAACTTGTGTCTTTTTGAGAGAGACAGGGCTTGATGAAGTGCTGTCGATCTTATACTACGGTAAGGGCAAACAATGGATCTACTTCGGTCGCCGTGGCAACTACACTATAATAAATAATAATAAATTGAACATCCATCTCCACAAATGCTAAACAATTTAAAAACCATAAAAATTATTGAGCGAAAAATCAATAAACAGCACATGTTACATGTACGTACACCCACACACAAAAACCCTAGCAAAGAAATTAAATTTGTTTAAATTCAAAACGCCCCTCAAATTCCGGCGTAGACAGCTTTAGGCATGCGGAGAATATCACTGCATATTGCGCACAGATAAACAATATTAAATATGTCTAAACAAAATATTGACAAGCAAAATTCCGACACAAGCAATTGAAAATCTCAAGATCTAAACTTTGCCGGTAGTGCTCCACATAAGCATCGCCGTAATATAACATTCCGACTATTACAATCTTCAACACAGCCGCCCCCCACAACACTTCTACGTAACACTAAAATACATAATATAAAAAATTCAATGCATTTGTAATCAGTAAACTTATGTACAAAAGAAAGAAAATAACATATGTACATAAATATGTGTCGCATATATACTTATATACGCATATATATACATATCGAAAGCTCATATAGATTTTTCACATACAGAGACACAGCGTAGTGCACCAAAAATTACATATTTGCAATAACAACAGAAAATACCGCATACGCGTTTGTATTGCATTAATTTTTTTTAGTTAAACTAGTTAAAATGTTTGCACATAAAAGCACACAACTATTTGAAATAGTTTTTCTTAAGCTTTTTAACTGTTTTGCACCTTTTTAAATATGTTTAATTGGAGCTCTTTTCAAGTCAACAAATCAGTAGCGCTTCCAAATTTGCAGCGGGCTACTAGTGCTAAAAGTCTGAAAAATACCATATAATATATTAATACCTGTATAGCTGAACTTTTATATAGATGCAAGTGCAATGCAAAATATTTGCGACCGATTTAAAACAGTGTTGGACAATTTTTGCAAATATTCAAATTTAAAGCTGCGCGCCACAGATGAAACTTAATTGTCTTTACATTAACATAAATCACTTTTTTTTTTCTTTTTTGTCATTTATTGCTAATTTTAAAGTACATTTTAATAAAATATAATTGTTTATTTATAAAAATTCGGTGTACGTGTGCTCGTAATTCTTTTTCTCCTAAACGAAATTTCCTGAAGTTTTTCTTTCTATTTTTGGGGATCACCTGCATGGTTTTTAGATACAGTTGGACTTGGTAGGCGGCGCTGTTGTCGATATCCACAATTTTTTTTTTACATATAAATGAAATGCTGTTCGATGGTAAGCGCATCACTTGAGAACGGCTGGACTGGCTACTATACCCTACCCTGGTGGTCAAGAGTACACAAAGATTGTGCAAATGTATGTAACAGGCCTGGCAGATGCCATAAAGTATATATAGTATTGATCAGCATCAATATCTGAGTCGATCTATTCAATGTTCGTCTGTCCATCCGTCTGTATGTTTGAACAACGATATTTCGGAGACTATAAAAGATAGATCCCTCAAACTTGGAGTTTAGATTCTCCTGATACGTGCGCAGCTCCAGCTTATACCACACCCACAATACAGCAATATTTCTTTAAAACACACATTTTAATACTATTCACACATAGTGTGAAATGGTATTAACAGTTTGTCTGAAAGTTTGTAACGCATTAAAAGAGGCAACGTAGACCCTATAAAGTATATATATTCCTGATCAGCTCGACTAGACGGGTCGATCTAGCCATGTTCGTCCGTATCTATGTTGTTGCGCATTTTTGGGGACCAATTTTAATGCTATCAGTAGAAAATTGGCATGTCCCGTCCACTTTTCGAGGTAGTCCCATACAAACCTACAGCTCACTATAATGCATTTGTAATAAAAAACGTTAATATCAACTTGAAATTGTACCTGAAATTGACGTTGCAATCACCTATACGGATGTGCTATAGGTGGGTGTGTTTGTATTTTGCTATGTCTGCGTTGGGGCTCATTTTAACTTTCTTCGCGAGCTATTTCAGTTCGGTAGGCTTTTGACTATATATCCTGCTCGAAGGACAAAATCTTCTAGCAATCGAACTATGTTTATACGGTTTTCATTTTATAGAAATCATTTTAATTATTCAAGAAAAGCATGCTACAATAATTTTAACAAAAAAAAATATACGTTGAAAAAAAACAATATTTTTTTTTTAATATTTTTAATTTTCTTTTTTATTGATTAATTTTGCGGTGAGTGCATCTAGGAGCAAAATGTTTTTTTTTATTTTTATTTTCCACTTTTTTTTTCAATTTTTATATATATTAATTATATATAATTTACTTTTATGCTTCATACTCTTTTTATTTTTTATTTTTGTTTTTTTGCTTTGATTTATCAACAGTTTGCGAAATATATAATTGTTCCATGTACTTGTGTATGTATGTGTGTGTGTGTGTTTTTTTTTTTGAATTTAGTGTTTTTGCTTAAGAAATTTTGCTCGATTTTTGTTTTGTCTTTGTGTTTTGTTTATGTAAAACTACAAATCTAAGCTAAGAAAATCATTTAAAATTAGAATTACACATATACATACATATACACACACATATGTGTATATATTTAAATATATTTTATATTAAAACTAAAACTAATTGTACCGCTTATGTGTGTAAACTATAATTTAATTATATGTATATAATAATAGATTTAGATTTTATTTTATTTAATGCTTTCTTTCTTTTTTTTTTTAAATATACTTTAAAACCGAATATAATTAATAAATTATAAAATTAGCTGTTTATATCTGCACATGTTGTAGTAGTGTGCATACATAAGTGTCATATACTCGACATTGTCGTACATACTAAAAACTATAAACGAACTTTTCATCGTAATCTATAAATACAATTAATAATAGGTTTTCTTTCTTTTTATATTTACATAGCGCAATTAAGTTAAGAGAAGATGTTTTCTTTCCGTTTATTATTTTTTAAATTTATTTTGTAGTGCATAAGAACTCACAATCACAAAATCAACACACGTGTATAAGGAATACTTTTTATATTTTATCTGGGAGTTCAAAATGCACAACAAAAATACACAACTCTCAAGCGATGTTATGAAGCAAAGTTCATACATCAAAATATTATACAGGTTTTTTATCTTTTTTAACACCACTCTAAATTGGTTTTTTTTTTTTGGGATTTTCTTTTTTTTTTTTTAATGAGTGTAAAATGTATTTGAATTCAATAATTTAGCATGAATATTGTTTAAATGTGTATTTGGTCTGTTCCGGGGTTCTCACTTTTGTGCAGATTTTGCGAAAGTGAATTTCAAATTTTGCAATTTGAAATCACATGCATTGAGTAGTATGAAATTAACATGCTCAATCTCAAATGAATTAAAAACGCAAAAATCTGTCAAGCGTGAAAAAATTACTCTTTTCTCGAACTCACTTTTGCAAAACCTTCACGTAAGTGAAAACCGGAACAGGCCTCTATAAAGGTAAAGTAAATGCAAATCATAAGTTTTGAATATAGAACGAAATTAACAGATTGTTTCAGAGAACAGAAAAAAAGTTAGTAAATAAAATTTAACAAAATTTAAATTAAGTTTAAAAAAAAAACATTACAATAGTTCATAAATTAGTTTAAGCAACAATTATGCATTGTTTAGAAGCTACACACATTGTGTGAAACGATTTTTAACATTTTTTTTTTTCGAAAAGTTTATAGGAGATACCATAACGTACATACATATATACTTGATTAGCTCTGTGAGACGAGTTACTCCAACCATGTCCGTCCGTCCGTCTGTCTGTCTGTCTTTTTTTTCGATTTCTACGGCCTGGTGTAGCAGTATCTGTCAGCCAGAAGTCTGTGCAATAATTAGTAGATTCAATCTAGGTAACGGCTATTACAACTGTAATCTAGCGATTCTATCCGACAGCCAGGAGGCGTTGAAAGCACTCAACTCGAACTCCGTCAAGTCAAAGCTAGCACACGAAACATTGGGCTTACTAGACGAGTCACGAGTCATTTTAGGCATTGAAGCATTCAATAAGCTTGCCAGAAAAAAAAAGACAACATCAATGATAGAGCTCGAACCATTCTTGCGAAATGTGAAGCGATAGCTTGGGGTAGACTCCAAATGATGGACAGCCACACTTTATCATTGAAAAGCAGTTGAAAAGATTAGATCCTAGAAAAGTACAAAAATTTATTCAGCATATACGATTAGGCCGGGTCATCTAACTTTGTAGGGCAAACAATATATCTTTTAGGTCGCTGGTTTATAAGTGCCCCTTTAATTATTAATATGCAAGCAATTACTTCAAATATTGTATATGAATGTAACTAATATCCTCTTTAAAAATAAAAAAAAATATAACAATAAAGAACTTTGCAATTGAATGCGCTCGACCTCGAGATACTTTGTACCCTGTTTAAGGTTACAAACAATAGAATAGCATGGGCTATATTCTTTAGAGATCCAATCTGGACATGTGCTATATATTTTATTAGAATTGACGACCGATATACCAAATTCGGCGTTTCTAACTGTATCACAAATAAAAAAAAAAAACATTTAACCTTTGACACAGAAAAATGGGGTAAGTTTGTATGGATGCTACTCCTTATAGCGGTTCGTTCTGAACCAATGTAGAATATTTTATAGAATTAACAAGAGATATACAACCTTTGACATTTCTAAGCTTAACAAATTTGTATGGCGCTACCCCTTAATGTGGGGATTTTATGTGGCATGTTTATTTATGTTACTCCTTATGACATGATGATCCTTATGACATGATCCTTAGAGCATTTGCATTTAATACACTTTGTCTGAACAGGAGAAAGGTATAGTCTAAATATTTAAGCTTGATGTCTCTATCTCTTAAAGTCTTCAAGATATCGTTCAAACAGTCGAACATGTTTATATTGATTCGACTTTTGTTGTTGTTCAAGAAAATATAGACTACATGTGATCTGCCACGCTTCAGTCTGCCTGTTACGTACATTTTTTCACCTATGGTTACAGTGTATGAAAAAAATGAAACATTAAACCACCACTATAGACCTTAAACAGAACATTATCAGACACTGACTGTTTACATTCATAAAGTAAACTGTTCGCGCTAGATCCGCTCTAAGTTATAATCGATGTATCATATTCTGACACACAGAAAGCACTTTTGTTTGCGCTATATACGGGTATATAGTAGTTTACAATGCATCGATTATTTGAAATACATATGTATATTAAAGCTTCGAGTTGCCATTTGGCTTAATTTCTTATTTTAAACTTGTGTAATGATGCCATAAGATGCAATGTACTCAACGTCTCGTTTTCTAAGTAGTTCGCAGTGTGTTATGCATAAATATGATTTATCGATATAAAGCTACCAAAAGCAAGAGACTCTCAATTCAATACATTATATAAAAAATATACAAATTAAGGAAGAAAAAATAAACTTTAAATTTATAAATTGCATTTCTGTTTATGTATTGTATGAATGTATGTATCGTATCTATATATGTAAATGTTTGTTCTGTGTCTCGTGAACTGTTGGTTTTCTTGTTTTCTTCATTATTTTTATGGTACTATTTGACTTTTAAACTAACTATTCATGTAGCTATGTGATTCTCTCGGTCTATACATATATGTATGCTGTATCTATATATATTGTTTTATATGCAAGTATGTATGTACTTTATATATATAGGACTATACCGAATTTCATTTACGCAAAGATTTATCACAGGCGAATTCGTTAAAATTTTATTATTTTTTGAAAGGATTTTGCAATTTGAATTCACATTGCTCAATGCAATTAAATTTTAACAGCAAAATTCTGATCAAAGTGCAAAAATTTCAACGTATTCACCGTCGCAAATCTTCACGAAAGTGAAAATCAGAATAGTCCCAGATAGTCATTTTGGTACTTCATAAATTTTTCGTTTTATATTTTATATGTCTGTCTATATATACCTATATATTGTATGTAGTTTAAGTTTCTTTTTTGTTTTAACTACACGAATACTAGCGTTCAACTAAGGTGATACTGCTGCCGTTTGTCTTCACTCATCTAATCACACATGATACACACAATTTTGATGCACTGATGCAATCATCATGACAGAATGCACCACATTGTTGACATATAACCATGGCATTCAATGAACAGGCGCAATTATTACCCGCATCTGTGCTGAGTGGTGGCGTATTCTCAGCGCTGCTATTTAATAGCTGCAATTGTGTATTAGTTGGCACGCCCACAGCTGTTGCTGTTGCTGCTGCTGCTGATGTTGCTATTGTGGCAGCAGCACTGGCGCTGCTTGTAACAGTGGTGCCTAGTTGATGTGGTTGTGGTGTAGCTCCTGCTCCGACTGCTGCCGCCGCCTGTGCTGCGACACCAGCAGCTACATTTTGATTATTAGTTGTATTAGGCGTTGCTGCTGCAGTTGATGTTGTTACTATATAGTTGTTGCTATCGACAATGGCTGTCGTATTGCCCAGGCTATCGATGTAAGTGATGTTGCCTGAAATGTTGGGGTTAGGAAACACATTAGAGAATTGTTTGAATTTTTGTGGCATTAAAAAAAATACAAGAGACAAGAAAAATTAGCAGCTAAATTGTTATTATAATAATGAATAGCTATGATTGTGATGCATTGGCAAGTAAGAAAAATAAGTTAAATTTCGTTTATACCGAAGCTTTAATACTCTTTACACTTGGTTACGCAATGTACAAGTTTGTGCCGTGTATTGAAATGTAAAGTTCTAAGCGTCTAACGTCCAATAATACCTTCCTCTGCCTCTATTGCTTCATTGATTAAAGCTAGTTTTTATTAGCCAAGACTTGCTGCCGTATAGGCTACTCTATATTCGGTAGAGTCTTCACATACTCATTCCCGCCACCATTGCTCAAGATTATTGTTCTCTGGTACTGAGTTGGACTGATTGAAGCGTAATGTTTTGCTATATTTCTGCGTTGATGTGCAGACCGATTCATTTAGCGAACTGTTTGAGTTCGCTAGCTTTCGCTCTTCTATGGGGCTCGAAGAATCAAACGTTCGAGCAACCGAAGTAGACTTTATGACACAGAGTCGCTTTGTCAGCAAACTTATACAGCTGTTGACTAATTGGAAACAAAGGTATTGGTTGTGTTTTTTAGTTGGAAACATAAAAATGATTAGCAAAAAAAAAAATTAACGAAAAACTCAAGAAACTTCTTTAACTCTTTCGAATAATTAACTGAAATTTGTCATATTCTCTTGAGCGACAACTTTTTTAATGTCGTTTCATAAATGCTCAATGGGATTCATGTGTGGACAGGACGATGGGACGGTCAATCCAGAACACCAACAGAATTTTGTTCTAAGAATTGTTCTGTTAGGGGTGCCAAATATGTAGTATAGTTTTGTTACTATCTTGCTGATAAGTCCAACTGACCGGCAAAAATTTTTGACTTGCACACAATCTGGTGATCTGTGTGTTTAAAAGTTTTAGGCAGTTTCTTTATGCGTTCAAAATTTGTTGGTGTTTCATGCTGCCGCAAATGCTCTATATGGAAGCTTCGAATACTATCTTTTGGGACCAGCTTAGCTGTTATGCATTTGCATGTTATGTTATGCCGGTGTTTCGAAGCACAGCAATTGACCTACGCATGGCATGTGTACTACTTTTGCGCCCACCCATGATTAAGGGTGTTCTATTAAGCAAATTCTTCTAAGTTCCATGATTTCGTAAACTAATATGTTATGGGCCAGAGGTGAGAGCGGAAATCCTTGTTCGAAGACTGAGAAGATCTTAAGTGTCACAGAGAGTTTTACGTTGTGCAGTTACAGGAGACCAGTTCTTAGGATATACAAGTTTGGTGGCTCTACAGGCGGCGGTCAGATAGACGGACATTGCTATATCTTTTGATGCTGATTAAGAATATACGTATATACTTTATGAGGTCTGCAGTGCAAATAGATATACATAAAGAAGGGCTACTAATAATAATGCTTTCGTTTCAAAAATGTCCCAAAACTAAGTTTTATGAGTGCAATTAGACATTTTCGAGACAAAAGCGTTTTCAAGCAGCTTCTGAATATATGAAAAACAAATTTGTGGTTTTACGTAATGAACCAAAAACCGAGATTTCCTATTATATATTAAATATTTCCAGCTAGACTATAGATCGCAGAGTCACACATATTTTTTGCGATAGACAAAAATATATACCCGCCAAATTTCTTGTTACTAACACCACTAATTATATATGAAATTAGTGTCTATGAAGATTCATGCCAAGTTATAAATGAACTGATGATTAAGAGTTTTTACTACTTTTAAAAGTTACCCATAGCATTAAATACTTTATGCCAAAATTGTTGAATTATTTAAAAAGGATTGTAAAAAAACAAAAACCAAATATTTTAAACATGCACTGAATGTACGACTTGAATGTATTATTTGTGTTTTTTTTTTTTTTTTTTGTGTTGGTATTGGATGGAATGAAGGACATACCTCGCTGCTAACTCTTTTAATAAAACACCAATTTACCTGCAGCGATGTTGCGCCGCACTATATTGGCAGCGGCATTCGCATTAACGTTAACATTAACAGCATTGCCCAGCGTGTGCTGTTGTATTTCATGTAATGATGAATTTGTGGATTCTATATCTACAGATGCAGGACGCCCGCGTCCTCCAATGGTTATGCCGTTCATGGTGTGTATTTGGTTCTGAGAATTGTATAAGTAAATTAAATATAATTATGCTGTGCTACTAAAAACACAAAAAAATAAAATTAAAACAGAAAAAAATGCTTGCATTTAAATGTAAGTCTACTACTAACCTGTTGCTGATGTATTGGCGGTGCGCTCGATGCACGCGGTGCCTGATTGTCTGCAGCACCGACATTGGCACGATGCACCAGTACAAATTGTCCATTGCCGTTCTGATGCAATTCATGATGTTGTTGATGAGGTTGCTGTTGCTGCTGCGGTTGTTGCTGTTGTTGTGGCGCGCCAGGTAACGCTGGCTGTGGCATTAGTGTCAAATGCTGTTGCTGCTGTTGCTGATGCAGAGTATGTTGCTGCTGTGCTTGTGCTGTGGCAACTACAGCGCCAGTATTAGGTGTTGCTATAGTACCAGTGCCTTGTGTTGTGAATACATGACGTATTAGCGTGGGTGAAGGTTTGCGTTGCACATATTTCTTGCGTGGAAAACCCATTCGCGGACCAATTACCTAAAATTAAATTAATGCATGTTGTTTTAGTCTTTCTGGCTTTGTGGCATATAAAAAAGGCACCTTATAGACACCTGGACGCCCAACGCCCATTATATTTGGCGGCATACTAGCAGCAATTGCTGCATTGCCAGGCAGTTGCTGTTGTTGCGGTGGCGGTTGCTGTTGCAACGGTAACGTCAACTGCTGTTGTTGTTCCTCCGGCTTTAGCGTAATTGCAGCAGTATTTGTTATTGCTGTTGCTGCAATATTACTAATTGTTGCTGGCACTGCGGATACCTGCAGCGTTGTAGGCGATGTGTGTTGCGCAACTGTTGGAACACTAGGTATTGTTGTCGCTACTGTGGTATTTTGCTGCTGATGTTGGTGTTGCATTTGTTGCTGACTCAATATTGCTGCTGGTGGACGTAATTGCGCTTTCAGATTTTCACGATTTGGACTATTCTGTATGACCGCTTGACATATCTGATAGCTACGCTCTAAATTAACAGCACCCGGAGGCAGTTTATTAGTTGTTGCTTTGCGTCCTTTACCTGTGGGCATTTTCGGTTGCAGTCGTTGTTGTGCAATTGTTGTTGGTATGCCGGTGGGTGGAAATGTTTTCAATACATTACTAAGCGTAACAGCAATACTTGTTGGTGTTGTTACACTATGATTGTTGCCAAGCGTTGCAGCAGCAGGTTGATTGTTGTTACTGTTGTTGTTGCTACTATTATTATTATTATTATTATTGATTGCATTAGTATTGCTGTTAATATTATTGTAGCCTGCTGCTGCAGTATAAGCATTTATTCCGGACGGTATGCCTGCCACAGGTGAAACTGAAGTAATTGTATTACCAATTGCAGTTGTTGCTGCTGCTGGTATTGTTGTTGGGCGTGTCATTGATATAATATTCAATGGTTTCGAAATATATTTCGTTTGTGGCGGTTGCTGCTGTTGTTGATGCTGCTGTGGTGGTAGCGGCGGCGGTGGTGGCTGCGGTTGTTGATGCTGTGGTATACTGCTTGTTTGTTGCTGTTGCACTGTTGCTGCATTCGGTTGCACTTGAAATGTGTTAATTGGTTGCTGTTGCTGATGTTGCTGCTGTTGTAGATTTAATTGCTGTGGCAAATGTTGTTGCGGTTGCGTTGTTGCCAAAAAATTGTTGTTAACAATATGCTGCTGCTGTTGCTGCTGCGGTGTTTGCGTTAAATATTGGCGTTGCTGTTTTTGATGTTGCTGCTGTAATGCAAACTGCTGCAATTGATGCTGCTCTAATTGTTGTTGCTGTTGTTGTTGATGTGCGACAATATTGCCCGCCATAAAATGTGAACCACCATTTAATTCATAAGTTTTGCGTATAGTCAAAGGTAATGCTGCTGTTGTTGCTGCTGGTTTTTGTTGCTGCTGCTGCAATGCAATACTAGGCTCTACATGCGGCTGTGTTGGCTGTTGTTGCTGCGTTTGATGTTGTTGCTGTTGCTGTTGTTGCTGTGCTGCTTGTAGCGTAAATTGGTGTAGCAATTGTTGCTGCTGCAGCAATATATTACCAATAATTTGTCCATTTGAATCAACTAAAATTTGTCGCTGCTGCGTTTGAGGTGGCACCTGCGCTGGCGTTTGTTGTTGATGTAATTGTGTTGTTGGCGCAGCAGCAGCTACTGCTGCTACTGTTGCTTGATGTTGTTGTTGCTGCTGCTGCTGTGTTGGTAATGATTGTTGCTGCTGTTGCTGTACAACTGTTGGCATTTGCTCTAAGTGTGCAAGCGCATTGAGATTAGATGCTATACTATTGCTGCTGCTGCTACAGAGATTCATATCATTGCTGCTATCATTTGAATTGCTGCTATTTGTTATCACGGTACTAGAGACTTCCATTTCAGCAGCTGACATGGGCACATCGCAGAGCATATCTGTTGGTAGCTGTAAGAAAATAATAAATGGCATACATCAAAGAATTTCAATGTTCAAGAATGGCTTAAAAACTAACCTCATTGCTGTATTCACTTAGCTGCTGATGCTGTTGCAAATATGCTTGTAGCTGCACTTGTCCTTGTTGCTGCTGCGCAAATTGTTGTTGCACTTCTTGCTGCAGCTGCTGCACATGTAATTGTTGCTGCTGCTGCTGCTGTACATGTTGCTGCTGTTGCTCCAACTGTAATTGTTGCTGCTGCTGCAGCTGCAATTTATCAACAATATCACGCACTGCATCGCTATCATCTAAATGATGCTGCTGTTGCTGGTGCTGCTGTTCATGCTCTTCAATAATATCATCAACAATTTCATGCTGTTGTATTATTTCACTCTCATCATCATCAACAATACCCAAACATTCAACAACATCATGTTGCTCATCAGCAATTTCAACAATGGACATTGTTTCATGCATATGTTGCTGCTGTTGTTGCTCAGTTAATTGTATTTCATTGCTTAATTTTAGCATATTTGTTTGCAATAGATTGTCACTGCTAAAACTATTGACAATAGCAAGCGGCGTAGCAGAAGCAGCAACAGTTGTTGTTGCCGTTGTTGTCTGTGTAGTTGTTGTTGCATGTGGCATAATTTTAAGTGCACCAAAATTCCAATCATGCTGCACATGATGAAACATATCATTATGATTTAATTGTTCTATAGGCATATCAATAACTGAAGCTTCTTGTTGCTGCTGCTGCTGCTGTTGCTCTGCATTGCTACAATTAATTGGCTCTTCTGGCTCTAGTTTTATTGTTTCTGTTGCCTGTATTAGATCCTGTTGTGCTATATCGTTTGGCAGCAATGCTTGTGTTTGTGTTAACGACGAAGTTGCTGCTGAGATGCTTGATGCTGTATAATCACTTATGCCACTATTGCTGTTACCGCTGCTGCTACTACTGCTTCCGCTGCTCAAATTCGTTGTCATTGCATCGTTTTGTACCGCAGATTCATGTGTCTCAACATCTTCATTAATATCGTCTTCATCTGCATCTGGTATTGTGATGATAGCTTTAAATTTTAGGAAAATTTATTTTTTAGTAATAAGGTGTACAATATTTTAAATAAACGCTTTATACTGCCTTCTTCCGGTTTTCGAAAGTGGTTTCGTTAAAATTGTATAATTTTTTACTATCAGAAGAATATCACGGTTTGAATTCACTGGGCAGAAGGAATATTAATTTCACACTATCAATTCCAAGTGCAAACAAACCGCGATGTTGTTTTGAAAGTGAAAATCGGTATACTTTAACGAAATTTCACTCGGTTTCGGAAACCAGAGCAGAGGTTATGAAGCATGCTCACGTTGTTTTTTATAAAATAGTTGTGTACAAAGCCTTTGAGTGAGGTGTGTTTAGACACATGCATACCAATTTTATAAACTATTTTTTTTCACATAGAGGTAGTATGTTACAGTTTTGACTTGCGGCAAGGGTTTAGACTTTTTTTTACATTTTTAACTCGGTTAATTCCAAGTGAATTCAAACCGTTATATCTTTGTGAAAGCCAACAACGGAACATTGTAATGAAATTACTTCTGAAATTTTTTTCAGATTTGGAGTTTGGAATATTGGTGATAGTTTTTGTTACGTATACTCGTTAAATAAATATTTATGCTTGTTTAGTAGTAGTTAACAACTAACTAAGATACTATTTATATAAGGTATTTATGTAGCTGTATGTAAGTTTAAAATTTGTTTAGTTTTAATAATACTTATGTTTATAAGTATTATTAAAGTTACACAAAAAAAGGAATTGCAGATTTATGCGCTACAATTTGTATATTATAGTACATATTTATGAAGTTAGTAAACGAAAAATAGTTAAAATATATTAGTATAGTGTATTAAGTTCCAAAAATAAATTGTGTTGCTAAATAAAAATACCAATTTTGAAAAGTGCATTGCCAAATTAAGTAAACTTAAAGTTTTATTCTGTAAATTCATATAAATTATCATACATTTTTGAACATGTTTCGTTTTTATAAAATACCAAATAAAATTCATAAAAAAAAAAAATGAAAAATAATAAATACATTCATGTATAAAGAAAAATAATAAATGAAAAAAAAAATAATAATAAAAGAATTGTAGTTTATATGTAGCATGTTCCGATTATCACCGACGGGAAGATTATGCGAAAATGAATTCGAAAAAATAAAAGCAGTAAATTCTTTACATATGAGAGGATTTTTCGGTTTAAATTGCATTAGTCAATATAAAATTCATATATTCAATGTTAAGTTAATACAAATCGTGAAAAAGTTACTATTTTCTCGATGTCACTTTCGCAAAATATTGCCGAAAGTGAGAACCGGCACAGGCCTGATTATACGGCAGTGTTACAGCAAACGATTGACATTTTTGATTTGATTAATCGCATAAACAGATATTGTAATTAGTAATTTCGAAAAGCAAACTTCCAACGAAATTGTGGAGAAAGAGATTACTGTAACACAGCCTTTAATGTTGCTTCATGCATTTTTTATTGAGTAATGTAATATTTATATATTGAGTAGCGAAAATAAAGTTGTGTAGCTTTTCTCGAGTAGTTGTGTGCTTAAAAATTAGTTAAAAAAATAATAAAAATAAAATGTAGATTCATGAAAACGAGAAAAATTTGTTATGCTGAGTTTACACCGGCGGTGAATGAGTGAAAACAAAAGTTTTTTTTTTACAAAGTTTTGGGCAACAGTTTTGGTGATTTATTTATATGGCGTGTATAATTTTATCAGCTTTTTTTTATACACTTAAATATCAGTGTAAACTCAGCATTAGTTATTACATAAACCAAAAATTATTTATTCTATAAAAAATGTTATGAAATTTAGGTTTTTTTTTCAATGCTAGAGAAAATATATATAAGGAAAATAATATTTTATACATTTTAAATGAAATGATATGATATGAATTAAAGCTTTATAAATGTGTCAACATAATTCTTTATGGTTTTATATGGTAAAATGTTGCCTTACCATGTTCCAGTGCATCACTGTTGTATAGAAATGAAGTTGGTTTGCACATAATATTTTTTTGACTGTCCAGAGCAGCGTTGGAGGACGTTGTAGGCGTTAGATTTATAGCTGTAGGCAAATAAAAACAAATTAAATAAATAAACAATATTAAAGATTACCGAGTCTGTTTCGATTTTCACTTGCGATAAGATTTTGCGAAAGTAAATTCGATAAATTTTTCACTTATTTGAAATTTTGTGATTTGAATTCGTATAACGCGAGGAAAAATAATTTAAATCGCCAAATCAATGTATTCACTTTCGCAAAATTTTCCCGAAAGCCTTGTTTATATTGTAGCAATACTTACACGCTTCAGTTTTGGTTAAATTTTCAACATGCTCAGTAGTTTTATAATCAAGCAATGCGGTATGATTTACATGTACTAATGTACTACCAACTGTTGCTGCTGTTTCGTTTGTGTTTAGTATTGCGGGTATTTGTGTTTGTTGTTGATTTGTATCACAGGTACTGTTGATAATTTGTTTATTAGTTGTTGTGTTTGACAATGTAGCAGATGAAGTTGCAGTTGTACTATAAATTGTTGCTGCAATATTAATGTGGCCACTATATGTTGTTGCTGTTAATGGTATTTGTTGTTGCTGCTGTACAACGTTGCTGTATGTTGTTGTTGCATCAACAACATCACTGGCGCTGCTATAGCTCACTGTTGCTGCTACTGTATCGCTTTTGTTCAGCTCGTTAGGAACTTCTTCAACTTTAATATCCAATTTCAAATGCTTGCTATCATTCAATGCTCTTATATTATTTTCATAGCATATTGTTTCTGTTGTTAGCAGCGTGCATTCTGTAGGACTCGCCGATGAACGCTTGATACCGCGTTTCTGTTGCTCCGTTGCATCCTTTGCTGCTGTTGTTATTGCTTCTTGTTTTGTTTCGTGCACAACTGCTGCATTGCACTTTGTGCGCTGTAATATTAAATAAAAATTAAGCATTAAAATAAATTTTAATAAAAGTCTACTATTAAGACATACCATTTCATAATTCATTTCAGTCTGTTTATCACATGTTGCTTGCTGCTGCTGCTGCTGTGGCTGCTGCTCCTGTAGCTGCAGCGTCTGTTGCTGCTGCTGCTGCTGTTGCTGGTGGGTTTTATTTAACGTTACAATCTCACTCTTAATTGTAGACACAACAATTGCTGGCACTGCTTTTACAAGTGACGTTGGCACCGGCGGCGTTGACGTCGTTGTCGTTTTGGATGTGCTAGGTATTTCATTTTGTTGCGCCACAGTCATTGTTGTACGCTGGCGTGTTGCTATCGTTGTGCTTATTGTTGTTGCTGTTGTTGTTGCATTGTGCTGTGCAGCTACTTGCTTCAACATGTAACTGCTGCTGCTGCTACTACTACTGCTACATGCACGATTTGCATTCTTTTCACCCCAATACGGTTCAAAATGCTTTAGCTTCCATGGATCAAGTTTATTTTTTTCACGTTCCGCTTCAGTTTTAAGCTTTACTTGATTCTCCGGCGTAAATTCACCTTCGCCCAAACGTTCACGCCATTCGAGACATGCACGAGCAAAGAATTCATTATTTAAACATGATGAACTCAGACGTATAGCCTCCAATGGTACACCAGCATCTAAGCTGACATTTGTGCTGCTGCATGTTGCTAGCGGCATTGTTTCAACCACTTCGCTAGCTTCACGATCAACGCTCGGCAGCAATTGTATTAGTTTGTACTGATACAGTGGCGGTAACATTGAAAATGTCTGCTTATTCAACAATGCACGTAAATTTGTTGATGCCAATATCGAATCTGGTGTTTCTAAATCGATTTTACCATCTTTTGTTTGCTCAATTTGTGCAGCAGTCGATATTTTCTTATTCGAGCGTCTGCGTGGCTTTACGCTAAAGCTGGGTATGGATGCAAGCACTTCACGCATTGTCGATGCCTGTGTTATTGCCTTGGCCGGTTGTGCAGCTGCTGCAGCGGCACTTGCAGCTGCGGCCGCCGCTGCAGCTTCAGCAGCAGCTGCTGCTGCTGCCGCCGCCGCTGCTGCTTTTGCTTGCTGTTGCTGTTGTATGCGACGACTGCTAATACCTCTGCTAGGCAATGTATTTAACGCTGGCGGCTGCGGCGGCGGTGTTAATGTGCCGCCGGTCGTAGTTGTTATGGCATGTGTATTGCAATTAATAGCATTATTTGTTTTCTTCTCCGGTGGTATGGGCTTTACAATAATGCGTGGCAGGTGGCGTCTAAAATTAAAAAGAAAAGGGAAATACTTTAAATGTTTAGTTCTAATAATTTTAATAAATATACAAACTTACCGCAAACTGTGCGTATGCTTTGAATTTGGCGACGTTAATACCGCCTGCTGCTGATAATGTTGCATATCCGTTTGATGTTGTAGTGTATTTGTTAGTGTGGCTGTATCCAGCGCCAATGGATCCTTTTCATCTTCATCATCTATGAGATTCACATGTGCTGTTGGTTCCATAATTCTAGATTTATATTTTATGTTTATATTCCGGTTTAAAACGCTCTTAACGCTTCGATAATGTTTATTCTAAAAAGTCGATGCTACTGTTTTTGTTTTCATACTACTCCTTCAAAGCTTCTATGTCTGTCTTGCCGGAATGGGATTCACTGGTTTATTTAAATAACATGGATATGTCATTGTGGCAGAAATTCGTTGAGTTTTTTCCGCACGTACTGTAAGAGAAAAAGAAATTATTTGAGAATTAATATACTTATGTGGTATTTGATATATTTATTGTAGCATAGTACAAAAACAAGGTACAAAGTTTCTAATAGGAAAAATAGTAAACCAATTATTTAATGTCAAAATAAATGTATACGTTTTTAACAAAAAGTACCTATGTACCGACCACATAAATTAAGTAATGCCTAGGTTAGATTAGGTTAGGTTAAGTTTTTGGTGGCATAAAAAACCACCATTACTTAGGCCAAAAAGCCAAACCAAGCTCTTAGAGAGAAACACCGCTACCTATATAGTCATTGGGCCAATTTTATGTAATTCAATATGTTACTGATCTAAATTTTGAAGATTTCATTTAAAAAATACTACCCCATATGTACAAATTTCCTTCTACTTATGATGGGTCAACTACATAGCAGGTGCGCAACGTTCTCCTTTTCGCTGTTTTGACAGTTTCTGCAAAGGTCGGGTTGATTGACTAATCACTCTTGACGGTTAAGACACTTATTAGAATCAAGATATTTGATCTGTTTAGCACCAAAGTTGGGCGGATTGTTCTTTTCCATAATATGGCAAAATTTGTTTTGGGATACCACATGTGGTTAGAGTTAGTCTAGATATTTATTAGCGAAATATTTAAGCTTTGAGTTGGTAGACGCAAATCCGACTACCGAAATAGATGGATTTCCGTACAACCCTTCAAGGGTTAGACGGAGCTTTTACGAAGGACGTAACCTATGCATGTCCTCTTTCTTTTTTAATCTATCTGGCTATAGGCTTGCCGTTTGTCAAGGCTCATAAGCCACAGTATAATATTGCGACTGGTGAAAAGAATAGGCATACGATGCGTAAGTACTTGTTTAGGAATGTCTTCAATATCGTGGTTAAATAAACGGTTAATTTCCACGTTTCTGCGCCACATTGGATTGGCTTTATGCTGCTATTAAATATTCGGAGTATTGTCTTCAGTGAGAGCTACGTGATAGCCAGATTTTGAACATTCTGTGAGTGTTTTTGGGCTTTATTGGTTCGAGCTGCAACGTTTGTAATCTTATGTAGGGGAGATTGCTGGCAATATAACAAAAATGGCACAACATGACCAACGAGAAACTTCTGGTTGTCAAACAGAACTGCGAGATTAGTGTTGTTTTAAATTTTCAGAAGCAACAGTTTCGTTCCTTTAGAGTTATGGATGAGTCGGACTAGCTTAGATCTTTGTTGTGATGCAAATTTATGTTAACATTGGTTGGTTACTCTAAAGCTGCTTTCACACGAGGGATCTCTTTGCTCCTTTGGTAGAAGATGGAATAAAAATTCCATTTAATCTAGTAAATAAGGAAGCAATAAGAGTAGTGGTATTTCATTGATACTAAACCGAAATACACGGTAATTATTACAATCCTGTTCGCTCAGCTATGGTTTCGCTAGATAGTAGATAGGACTCAAGTTTACATAGCACTTCTGTAAACTGTGCGTAGAGTATCTCGCATAGAGTCAAGCACATTTCTCATTTTTAATAGAATTTCGGACGGACGCAACTTAGTATGTGTAAGCACACCCAATCCTTAGCTAGAAATCGCTACAATATTAGATTCGTTATTTGATTTTGTGTAAACTTTGAAATTAGATACAAGAAGCAAAGGGTGTAACATTTCATTTTTTTTTTTTTTTTTAGGGTGAAATTGAGGTATACAACGCTAATACGTACATAAACAACAAACAGATGATTTTTACGGGCACTATGTGACCTAAAATTATATACACACAAATAAATATACATATACAATATACATAATTATTAGAAATAAAATCGTACATGTGTGGTAATACGAGATGCAACTCACCTGCCCAGCAGTATCCATTTTTAGGGAACAATTGTGTCTGCTACTACGACGACGACGGCGGCTGCGACGCTAAATACGGCGTGTGGCGCGGCGCGGCCGGAAAAAAGTGCAGCAAATTGTGCGGGTGGAGTAGTCACGTAGAGTATCTTATTAGTTTTGTTGAATGTGGTGGTTTGGAGCGGAGTGCAACAACAGACGGCGTTGCAGATGGGCGGACGATGGCTCCAAAGTTTAACTAACGACGACACTTTAATTTTGTGCTTTTTCTTTTGAATTATTTTTATTTAAATATATTATACATTATTTTCCATTTGTATGTAGTCTTTTGGTGCAGCTGGATCGGATCGGATTGGATCAATCGAATCGTTCGTTTGGGCCTACAACAAATGACGACGATGACGATGGACGACGAGCGACGGACAACGATGTAAAGCCCAATTACGACGACGATGCCTTCTTTGCCTTTGGCCACTCACATACACACACACGCACGCACACATGCATACATATATGCAAAACGAACGAAACGAATGCACGCACACACGCACATTAATTTCGTATACGCTTCATTGCGATTCTGATTCTTTCTTCTATTTCTTCTATTTATTCACTTTTTTCTTTACACACAATCCAAACGAATTTTAGTTGCATTTAATTCGGTAAATCTTTTTTTTTAGTCAAATTTCCATAGATTTGTCGTTTATCGTTAAACTGCTTGCTGCACACATATATGTAGTATGTAGGAAAACCTGCGCATAAAAATTAAATATTGTATGAATGCACACAACACAAACTCACAAACAAAAAAAAAACGACGACAACGACGAAGAAGAAGCTGATGTTAAAGCAGAGAGTGAGAGAGCAGAGCGCAAAGCAAAACTAAAGTAGGAGAAAAAGAAAAGGCAACAACAAAAAAAATAATAGAAAAAAAATTTTTGTCAATGCGTAGAGCCAACTCCTTTTTTCTCACACGTTTTATATGCGCTTTACATGTTCTGCTTGAACTATGCTATCTCTTTTGCACTCACTGCTGCAGCATTGCAAAGATAGGCAGGAAATTTTTCACTGCATTTGAATTAAAATGACTTCCTTACACGCTGCAACTGCACACTACAATCTAAATAGTTTATGCACTTTGTACGCGTTATTACATCTTTGTAGCGTTACATTTGCGCAGTTATTTTGAGCTTTTTTTCGGTTATAAATATAACACTTTTTTCTTTACACATAATTTTTGTTTGCTAGCGCTTGAAGTTACACTTAGAGGTGGCCAATTAACGATAGTACCGATATTTTTTTTTGTTTGGCCATTATCGAATATTTTTGAGCACTATCGATTTGACAAGAAGATGAAAAAAAAAACATAAATAAATTAGGTTCTAAAAAATAGCCATATTCCTTATATACACTGCTCACATGGTACATTATGTTTTAAAAAAAGCTAAAAAAAAAAACAAATTGTTTTATAAAAAAGATTCATTGCTGCGTGTATTGTCTCAAACTTCAGTAGGTATATGGGTTTAATTTTGTCCAGGATGACGCAAACGCTACAAGAGATTATTTATACGTAAATTGCAGTATTTGAAATCTTGATAGTACATTCACCATTGCATCCGTTGGATTATTCGATATGGTATTGTTATCTACATCCTAATTTAAACATTTTTATTTTTAAACTAAACCATTTAGAAAGTTTTTGAATCTATTTTTAAATTTTAGACCTACTCTCATCTTATCAGTTTCCCGACATCATTATATTACGCCCCGGTCTATGGTCTGAATCTTCCTCTGCAATATTCTTGTAATAACAATTTTCTTATACGATTTCCCATAAAAATATGCTAAAAAAGTTTCTGAACGATAATGGTCACCTTTAATAACACTCACAATGCATGTTGACAATCACTGTAATCATTATTCATTTATTGTTGTCCGCCGGGTGCAACATGGAAGCAGCAGTTTTTGTTTATATCGACATTTTGCGCGTTTTCTTTTAATTGTTTAATTGAATCTATGCAATATTAATTTCATTGCTTAAAATATTCACGCAAAGTTTACGCGGAACACGGCACAAATATGTTTTCCATGTGCAAACAAACGCACGCGGCCACTGCGGTGGAGTTTGCAATCTGTTGTCGCTTTTTCAATAACCTCGAGGAAAATTTGGTTGTTGCCGGCGCGAATATACTTAAAGTGTATCGCATAATACCCAATGTGGATGCAGCACAACGGCAGAAGCTAAATCCAAACGATTTGCGACACCCGCCAAAGATGCGGCTCGAATGCTTGGGCAGTTATACGCTCTACGGAAATGTAATGTCACTGCAGAGTGTCTCGTTGACGGGCGCCATGCGTGATGCGTTGCTCGTTAGTTTCCGCGATGCAAAGCTTTCGGTGCTGCAACATGATCCTGATACTTATGCACTTAAAACGCTGTCGCTGCATTTCTTTGAGGAGGAAGATATACGCGGCGGCTGGACTGGACGCTACCATGTGCCCATGGTGCGCGTAGATCCGGATTATCGCTGCGCTGTTATGCTGGTTTATGGCAAACGTTTGGTAGTGTTGCCCTTTCGCAAGGATAACAGTTTGGATGAAATAGAATTGGCTGATGTAAAACCGATTAAGAAGGCACCGACAGCACTAGTAACGCGTACGCCCATATTAGCATCGTATCTTATAGCATTACGTGATCTTGACGAAAAAATAGACAATGTGTTGGATTTACAATTTCTGCACGGCTATTTTGAGCCAACGTTGCTCATACTCTACGAACCGGTGCGTACTTTTGCCGGACGTGTTGCCGTGCGCTCCGATACCTGTGTACTGGTAGCTATTTCTTTGAATATACAACAGCGTGTGCATCCGATTATTTGGACTGTCAACAGTCTACCGTTCGATTGTAGACAAGTTTTTCCATTACAGAAACCCATTGGTGGTTGCCTGGTTATGACTGTCAACGCGGTTATCTATCTGAATCAGAGCGTACCACCGTATGGTGTTAGTTTGAATAGCTCTGCGGATCATAGCACAAGTTTTCCGCTAAAGCCACAAGATGGTGTACGCATCAGCTTGGATGGTGCAAATTTTGCATTCATCGATGTAGATAAACTGGTTATATCGCTGCGTACTGGTGATCTTTATGTGCTCACCATATGCGCCGATTCCATGCGCACAGTGCGTAATTTTCATTTTCACAAAGCCGCAGCCAGTGTGCTGACAAGCTGCATTGTTGTCTGTCAGTCCGAATACATCTTTCTGGGTTCACGTTTGGGAAATTCGCTGCTACTGCATTTTACCGAAGAAGATCAGAGCACTGTTATAACGCTGGATGATGCAGATAGTAGTGGAGAGTTAAGCGAGCAAGCATCCAATGTGGAGGACGATGATGATGTCGAATTTTTGGGCGGCGGTCCACCTGTAGCGAAAGCATTACGTATTGAGGATGAGGAGCTGGAGGTTTATGGCTCTGGCGTTAAAGCATCAGTGCTGCAGCTGCGTAAATTCATATTTGAAGTGTGCGATTCATTGCTGAATGTAGCACCCATTAATTACATGTGCGCCGGCGAGCGTGTGGAGTTCGAAGATGATGGCACTACGCTCCGTCCGCATGCGGAGACAATAAATGATATAAAAATTGAATTAGTTGCTGCAACCGGACACGGAAAAAATGGGGCACTCTGTGCGTTTGTCAATTGCATTAATCCGCAGGTTATAACAAGTTTTGAGCTGGAAGGTTGTTTGGATGTTTGGACTGTATTCGATGATGCAATGCGTAAAACTGTGCGGCACGATCATCATGATCTGATGTTATTATCGCAACGTTCAACTACGCTGGTGCTCCAGACAGGCAATGAGATTAATGAAATTGAGAATACCGGCTTTGCAGTGAATCAGCCGACAGTGCATGTGGGTAATCTGGGACAGAATCGCTTCATTGTGCAGGTATGTTGAGAATGTCTACAAGTGCAATCAAATTATTGATTTATATATGTGTATTTTTTACGCTAGGTTACCACGCGTAATGTGCGTCTGCTGCAAGGTATACGCCTAATACAGAATGTACCCATTGATGTTGGCTCGCCAGTCGTGCAGGTTTCCATTGCTGATCCGTATGTCTGCCTCCGTGTGCATAATGGTCAAGTGATAACGCTAGCGCTGCGCGAAACACGTGGCACGCCACGTCTTGCCATCAACAAACACACCATTAGTTGTTCACCAGCTGTTGTCTCCATATCGGCTTATAAAGATGTCTCAAGTCTGTTTACCACAAAATCGGATGATATTAATTTAACCGGCAGCAGTTATGGCTTTGGTGGTTACATGAAAGCAGAACCACATATGAAAATCGAAGATGAGGAAGATTTACTCTATGGTGAGAGTGGCAATGCTTTTAAAATGAATACCATGGCAGATTTGGCAAAACAATCAAAGCAAAAGAATTCCGACTGGTGGCGCCGTCTGCTAGTTCAGGCTAAGCCAACATATTGGCTTGTAACAGCGCGTCAAAGTGGTACACTCGAAATTTACTCCATGCCAGATATGAAGCTTGTCTATTTGGTTAATGATGTGGGCAATGGTGCTGCAGTGCTCAGCGATGCCATGGAATTTGTGCCCGTAACATTGACACAGGAGAATTCAAAAACTGGAATATTGAATGCCTGCATGCCGCAACATGCCAATTCACCAGTGCCACTGGAGATACAAATGGTTGGTTTGGGCGCAAATAATCAGCGTCCATTGCTATTGGTGCGCACGCGTCTGGAACTACTTATCTATCAGGTCTTTAGATATGCAAAAGGACATTTGAAGTTACGTTTTCGCAAATGCGAAAATATTAATCTATTGGATCAGTTAAGTTCCGAGACATTTGTGCTCGATGATAATGATGACGACGACGACGATGAAATGGAATCGTATTATTTGCGGTCGAAATATGTGCCCAAGATGCGCTATTTTAGTAATGTTGGCGGTCTTAATGGTGTCATGGTGTGTGGCGTTAATCCCTGCTTTCTGTTTCTGACAGCACGCGGTGAGCTGCGTGTGCATCGGCTGCTAGGCAATAACGATGTGCGCAGCTTTGCCTCCTTCAATAATATCAATATACCAAATGGCTTCGTATATTTTGATAATAGCAACGAATTGAAGATCTCTGTGCTGCCGACATATCTTAGCTACGATTCAGTGTGGCCAGTGCGCAAGGTACCCTTGCGTAGTACACCACGTCAGCTGGTGTATCACCGTGAGAATCGTGTTTATTGTCTGATAACACAAACCGAGGAACCGACCAATCAATATTATCGTTTCAATGGCGAAGACAAAGAGCTGTCCGAGGAGAATAAAGGCGAACGCTTTATCTATCCAAATACATCAAAATTTAGCATGGTGCTTGTCAGTCCGGAGACATGGGAAGTTGTGCCGGATGCTGCAATACAATTTGAACCGTGGGAACATGTTACTGCATTTAAAATTGTTAAACTTTCATACGAAGGCACACGTTCTGGTCTCAAGGAATATCTTTGCATTGGCACGAATTTCAACTATAGTGAGGACATAACATCGCGCGGTAATATACATATCTATGATATAATTGAAGTAGTACCGGAACCGGGTAAACCAATGACAAAATTCAAACTAAAGGAGGTATTCAAGAAGGAGCAAAAAGGTCCCGTATCGGCTATTTCCGATGTTTTGGGCTTTTTAGTAACCGGTTTGGGACAGAAAATCTACATTTGGCAGCTGCGCGATGATGATCTTATAGGCGTGGCATTCATCGATACAAATATCTATGTTCATCAGATCATATCGGTTAAATCGCTGATACTCATTGCAGATGTCTACAAGTCCATCAGTTTGTTACGCTTTCAGGAAGAACATCGTACGCTATCGCTTGCCTCACGTGACTTCAATCCACTCGAAGTTTTTACCATAGAATTCATGGTCGATAATACGAATCTCGGTTTTCTGGTGACCGATGCAGAACGTAATCTTATTCTCTATATGTATCAACCGGAATCACGTGAATCTATAGGCGGACAAAAACTCATACGCAAAGCGGATTATCATCTGGGACAGACTGTGAATACCATGTTTCGTGTGCAGTGTCATCAGCGTGGTGTGCATCAACGACAGCCGTTTATATATGAAAATAAACATTTGGTTGCCTATGGTACATTAGATGGCGCTGTTGGTTACTGTCTGCCGCTGCCGGAGAAGGTCTACCGACGTTTCTTGATGTTACAAAATGTTTTGCTATCGTATCAGGAGCACTTAGGTGGATTAAATCCTAAAGAATTTCGCACTTTAAAATCATGCAAGCGTTTGGGTTTCAATCCAAGTCGTTGCATTATTGACGGTGATCTGATTTGGACATATCGCATGTTAAGTAATTCAGAGAGGAATGAAGTGGCAAAGAAAATTGGTACACGTACTGAGGAAATTCTTAGTGATCTGCTAGAAATTGAGCGTGTATCGGCGGTATTTTAGAGAGAAAAGTAATAGTTGAAGTAGTTGCATGCTATTTTGTTTATTTAGAGTTGTACCAAAATTGTAATTATTAATGCTAGTTTATTTAACGAAGAATGGTGTGTGTGCGTGTGAATCATGTAGAAAAAGAAAAAAACAAATTATTTTGTTAATTATAAAACTATTTAAGTGAAAAAAATTGAAGTTTTTCTTTAATCTTCTATAATAATGTTAATAATCGTTTGTTCATAATTGATAATCTCCGAAAGTTCTTCTCCGATTGTTTTGAAATTTTTATACAATTTTGGAACTGTGTGCCTTCAATTTCACACCCACTGTTTTATTGTAATATTATTTTCAGTGATGAGGTACATTGTTGACTCAATGGCATGTCAATAAGAAAAATTGCAGCATTTGGAGTGAAGGAAGTTCACGATAGATACTCGAGGCACCGTTACATCTCCAAAAAATCACTGCTTTTGGATTATTATCTCTGGGGTTATGTGAAGTCATTGGCTTATGTGAAGAAACCAGTCTATTGTTTGAAGAAGTGGTCGAAAATTTCATCGGAGCAAGCCGTGGCGCCAAATTCATATTTATTCACTAATGGCATAAAATAATCTTTCTAATAAACCCAATTTTCAGTTTAAATTTATGTAATCGAAGTATTAAATTTCTCAGCAGCAACGTACGCCGGGAGGAGCTAGTTTCTTGTATTAATCTGAAACGCTTTTTGAATTAATTTATGGCGCGCCGCAGTCGCAACTGTCAAAATCAGCTGTTTTTGTACACGTTTTACGCATGCCATATCATTTCCAAACAATGCGCGGCCATGTCGGTATCCAACAATAACACAACAAATGCACCGGAGCGCGATATAAACGAACTGTTTGACGAAATTGTATTAAGTGAAGAACGTTTGGCTGCCAAAGGCTATAACGAAGGCTTAGCCGTAGGACAGGAACAGGGCAATCAAGAAGGCTATCAACTGGGCTACTCGCAAGGTGTGCAACTGGGTGAGGAACTTGGTGGCATCTACGGCTACGTGGTAGCACAACAACAACTACCGCACACGGAGAAAGTGCAACGTGCTTTAAAGCAGCTGCGTCAGCTCATTGAAATCTTTCCGCGTAATAACGATCCGGAGGCGGATATCATTGGTGCCTTGGAAGATATACGCACACTAAATAAACGGCTGCTTGCAATGCTGGGCAATAAGCAGCAGGCAAGTAAACAGAATAACACAGCAACGGAACGGAAGGATTATTCCTTTTAGTAAAGAAAAAAAAAACGAGCATTTAAAATGAGTGCACAACAGCTACGCCAGCGGCTGGATGCCATACTTTCGCACATGCATCCGCATTGGGAATTCGTTAATTGTCACATGGTTAACTATTTGACGGATAAGCATTGGTTGCATTTTGTGCCGCCAGAGCTGCGCAGCGAGGTCGACAGTACGGCGCGCATAGAGCAATGTATTGACCAGGTGTTTTGGTCCAATGGTCAAACAGCGGAGAACTTTCCGGGATTTGTAAAATTCTTAAGCCAAACGCGCGCCTTGAGTTTAGCTGCTTTTACGGATGTGCTGAGCACAGAGCAGCAAGTATTGTTTGAAGCGCAGCCGGAAGCGGCGCTTACAATCAAAGAGTTTATGAGCGAAAAGAAGCGACATGAGGTCAGTTTATAAGAAAAGTGTATCGATGTACGTATATTAAAGTGGTTATTTTTTATGTTATAGGTGGAGATTACCGCTGCAGTGGTTCATAAACTTATAGCGCAGCATAAGCCGCCGGAACAGCAAATGTATATAATCGATGCAGGCGATGGCAAGGGTTATCTTTCGTCGCGTCTTGCTTTGCAATATGGACATAAGGTGCTTGGTATTGATGCAAACGAATCGAATACGGAGAATGCTTTGGAACGTAATAGAAAATTGCAGGTGAGCAATTATATATAAGGTTGTTAATATTATATATACCAGAATCAATATACATACATATACAATAAATTAAATATCATGAAAAGCTAGTATATAGAAATAAATAATGTAAGGGAAAGTTAAACCGAAAAGTAACCCTAGCTGTCGAGTTCCAGGAACGCGGCTACCTCGATTGTATGCAACCATAGATCCACATACCTCAATTGCGTCAGACAGGACGTACAGTTAAAGAGGTGCGTCGTGTTATGCGGCAGTTGTCCACACTCAGAACCACAACCGTTCGCTATAACACTCGAGCATGTTGTTCCAACCGGATCTAAATTGTACAAATTTAGTTTTGGTACTATGAAGCAGCCATTTTTCATTCTCATCATTACGTGACCAGCCACAGCACTTTGCTTCTCAACTTTAGCCAACTATTCGTCTTGAGGACGCGAATCTAAAGGGTGGAACGAAAGTTGTGTCAAGTATCGTTTTGTATTGAACTGCCGGAATACTTAAGCTCCAGCAAAGACGTCTAGTTCCATCCGATCTTTTCTGAAAGATCTGCTGGTGATCCGCTAATAAGCAATGTTCTGTGATCGATGGTAATAATAATTGAAATCAGCCTATAAGAGGACCCAAGCTCAGCTTCATTGACATGCTTCAAAAGAGGTACATTCTTTTAAAAGAGGTGCTACCTTCAGTATGTATATTAGTTGGGAAATGAAGGATTTTAACACGTACGTAAGATATTCTACTGCAATATACCATAAGCCTAGCGTAATACTAAAAAACCTTTCTCTTTGCCGTCTTGATGATTCCTTAGCGAGCGGTAGGCATGTGCAGCTTAGATTTAGAACTGTATTGAACAGTACCGGCCCTCTAGCTAGTGCTGCCTTAGTTCCATGGTTCTTGTAGTACTACTTCCTGCGCTAAGTATAGACACAAATAATCAAATGTACGTTATAAATTATAGCAACTAAATTTATTAAATTAGCATAGATTAAAGTTATACACAGTATATCTTGTTTTCTCAACTTTTGCGCGCGCTGCTTTGCTAGTTGTACTCGTGTCTCTCAATCACGCATTTCGCCCTCCTCATCGTCATCCTCCATACCTTTAATGTAAAGCACATTGTTGCAACGTATTAGCACTTCACCAAGATTGCCCGTAACTTGTCCCTCGATAACTTCTTCGGTGTTGGCCAGCTGCATGTTCATGTAGCCATCGACGGAGACCAGAAAACCTTTGTATTCGTGTCCCCACTTTAGTTTCACCAGCACTGGTTTACCGGTGAGCCCATTTAGAAAGGGCTTCGGATTAATTGGCATAGCAGCAGACATTTTGTTTTTTTTTTTGTTTAGTAAAAGCGTTAAATAATTTATAAATTTTATTTGCTGCACAATGCGGCGTTTTCTTCTTCTTTCCTTCTGTAAAGGTAAACAGCAATACGATGGTTGAAGCAATGTTACA